>CM039132.1:54832926-55371587 GCA_022036555.1 Microstegium vimineum | reverse complement strand
CCCCCTTTATGGTTGTCAATGGGAAGAACCAGATATTTCATTCTTTCGGGTGTTTGGTTGCAAAGTGTACATCTACAAATGTGCCAACACTTGGGTAAATTCCAATGGCGGTTGTGACATTGGTTTCCTTGTTGGATATTCACTTAAATCCAAGGCATACCGTGTATTTAACAAAGCACCGACTTAGTTGAAGAAACGTATGACTTGGAGTTTGATGAAACTAATGGCTCCCAAGGAGCGCTTGAGGATATTGATGTAGGGGATAAAACCCCTTGAGGGAGGCAATGAAGAATATGCAATTGGTGCTATCAACCGCAAGAGGTGGAAGAAGTTGAAGATGAAGCAAATCAAGACCCTTCCCCAAACCTCACAGCCTCAAGTTGATGAAGAAGATCAAGTGAGGAAGCTCAGAGGACACTCACATTCCTCAAGATCAAGCCGAGGCGAAGCAAGCAATGTTGAAGCACCGCATCCCCTCCTCAAGAGACAAATAGAAGATCAACATCTATCCTTCAAGCTCACCCCATGATCAATTCATAGGCATTTCCATCAAAGGGAGTAATGACTCGCTCTACCTTGCATCTTATGTTGAACATCACTCGTTTGTTTCCTTTGTTGAGCCTACTAGTGTTGACAAAGCACTTGGGATCCGGATTGGGTGAATGCATGCATGAAGAACTCAAAACTTCACCTGGAAACCAAGTGTGGACACTTGAAGAGAAGCCAAAGGATGAAAGAATTCATTGGCACCAAGTGGGTGTTTAGGAACAAGCCAAGATGATCAAGGCGGGGTTTGTGAGGAACAAAGAAAGATTGGTGGCAAAGGGGTTCTCTCAAGTAGAAGGACTCGATTTGGAGAGACCTTTGCTCCGGTTGCAAGACTTGAAGCCATCCGTACCCTTTTTTGGCGTATGCTTCATATAAACAAAATGAAACTCTTTCAAAGGGGCCGTTCAGAGACAGGATGAGATGCAAAGGCAGTCTGAGGAGCGCCACTTTGAGATGCAACGACAAGATGCTTGCCATGCAGTTGGAGTCCACAGCGTTACAGCTACAGTCTCAGCAGCTTCAGCAGCAGAACATGGCCTTTATGGCCCACTGATGAAGTGGACTGACGCCCTCCTCTTGAGTTTCCAGGGGCACCCCCGACCAGATGTGAGCTCGTCACAACCATCTCAGTCAGTTGGGCAGCTAGAATGACCACAACATTCAGTTGTCCTCCGTTGGCCCTTCAGTGGCCCCTTCGAGTTCCGCCCCAACAGCCATCACTCCCCCCCCCAGCCGTACAGTCCAGTGGACTTCAGGGTGCCGGATTGACCACCCCGTTCCAGTCCCGGCGACTCAGGTCACACAGTGGTTGGACACCTTCGGCCCGACTCAGCAGTTCACCCCCTTTTACTACCGGTTTCACGCCGCTCTCTGTTCCGATGGGTGCTACTGCCAGAGATCTCTCCGCGTCGTTCAGCGACATTACAGGGCAGCGTCCCCCAACTGGTCAGCAGATGCACCCAGAGGTTGGGCAGAACGGGTTGCACCGAAAATGGTCGCACCATTCCTCAGTTGCTTCCTGAAGGCTACACAGCGTGGGGTTTCCCCAGCCGTATCCCCACCCACAGCTGCATTGTATGATGCCACTTGGTTACTACCACCCCCAGTACAGCCCCCGTATCTCCAGTCGAAAGTCCGTGCATGGGCCCAAAACCGGATACCGAAACTCCCAGGGCTCCGCAGCGAAATGGCCCCGGTTTTTTCCCCACCCACCCCTCCTCCAGAATCCCGAGGTAAGAAGCCCAGTCATTTACCCCCAGCCCGTTTCATTCCCATCCAAAACCCAGGGGGGGGACTCGATGATGAGACCACTTGGCGCTTTCAGGGGCTCACCGCCCACAAGCCCCCCCTCCGCCCCCCGACCCCATTTTTGGTGTTTCGCGCCAAAGGGGGAGGGAAAGGTCTGGGAAAAGGCTAGCCAGGGGGCTATAGGAACTTTGATGGTATTAACCACGCACAGCACACTTTTACCGTCTTTATGCATTTTTATAATTGGGTGATGGTTGAGGCTTGAGGTTGTGTGACAGTGTGGACCTTTACCAAATATATCATGCCCCCGGTTTGCATATTTCTTCCGGCAAATCTCGATCGTTTGGCATAGCATTCCTTTATGAAATCAAGTACTTGCCAATTATATTATTGGCTTTCATCTTAACGGTTAGGCAGCTTTTTTCTTTCTTATCACTACCCAGCCATCTCATTCAATCATTTTTCTCTTATCAAAATTCACTCTTATTTTACTCGAGCTGTATTGTCGTAATCACCTAAAAGGGGGAGTTTTGAAGAACAGGGCCCCCTTGTGTTTAGGGATTAACACAAGGCTGGGCCCTATGACTAAGTATTTTTTGGAGGCAAAGCATTTGTTTTTAGGTCATTATTGATACAATTAAAGGGGCTTAAGGGATATTCAGCCCTAAGATGAAATCGTTTGGGTTTTTGAAAGGATGATGATACAATTAAAACAAGCTAGTTCTTAGTGCCATAAGGTTGAGAAGGGCATAAGTAGCTGGGGTTTTGTTTTTCCTTTTGACCGACAAAAAGGGGGTATGAGATTAGTAGCTTGAACTGGGAGATTTTAGGAGGTGGTATTGCCATTGTCAAAATATCCTAAAACCCTTTTTTTTAGCCCTTGGTTAACCCTAAAATTGTGGGAGAAAAATCCCTCGAGATCTCAGCGAAAACAGTTGAAATAGGGGAAGTTCCCTTCTTGTTCACTTTTGGGAAAAAGAAGGCCAAGTTACCTCCCATCGATAACGCCCTGAAGCATGGGTACTACACCCCGATCGATCAGGTAAGAAACCTTTTTTGATGATCGAGCACCGGTACCAACCCCTTAGAGAGAAGAAAACGCACATGACCACTGGGGGGCAAGCTCGTGCACTACGGGCTTGGCAGGGGTTGGATAAAGAGGACTGAGGAGAGGGCCAATGCAAGATCCCTGATAAAGCAATATTCCAGAGACCCAAAACATGGGGAGAGTTCCCGTTGCAGCAAAAAGGGCGCCCCAGCCCTTTTTGGAAAACCAAGTTTCCCCCAAGGTCCCAAGGGGTCTAAAAAAGACTCAGAAAAGGAGGATCCAGCGCAAACGCCGAAATGACTTGTATGAAATGAAGACCCTTCAAGGGAAAAGCATGGGGGCCCAAACGCGGGGTAGGGATCCTGGGAGAAATCAATATGGTTGTAAAATGTTGATGGAGTTCATGGCCCCTTCGCGATGATAAAGGGAACGCAGAAGGGCAAAATTTAGTCGGGGGCCAATGGCACTGTTTTGAAACCGCGATGATGAAAGGCAACTTAAAGGGCTTTTTTTGTTAAAGGGAAGGTAATGGAAAAACCTTTTAACAAAGATGTTGGTAGATGGTGGCCGGTCATAAAATAATCCCATTGTCATATTCGGGAAAAGTTTGGGGAAAAGGCGACCAAGATTAGCAAAACGGACATGAGCTCAAAGATTTTGAAGGCAATGTGTCGCCCATGGGACCCGTTGTGTTGAGTTAACCATCGGCAGTAAAACTTTGCCGACGACCTTTTTTGTGATATGGCAAAGGGGTCCCTAAATTGCCCTGGGAAAGGGGATTGGACCCACCCCAAATTGCGTATTCCTTCCACCATGCATCAAAGCCTGTGCAGGGGGTCGGAGAAAAGATTAAAGTCGCCCGAAGTGAAGCCTCATCGATCGTTGCTCCGGCAAAATCGGATATTATGAGAAAAACCAGATGAAATTGGTGAGGCTTGGGACACAGAGTTCCAAGGTTCCCGATTCCCGCAATACACCGACCCAAGCAGTCGGTCCTAAAGAAAATTTAAGGGAATGGTTCGCTATGAGGGAAAAATTTGGGACAAGGTTCACGTCCGCCGATGATTTAATAGAGATAGACACGGCGATGGTAGTAAACATAGGCCTACTTTTATTAGTGTAAGTTAATTCCCAAATTTTTAAAAAACAGTTAACCGATTTATTAAAGGAAAAAAAAGATTGTTTCGTTGGGAAATACGAGTGTCGGGTTTAGACCGATCGATATTCGAACTTCGGTTACCCTTTAAGTGGGGATTCCAACCACATGGCAACCTGCGCGCGAGCAATCCTGGGTTTTTGCCCAAATTTTAAGGCTGAAATTTTACAAATTAATTAAAAGCGGGATTTATTCGGCTGTCGATATCCCATTGGATTTCTAATGTGGTTCCTGGTATAAAAAAATGGAAACTTCGTTTTGTATTGATTTTGGGAATCTCAAAAAGGTACCCGAGGGATGGTTCCCCGACCCTTTCCCGATTGCTGTTTTAGGTTTACTTCATAAATTATTAGCTTCATGGTGGTAATGTGATATAATCAGTATTCATGCTGAAGAAGACATATAAAAGACTACTTTCAGATGCCCAGGTCATTCGGTTTATTGAAGGGTTGTCTGACTTTTGGCTTGAAAATCCCTTTACTTATTAGGAGCAAAAATTTTCCCCTTTTCAAAAGAAATGGGAACGATAGTCGAAATTTATTGATATGTGGGGGTTAAACCCGGGAGTTTTGAGAAGCATCTTCCCGATTTGCAAAAAACCCTGGAATGCACAAGGGAGCAGGGCTAAAGATGAATCCAAAAAGTTATTTGGCTATGGGCAGGTCGTTTCTGGGTTTCATTGTTGCATCAAAGAGCTTTGAGAGGGGCAAAAAAAACATTGGAAAATCAACAAGGGGTTGCTCCTACAAAAAATGAGTTCAATCTTTGCGGCAAGTTTAATTTCATCAAAAGATTTTTTCCAATCTATTGGTAAGTTTAAAATCTTTAGTCCTTTTTTTAAAGCGAAACCCTCAAGAGTTTCAGGGGAAAGAGGAACAACATTTACCCTTTGGAGGGGATCAAAAAATTTTTTGGGAAAACCCTCCAGTATTGGTTGCCCCTCAACCGGGGAAGTCTTTCAAATTGTATTTGTCTCCCGATGACGGTGTTACGGATCACCCTTAATTTCAAAAATTTAAAGGGAAAAAAGTGAAATTTAATACTTTTTTGAGCATAAGGTTTAGGGGATGCGAGACCAGGTATTCGGCCATAGAGAGTTGTGCTTTGTTTAATTTTTTTGCTCAAATTGAGGAATTTTTTATTGTCAGTTGAATGCACTGTTATCTGCAAAGATGATGTGGTCAAGTATATGTTAAATGCCGATATTAAGTGGAAGAACGTTTTAAATGGATTTGGCACTTTCAGAGTTTGACCAAAGGTATGAATCGGCAAAGGGGCTTTTAAAGGTTGGGAAAATGGCCGATTTTGTTACCGCATTGCAATGTGGTAACCCTTGAAGAGTTTGCCCGGGATTTGTTCTTCATGGATCCACGTGCAAGGAGGGAGCAGGTATCGGTTTTTCTCTTAAATTTCCCCCGAGGACGGAAGTATGAGATTCTTTTTCCCGATTGTTGCCCCAAACGAACAATCAGGCTGGTCCCCGGATCTGCAAAAGGGTTGGAATTATCAGGGAGGTACGTGCCGATGCTGTTGAGATCTTCGGTGATTCTTGTTGGAAATTTAAACCCCAATTTGTTTGGGACAATGAAGCCAGAGGAAGTTTTAATTGCACCCAGAAAGGTGGGTTTGTATTTTTAAAAAATTAAAAGGAGTCCCGTCTTGAGCATTTTCCCAGGTTGCATAATGAGACCAATCAGTTGGCAAGAATGTTAGGGTATCACCGTTAAAGAAGTCATGACACAAAAAGGGTTGTGTGATTAGAAAAGGGAAATGTCGATTTTTAAGGATCCGTCCAAAAGGTTTTGAAAAAGTTAAGGTTCCAAGCCCCAAGTATGTACCCTTTGAGTGAATTGTATTATCAATGTTTGAGGAGTTTTGCTAAAAACCCTTTTGGAAGGAGGAATCAAATGAATGATGGGCGAGATCCATGAGGGTGTGTGTGGAGCGCATCAATCGGCATCAAAAGAAGTGGATGATCAGCAAAAATGGATATTATTGGGCCCCGACAATTCTCGGATTTTTTCAAGTATTTTTAAAGGTCCCAAGATTGTCGGGTTTGGAATGCCCAGAGGGCCCCGCGTCGGCAAAAAATCCTAAATCAACCTTTGGGCTGTTCAGAGGATGGGCTATTGTTTTCCATCGGCCAGATTTATCCGCCATCAAGTAAAGGGGATAAATTTTTTACTCGTTGCTACCCATTCTTCACGTGGGTTAAGCCCTTCCCTTTTAAAAAAGGGACATCGACAAACAGGTGGTTTTGTAAAAGAAAAATATTGTTTTCCCATTTTGGATTCCCCAAACTATACTACCCATCAGGAACCCGTTCAATCGGGAAAATTGAGAATTTGCTACTAATAAAAGGGGGCAAGGTATTAAACTCTTTTCCTTATTATCTCAAGCTAACGGTTTTGGCTGAAACAACTAATAAGGGAGTTATCAAACTTATCAAAAGCAAAATTTAAGAGAACCCTAGAAGGTGGCAAGGGGTTTTAAATCGGAGCATGTGGCCTTGGGATGTTTTTTTTTTAAAGCTGCCCTTTGCGGTTGAACTTGGCAAGAAAATGTGTTTGTTGCAAAAAAAGCGGTTTTTCAAGCTTGGATTTGACCCTACCGATAAATTGGGGGGGTTTTTTATCCTTGTCCTCTGGGGAATGTTAATGGGAAGGGAACAAGGTTGTAGCGGGGGTTCTTGGTTTTCGCCTCCCCCAAGGTTAGCCAAAAAATAGGTTCGGGGGAAATTTGGGGGCCGAAAGGGAATAAGTTAAGATGTCCGATGAAAGGTTAACTATAAATTTTTTAGGTAACCGTTACCATCTTATGCGTTTTCTTGCCAGGACTTGACATGTCAGGGGTACCGCCTCACCGGAAACGGGCAGTTGCCGAAATTTTACCTCTGTAGAGGATGGTTTGGTCCCTTTTTGGCGGCTTTTGGGGGGTGCTTCTGCGTGGGGGGGTCCTGGGCGGTGTGCCGCCCCTTTGGGGGGAATTTTTCAGTCGGTAGGGTGCCGACCCCACGCCTCCCGTTGCGCAAGGGGTGTTTTCCCCTGATCGAGGACATGCCCCGGGATATCGGGGGGTAGGGGCTGAGGGGCTCTGCTGTTGGGCTGGGTGGCTGGGTGGATCGCCCAGGCTTTCTTTTTGGTGCAGCAGGGGGGAGAACCAGCCCGTTTTGATGAATTTGGGGGGCATCGGACAAAGTTGGGGGGTTTGGGGTTTTTTGGATGCAGAGACCCACTGCCAAAAATTTTTGGCGAAGTAATAAGAAAAGGCCGAGAAAAGTTTGTGATCGGTAAAACAAAATAAAAACTGCGAAAGCCCCCCCCCTGAGGGGGGAGGGGGCCGATGGAGTGGCAGTGGTTTTTGTTGGCTTTTTCCTTGGGGTTAGAGTGACCTTAGGTGCCCTTGAGGATGAAGGCAAGGGGTGGACTTTACTGCCAGACTATTTTGGGCTCATCACTCGGCACGGAAGGGTTGCCCTTTTGTTGTTTTTGGCCGGTCATCAACCTTTTGGGGCAAAAGAAGGTCAAATCCTAAGAATAAAAAATAAGAAAGCATTGGGAAAAAAAAATTTCAGTACAGGGAATGGCATAGTCGGCGCAATCAAATGCCGATGTGGTGTGATGACTTGGCAAAAATTGATGTCTCCTTTTTTGCCCCCAAAATTGTACCTTCTGATGAAATTTGGGCCCCCGGGGGAAGATAATGTCTACTTCGGATCGGGGGGGTAATTGACGACTTTGTTCCGTCCTGGCACTGGAGATGACTTGTCTTGGTTTTACAACTTTGACATAGCAGAGCTTTGATCGGTAGTTGACCAAATGCTAGTTTTCTCGCCGCTACTGATGGGTAATAGAATTCAAAGGATGGAGGAGCATTCTTCCCAGTTCCGAAGATGTTTATGGAAGGCTCGGGGAACAATGATGGCCTCCATGATTACTTCATTCTGAGGCACATTCCCATTGGAAGGTTAAAAAGCAAGGGGAATGGGTTGTTTCGTCGATAAAGGGCCACCAAAGCCGTTCTGCAGCAGGGATTCCTTGTAAAATTTTTGGAAGAATCTGCCGAACTGGCTGCATCTGCATCGGTCCCCTGGCAGCACTATGATGGCCTCGCCGAAATTGAGTGGGGGACAGTTGCCGATTCATCATCCCCATTTTTTGTAATCTTCTGATATGCCCTTGAAATTGCTGGTTAAATAGGTCAAACTGAAGAACCTTCTCATGTGTGCATTTTAACCACATGTTTTTGAACCACCAGGGACCCCAAGGTTGCCGGGGCTCACCTAGCAACAGCTTCTTGGACACTTGATGCAGGGGGGGTAAAACCGATCCAAGAAGATATCGGCCGAGAGGGAGTCTTGTTCCATCGGCAAGGAGTTCCGCTGCTGGAAGATGCAAAAGATAGGTCTGACTGCCTACCGCAGAAGATGAATTTTCTAACCACATGTTCAGAAAAAATGGCATGCTCCCCTTTACCTACCGATCTAGTCTTCTGGTATTCCTGGATATACCCGGGTCCCAGCCACCAAAGTTTCCGTGTGTTCACTTTATACTCTAGCTTTCCGATGGAACAAGGCTGAGAACATCGACAGAAAGACGTCAAGACCAGTTAGCATATGTACATCGACAAGAGGGGGGGTGGAGGTCCATGTCTGAATAAAAAGGCATTCTTGTGTCGGCCCAGAAGTAGGAGGCTGCTTCATAAAGTTTTCATTCTTCTCCTGTCGGCAATGGAGAGTCTGATGCATTGGTCCAAACTACGCTCTGCCCAATAAAACCCTGTTGTGTTCTGATTACCCTAAGGTACCAGTTCTTACACCCCTAGTTGGTTTGGGCCATGAACGGAAGGAATCCTTCCATAACCCTAAGTTAAAGCATTCAGATTTGAAGGGGATGCGGTTGGCTTCCTTTGTTAATCAGATTGAGGGGGTCAGGATTGCCCATTGGACCTAGGCAGTTGAAACTGGATTGCTCGATTGGGATTACTACTTTGTTGTATAGTTTCCTAAGGGTTCGGAAAAAATCAAAGAGAAAGAGGGAAAAGAGGAATTATAAAGTAGTACGGAAAGGAACTTGCAGAAGAAGAGGTAAAGAGAGAACAAATTTATCCTGGGGAGTCGAAGTGGATCGCCATTGGGTTGGAAGAGTTCTTGCGGATTGTACTCGGCTTGAAGAAGGGTTTGTTGCTTGAGCTCGAGGAGCTGTTTTCGGAGTCGCCGCCGAGGGTTGAAGACGAGCAGGGAAAAATGAAAGAAGGCCCAGGGTAAAAAGTAATTGGACCTTGGAAACTTTTATAAACCTAGGGCAGGGGTATTCTTTGGGGTTTCTGCTCGTACGTAAGGAATATGGAAGGGCCATGGTGGATTTCGAAATAAACAATGGAAATGTGAACAGATCTCAACAGTTTGCGCTATGATCGAGGGATTTTATTAATAAATTGCGGTTCTGCGGGGGATCGAGGAGTTGTGCAGTTATCTCCCGGGAAAGGGAAAGATACAGTGAGCAAAATTTCGGCGCGTAAAATATTCTACACCCGAAAATTTGGGGGGCATGTGTCCAACACCATTTTTGGCACGTGTCAAATGAGCTAAGACTTAGTGGATCGTGGCCCTTTTCTATCGGCATCAGGAAGTCATCGGTAAAATTCACCGATGGGAGTGCGCTGTAAGGAGGGTAAGTTTCTGCCGATGAAAGCTAATGATTCTTGTCGATGAAGGTTAATTGGTGAAGTCAAGTCACCAGAACTGCAATGTTGCCGATGCCGATTGCCGATGAGGAGATGATGCTGATGAGCATGGAGTGCGATGAGTACAGGGGACGTGGCAGTTGACGTCAGCAGGAGATTGCCAGGGCGAAAGAAGGAAGTCGCGGATTGAAGGAGTCTGCCGATGGAAAGTTCATCGAAGCAAAGACATAAGGAAATGATGATTTATACCAGTATTGTTTAGTAGTTTTAGTCCGACTCTTGCATGAGTCGTTTGTTTTCCTTTAAAAATAGGGGTTTTGTTTAGGAAAATAATATGTTTATTGGTCCAACTCCGCGTGAGTCAGTTATTTCCTTTAAAAGTAGGAGTTTGTTTTAGGGAAGGTCGAGGTCATGTCTTTGTACAACTCTTTCCCTGCGGGAGTATAAAATTGCCCAAGGGCTGCGTGTAAAAAATAGATCCAATCAAATCAAATCAATTTACCTTATTTACTTTTACTGCAATTTACCCTTTTTTGCATTAGTCTTAGTTTATCTACGAGTTCTTCAAGCTTTGAAGGGCTGCATCACCTTGATCTCCGTCAAATCCTTGTATGTTCCGCGTGGGAGTAAACCCCTGAGCTTTGACATCCAGGCGCATCGCTGTTGTCTCGTTCAGCTCTGCTCTAGTTATCCTGATCAAGTCTGAGTCTTGGCATCTGGGCGTATCGCCGTTGTCCTGTTCAGATCTTGTTCTAGTTATCGTCCTTGTCGATTAACTGGTCAAATCGACTGACACACCTTTGATATCGAATTTCGGGTATAAGCCCAAGGTGTTCGCAGATCCTAACGCTTTTTGTGTCAACACTAGTGAGGGAGAGATTAGAGAGAGTTCATCTTGTTCTTCCCTCCTAGAGTGATTAGGAGTGACTTGTGTGCATCCATCCACCTTCCTAGCCTTGAGTTGGTCAAGTGAAGATCTTGTGCTTGTTACTCTTGGTGTTCGACAGCACCTAGACGGTTTGGTGGTGTTCGGAGGAAGTGATCGCCGGAAGATTGTCGGCGGCTCTTCTCCAAGCTTCTGTGATCGGTTGTGGGCGATTCACCGAGCCGGAGTGGCAAAGAATCAGCCCGTAGAGAGCACTCTATCCTTGCGCGGATAGAGGGGGAGCGATACCTTGCGAGGTGCTCCAACGAGGACTAGGGGATGTGTCGACACCTCGATACCTCGGGAAAACATCGCTGTGTCACTGAGAATCTCTTTTCCCTAGCTCTTTATATTTCCGCATTACATTCCGTCTTTTTCTTATCTTTCCTACTAGAATTGCTTAGATTGTTCTTAAATTCCATGAACTGCTACCGCTTTCTAGCTACGACACACGGACGGTAGGCACTAGGGGGTGATTGGCATTTGATAGGCTTTCATATTTGCTTTAGAAATTTAAAACAAGCCCAATTCACCCCCCTCTTGGGAATCTTGATCCTTTCAACGTCTTCCCATTTCATTTCTTATGGTTGGATCTTGATGGACTGGCGTGGGTGGTGCAGAAATCCATATCAAGTTTGGCAACAAGGACAGCTTGGTCGTAGCATGAAGTAATGATATTAGATAAACAATGACGGCACCCTACAGTCAAAACAAGTAGTCAATAATATCATATGCATGGTTGGAGAAATCGAGAGTTTGGGGTGGGTGGTGAAGTAATGACATTAGATAAACTATGCACAAAAAATGATTATTAGATAAACAATGACGACTGTTACACTACTACAGATTTCAACATCACTGCCGGCCTATCACTGTCGGGTCTGGCAAAACCGGCAGTGATGAATCTTCACTGCCAGTTCCAGCCACGAACCGCAGTGAAGGTCCTCATCAGTGTCGGTTCATAATTTGAAAAATCAGATTTGTAAATTGATTGTTTGAGCCACTAAACGAATTCAAATGAAAAAGTTGTGAACTACAAAGTTTCATAACTTTTCGAGATCTACAACTTTCATGTAGCAAGTATTTTCATCCGAGGTCGTTTGCAAAAATTTGAATTTCAAATTTGACACATTGGAATGCATTTTTTGGCCACTAAACCATTTCAAATGAAAAAGTTGCGAACTACAAAGTTTCATAACTTTTTGAGATCTACAACTTTCATGTACAATGTTTTTCCATCAGAGGTCATTTACAGAAATCAAAAAAGTCAACTCTACAGGTATATCAGTGCCGGTTCCAGCCACGAACCGGCACTGAAGCTCCTCATCACTGCCGGTTCGTGGCTGGAACCGGCAGTGATATCATGGCCACTTTCACTGCCGGTTCCAGCCACGAACCGGCAGTGATGAGGAGCTTCAGTGTCGGTTCGTGGCTGGAATCGGCACTGATATACGTGTAGAGTTGACTTTTTTGATTTTTGTAAACGACCTCTGATGGAAAAACTTTGTACATGAAAGTTGTAGATCTCGAAAAGTTATGAAACTTTGTGGTTCACAACTGTTTCATTTAAAATCATCTTGTCATCGAAAATACGTTTGAATGTGTCAAATTTGAAATTCAAATTTTTGTAAACGGCCTCGGATGAAAAAACTTGCTACATGAAAGTTGTAGATCTCGAAAAGTTATGAAACTTTGTAGTTCACAACTTTTTCATTTGAATTCGTTTAGTGGCTCAAACAATCAATTTACACTCAGTTTAGTATAGAATATGAAGAAGTACTAACGAATCTAGACACAAGTGAGTCATGGGTGGAGTGCTAGAGGAGGTACCGCGCGAGGGTGAGGTCTCTGTTTTGAATCCCCGGCGGAGCGCGTTCGCAAATTTTACGCGAAAAAATGCGCGACTTGCGACGTATAGACTCATACACCACCTCTCATTTTTACGGTTACCGCATACTATCCCATAAGCAAATTGAAGACCGAAGACCTTCTGCCACGTATAGACTCCGTACAAGTATGCATTAACTACCGCCCTCAGCATTTTCGCGTAAGTAAGACCGGGCCTCCCGATTCCTTGTCACACCCAATTTTAAGAATAAAATTGAGTGCGAATAACTCTTGTGTGCCCAAAGATTAATCACACACATAAGCCGACAAACCTTTTGTTGACACCGTTTTTCGGCACGTGTCGGATGGGCTAAGACTTGTGTCGATCGGCAGCCGTTTTCCATCGGTATCGGGAAGTCATAGGTCAATATTACCGATGAAAGTAAGCTGTGAGAAGGATAAGTTTGTTGCCGATGGAAGCTGGGTAGTTCTTGCCGATAAGGTTTAATTGGTGAAGTCAAGTCACCAGGACTACGATGTTGCTAATGCCGATTGCCGATGAGAAGATGTTGCTGATGCCAATTGCTGATGAGGAGATGATGCCGATGGGCATGGAGTGCCGATGGGTACAGGGTGATGTGGCGGTTGACGTCAGCAGTGGATTGCCAATGGTGGAAGAAGGAAGTTGCGGATTGAAGGAGTGTGCCGATGGAAAGTTTTCATCGAAGAAAAGACATAAGGAAACTGGTGATTTTATACCAGTATTGTTATAGTAGTTTGAGTTCGACTCTTGCACGAATCGTTTGTTTTCCTTTAAAATAGGAGTGTTTATTTAGGAAAATAATATTGTTATTTGGATCTGACTCCTGCGCGAGTCAGTTATTTCCTTTAAAGTAGGAGTTTTGTTTAGGGAAGGTACGAGTCGTGTCTCTGTACAACTCTCCATGCGGGAGTATAAATATGTGCCCAAGGGCTGCGTGTAAAGATATCAATCCAATCAAATCAATTTACTCTTATTCTACTTATACTGCAATTTACCCTTTTTGCATTAGTCTAGTCTATTTACGAGTTCTTCAAGTTTCGACGGGCTGCATCACCTTGATCTCCGTCAAACCCTTGTAAGTTCCGCGTGGGAGTACCTCTGAGCTTTGACATCCGGGCGTATTGTTGTTGTCTCGTTCAGCTCCGCTCTAGTTATCCTGATCAAGTCTGAGTCTTGGCATCCGGGCGTATCGCCGTTGTCCTATTCAGATCTTGTTCTAATTATCGTACTTGTCGATTAACTGGTCAAATCGACTGGCACACCTTGGATATCGAACTTGGGTATAAGCCCGAGGTGTTCGCAGATCCTAACGCTTTTTGTGTCAACACCTTTAAATAGTACCATCACTGAGTGCTTATTAGAGAACGAATAATATTCTTAAACATAACAGCGGAAATAAAGATAACTCTCGCAATGAAGCTCCACTTCACAGGGAACGTCGACTGGTTGACCACTAGCCTAGTACTCCTCACGGTAGTCTTCATAGCCATCTGATGAGGTTGAGAAAGCAAGGGTGAGCTCAAAAGGCTGACATTGTCTGAACTGCAGTTGCTTTTAACTTGGTCAAGTTTTACCAACACTTAGCTTTAGTTATGCATAACCCAATTAATAACCACATGATAAGATTAATGCTCATCATTAACAATTAAACAACATGATCATCTACACTGTGAGTTTTCCAGGCCGCTCGTGACCGTGAGCACGGCTATCATGATAGATTTACACTCTGCAGAGGTTATACACTTTACCCACAAGCCGTGTAGCCCATATGCCCGGGTTTATAACTCCCATATCACTGCCAAGGTGAGCGGGCAGGGAACACTATGAAGTCTTTCAAAAGCCCTTTCTAACATGTAGCGGACCCTACAGACCCAATGCAAAGGGGAATATGGGACTCCCCGATGGTACCACCCGTAGCGGTCCCCATACAAGCTATACCCATAACCAGCTCGGCAAAGGTGCCTTTCACGAACCACAAGCATGTTAGTCCAAACTTCATACTTAACTAAAGCCAGAGCCATTATAGCACTCATGGTTGCATTTAAATCCCAGCTTTTGCCCTACAGTGGGGTCCTATTCCATGTTGCTGTAAAAACCAATTTTATCTCATTGTTGCATATATCATTAATCAATATTCATCATGTAAAGCATAGCAGAGCTACCCATATGCATGAAAACCCATGGTGACAAGGTACACGGTAACAAGCTATGGTAAAGATCTAAATAGGAATCAATTTAGACACATGCAATATGACTAGGTGAATTAGGGTGAATAGCTAACAAGGATGATCCCATGTTAAACTTGCCTTGATCACAAAGCTCCCGGTGGTCCTGATTTGCTGCAAAGAACTCTTGCTCACCGAAGATCTCACCGGCTGTACTCGATCAACATCACCACACAATCATCCAAACAATCATACACGAAGCAACAAAGATATAATTAGAATAATACACCATACATAATAAAGAGGTTTATGAAAAGGTTATAAAATAGATCTATATTATACTACGATCACAAAGACGCGAAAATCACGCTAAACGGATCTAAAACGAATAAACTATAGATTAAACAAGATTTTAAAGAGCAAGATTAAAGCATTAAAAGAATTAATCTAACTTTTATTTTCAAAATTAATTAACATAGAAGAAATATATACTACTGGATAGAGCATAAAACTACGAATCTAACGCAACTTAAACGGATCGATTTGGATTAAAAACGAGCAAATTATAAGCATTTAAAGATCAATGGCAAATCTGTAAATAGGGATTTTCTTTTAATTTCGAAATAAAACATATCTAAAAAGGAATACGTTTTCCAGAGGGGAAAGCGTATAGCTGGAAGACGCCATAGGACTGCGGGTTGAGAGTCAGAGAGTTCAGGGACTCTTTAGCAAATGTGCCACGCGAAGGGGTGTGGATCAATAGGATCCGTCCGATCCAATCTGGATGGACTGGATTAGAAGGGGGAGGGAGAGGGCGGTGCTCCTGTCGGAGCAGAGCGGCGCATGGCGGCGGCCATGGCCGGGCAGAGGCGAAGCTCACCGGCGTAGGTCAATCGGGGGCGCTGGTGCCTGGTTTTCAAATCCGGGAGTACCGGGAGAAAGAGGAAGAAGAGGCGAACTCACTAGGGTGCTTGGTGGGGCTCGGGGACGAGTGAGGACGGCTGGCGATGGTGAACAGCGGCGGCGGCTGCCCTGCACACGGCGGCGCGGTCAACCAAAGCACAAAAGAGGGAGAAAAGGGGAAGGGAAGGCGTTCCGCGGTCACGCGAAGACAAAGCGAGGCTCGGAGAGGTGCTTACGGCGGCAGGAACACGGCGCGGAGCTTCGGCTCGGCGGCGGACGCGATGCGAGGCGAGGCGATGCGATGGGAAGAGGTGGTGAGGGGTCGGTGCTATTTAAAGGGGCCGGGTGCAGAGAATCCTATGCGGAGACGACGCGCGCGAGGATCTCGCGGAGGCCGTTGCGGCTCGGCGCAACGAGAAGAGTTCTTCTCGGACTCGAGGTAGGGGATGGGGCTGACGGGCGGGCCCGGCATGTCAGCGAGAGGGAGGAGGGGGGAGAGGCCGCTGCCGAGTGGCCTTCGAAGCAGCTGGGCCGAGGCGAGGGAGGTGGCCGGCCCAAGCGGGGAAAGGTGAGGGGAAAGGGGAGCAGGCCGGCTGGGCCACTCGGTTGGGCCTGAGGCCGAAAGGAGGGAGGGGAGGGTGAGATAGGGTTTTTCTTTTTATGTTTTTTTTGTTTTTGCAAATGATTTTCCAAATTGAATTTTCAAAAGGGTTTTGAAATCCTTTTTGAGTTTTGCAAATTCAACCAACACAAGAAAATGCAACAGCATGAGATGCACAAACAAGTTGAACCCTAGCATTTGGTATTTATTTTAGTTTTATTTAATTAATTCTATGATCACCAAATTGCTTGAAAATAAATCAAATTTAATTTAAATTCAAAACTAATTTCTATTTCAAATTTTAGGGTGTTACAAATCTACCCCCTTAAAAGAATCTTGACCTGAGATTCCCAGATTTTACTTACTTAAAGAGTTGAGGGTAGGTTTTTCTTAGATCTTCCTCTCTTTCCCAAGTGGCCACTTTCTCGGTATGTCGATTCCACTGCACCTTGCACATCTTGATGACCTTACTCCTTGTAATTCTTTCAGCTGTTTCCAAAACCTTAACTGGGTATTCCTCATAAGTCAAATCTTCCTTAACTATAAGTTCCTCCCACGGTAACTATTCTTCAGGTACTCGCAAACACTTCTTGAGCTGAGATACATGAAACACATCGTGAACTCCTGACAAACTTTCTGGTAACTCTAACCGATAAGCAACTTCTCCACGTCTCTCAAGAATCTTGAACGGACCAATATATCTGGGTGCTAACTTTCCTTTCATGTTGAACCGTTTCACACTTCTCATAGGTGACACTTTCAGGTAAACATAGTCACCTACCTCAAAAGACAAATCTCTTCTTCGGTTATCAGCATAACTCTTCTGTCGGGACTGTGCTATCTTCAGATTATCTCTAATTACTCGGACTTGTTCTTTTGCATCTCTCAGAACATCTGGTCCAAACACTTGGGTTTCTCCTGTTTGATTCCAGAACAACGGAGTACTACACTTCTGTCCATACAAAGCTTCAAACGACGCCATCTTAAGACTTTCCTGATAACTGTTGTTATGTGAGAATTCATCATAGGGTAAACTCTTGTCCCAACTTGTACCATACTGCAAAGCACAAGCTCTTAACATATCTTCTAGCACTTGATTTGTTCTTTCTGTCTGTCCATCTGTCTAAGGGTGATAGGCTGAGCTAAAATTCAGCACTGTTCCAAGGGACTCATGCACCTTCTTCCAAAAGTGCAAAGTGAACTGGGTTCCTCTATCTGACATAATCTTCTTTGGAACTCCATACTGGCATACTATCCTTTCCATATATAACTCAGCTAACTGTGCTCCCATATAAGTGGTTCGAACTGGCAAGAAGTGAGCTACCTTAGTCAAGCGATCCACTATGACCCAGATTGAGTCATAACCTTTCCGAGTAAGCGGTAACCCCACTATGAAATCCATACCAACTTCGTCCCACTTCCATTCAGGTATCTTCATCGCTTGCAACAGTCCTGCAGGTCTCTGATGTTCTGCTTTAACCCTCTGATATGTATCACATATTGCCACGTATTCTGCCACGTCACGTTTCAATCCAACCCACCAATATTTCTCTTTAAGATCTAAGTACATCTTAGTGCTTCCAGGATGTATGGAGTAGGTTGACTCATGAGCTTCTCGCAGAATCGTCTGTCGAACAGACTTGATGTCGGGGACGCAGATCCTCCTTCCATACCACAATATACCATTATCATCTAACCGGAAACCTGGTGATCTTCCTTCCTTCATGTTCCCAACTATTAACTGCAGATTCTTATCCTGCAACTGACCTTCACGAATCTCCATCTCTAGTGTAGGCTCCACTACCATCTCCATAGCATTAGCAACAATGCTCAAGTTGAGATGCTCAAGTTCAGCACACAACTCTTCAGGCATCAGTCTTGTCCGAATATCATTAGCATAACTTTTCCCGCTAAGAGCATCGGCCACAACATTGGCTTTACCAGGATGATAGTGAACATCTAAGTCATAATCCTTGATCAGCTCCAACCAACGACGTTGCCTCAAATTCAAATCTGATTGAGTAAAGATGTATTTCAAGCTCTTATGGTCGGTGTAGATGTCACACTTATGACCAATAAGATAATGTCTCCATATCTTCAATGCATGAACCACAACTGCTAATTCCAAATCATGAGTCGGATAATTCAACTCATGCTTCCTCAGTTGTCGCGAAGCATACGCAACAACTCTTCCTTCTTGCATAAGCACACAACCCAAACCAAGACGAGAGGCATCATAATAGATAGAGAACTTCTGACTCAAGTCTGGCAAGGTCAACACAGGAGCTGTAGTCAACCTTTTTTTCAATTCTTCAAAGTTAGCCTAACACTTCTCTGACCAAACAAACATGGCATCCTTCTCAAGCAATGCGGTCATAGGTTTAGCTAGCTTAGAGAATCCTTCAATGAACCTTCTATAATATCCAGCTAAGCCAAGAAAACTGCGAATCTCACTGACATTGGTTGGGGGTTTCCAATTCAGTACATCTTCCACCTTACTAGGATCAACTGATATACCTCTGTTGGACACAACATGGCCAAGAAAAGAAACTTATTTCAACCAAAATTCACAAGCTACTCCTTTTAGCATACAACTGGTGCTCTCTAAGCTTTTGTAATACCAATCTCAAGTGTTCAGCATGTTCATCATCGTTCTTGGAGTAGATCAGAATATCATCAATGAATACCACCACAAACTTATCCAGATATTCCATAAAGACCTTGTTCATCAAATAGATGAAGTATGCAGGTGCATTGGTAAGACCGAATGACATCACCGTATATTCATACAACTCATACCTCGTAGTGAATGTTGTCTTGGGAACATCTGAAGCACGGATCTTCAACTGATGATAACCAGACCGAAGATCAATCTTGGAGAACACACAAGCACCCTTCAACTGATCAAACAAATCATCGATTCTGGGCAAAGGATACTTGTTCTTGATAGTTACCTCATTGAGTGACCGATAATCAACACACATCCTCTGACTGCCATCTTTCTTGTCAACAAAGATAACCGGTGCACCCCAAGGTGAAGAGCTAGGACGAATAAAACCTTTATCCGACAACTCTTTAATTTGTTTCTTAAGTTCTTCTAATTCTTTTATTCCCATCCTATATGGTCTTTTAGCTATAGGTGAAGTTCCAGGTAATAACTCAATTATAAACTCAATGTCACGATCGGGAGGCATACCTGGCAAATCTTCCGGGAACACATCTGGAAATTCATCAACAACGCGCTCTGCTGGGTTGTCATTCTCCTCAAGCTGATTGATGGCGGCTGTCGGTGGAGGTTGCATAACCACGTCAACACTGATCCTATCCCCTGTAGGTGTAGACAATTCAACTATCTTCTTATCACACTTGATCACTGCATCTTGCTTTCTCATCCAGTCCAAACCCAATATAACATCGATCCCAGCGGTCCTCAAAACTGTAAGCTGGGCTTTGAAGTCTACCCCCCTTAGGGTAACAGTAACCGATGGACAATAACAATTGGTTCTCATAACCCACCCGGTGAATTTACGATTATAGGATTTTGCATTGCTAACAAAGATATTCCGTGCATTCTAACAAAAGCTTGCGATATGAAAGAATGTGATGCTCCAGAATCAAAAAGAACAGTAGCAGGGATGGACTTGACATGGAACGTACCCATCATCACATCAGGCGCTTCCTGATCTACTTCTGCCGACACATGGTTCACGCTCCTATTATGTGAGGGCGGCTAGTACCTTCCTCCCTGGTTGTTGCTGTTCTGACTTGGAGGGTTTGGTGAGTTTTGCTTCTTGGGGCAGTTATAGGAGAGATGTCCGGGTTCACCACAAGCAAAACACTTGATGGGGGTATTGGGAACATTAGTCTTTGTTGGGGTACTGCTGGATGAGCCTTGACGAGGTCCTGAGTAACCACCCTGCTGCTGGAATGGTGGACGTTGTTGGTTCGGGTTACGGTTCCCAAAGTTGGATGTGCCTTGGTACATCTGCTGGTAACCCTACTGAGGATAGTTGAGACGCTGGCGAGTGTTACTCCCAGACGCTTGTCCTCTAAGTTTCCTCTTCTTGTCCATCTCCCTGCGTTCATTGTCCAGGACGATGGCACGGTTCACCAGGGATTGGAAATTCGGGTATGTATTAACCTTTAGCTGCAACCGGAGTTCATAGTAGATCCCCTTTAAGAAGAGACGCTGCTTATCAGCATCATCCCTTACTTCATTGGGAGCATAGCGAGCTAGCTGCGAGAACTTGTCATGGTACTCGCTGACTGACATCTGTCCCAACCGAAGGTTCCTGAATTCTTCTTGCTTCAGCTCTATGATTCCCTCTAGAATGTGGCACGCCTTGAAGTTCTGAGAAAACTCTTCCCAGGTGATAGCGGGAGCATTGCCGGGGCGAGCATCTTGGTATGTTCCCACCAAGTCTGAGCTGCACCTTGAAGTTGACCAGAAGCATATAACACTTTCTCCTGGTCATTGCACTATGCGATGTTGAGTTGCTTCTCCACCGCTCGCAACCAATCATCTGCCTCCAATGGATCACTGGCATGAGAGAAAACAGGAGGGTGTCCTTGCATAAATTCCCTCCACTTGTTGACAGGTGGAGCTCCAGCAGGTTGATGGGGTTGGTAAAGGAATGCGAGGTTGCTACGCTAGCCGGAAAACAAAAACTTTTCGACCTCATATCCCAGGATCTACTGCTAGTTACAGGTTACGGGATTACCACTAGACGCGCAGGTGCAGCGGAAGACGACTTGATGTAGTCGTGCGCGTCGCAGCAGGCAGTGTAGTTGCATGGTTGTCCGTCTCAACGTCCCCTTCTCGCGGTTCGTCCTTGTGCTCCAGATGCAGCACCTCCGAGGAATCCCACACGTGCAGGGAGGAAGCGTTGCGCCTCCGGACTGCTAGGTCCGCGAGGAGCAAAAAACGCGAGCGTGGGGAGGCGACGACGGCTGCCTAAAGGCGTGGATGAATTCGCCCCGCGCCCACCCCTGGCTTATATAGGCGTCCTAATGAGCTCCCACGGTGGAGGCCCATTAGAAACCCTAAACCTAGTCTAATTCGGGTCCAACCCGAATTAGGCTTCCAGCCCCTTAAGCGTGCGACCCTATGGGCTCACGCATACATAGACATGGCCCAAGTACTCTTACTCGACCAATAGTTGATAGCAGCCTCTAGCAAGGCGTGTCAACTCCTATGCATACGCTATGATCATATCAGACGAACCACTATGACCATGTACAAGTTATTCCCTTCGCCACTCGATATATGGTTCAACTCGTGGGTTAACACTTAACCCAAGCACGGCCATGCATTTGTTGATCCAATCACATGAGTGATCCAGTGATATCTCTCTCACGAAGAGAGGGGCAAATTCCATCTTGATTGTCTATGTCTCACAGCATGTTTCCCGACCACCCAAGGGCCACCTTTATAACTACCCAATAACGGAGTAGCGTTTGATAGTCTCTAAGTAGATCGTTTCACATCTTGAGTACATACCACAATCTCAGGTCTAAGGACATAACGTACATGACATGAATAGAGACTTTCTCTTGTTGGGTCAGTCCAGCTTACATGTCTCACATGTGCCCACATTATTAGTTTGACATCTCCATGTCTATGACTTGTGAAACATAGCCATCAACTAATACATGTGCTGGTCTAATATTCAAGTGTGCTCTTACAAGAATGCCGACCAGGGACAACTTTTAGAATAACCATTCAGGTAATTGAGTTTCACAAACAATTCACATAATTGTCAATCAATACTAGTTGTCTATAATGGATATTCAAAGAACACTTTATTAATCATGGATACAATCGGAATATAATCATCCACATGATTAGCTCTAGGGCATATTCCTAACAGTTGGTTCTGCATGAACTGCATCATGGCTTGCATTGTCTGCATCATCTGAGTCTGCATCTGCTCTGGGGTCATCGCAGGTGGTGGAGGTGGTGGGTGCTGGTTATTGTTGTTGTTATCTTCCTGACTTCCATTGCCACTGGTGTTGGATCCGGAGTTAGTCCTGGTACGGGGCATCTGTCGTATAGAACATAAGAACAAATTTAAAACCGGACATGAGATCAGTCTGCAACTTTTCTGGATTTTCAGCACAATAGCTGTCTAGAAAAACTGTCATATCTGAAGTTCCCGAAGTCAAACAGAGGCAAAGCTTACGTGGTTGGAAATATAAAGAATTTATCTACAACTTTCGTAATTCTGACTTTTTCTGATTCTGACATTAACTTAGTCATAAACTGTAATTAAACAGATCTGTCCAGATTACCAAACTGCACAGAAACATCAACTTGAAGGAATTGTTTCTCTTAACTCCGAACAGATATGAAGGTGCTTCTTGCGGCCACGGAAAGATAAGGAAGTCTACTGTTTTCAGTTAAGTTTTCGTGATTTTAGGACGTTCAGAATTAATTAGGAAAAATTAACAAGACAGAGAGGTCTGAAAAGACAGATTAACGAAAACTGCAACTTTATTTATTATCTTTAAAAAAAACCAACCTAAGCTATGAGTGTTGTGGACAGGCCCACAACCTCAACATTCATCACAAAGAACCAACTCACACACTAGCAAAAACACAAGCAACTAAACACTTAGAAGAACACTAGCACACACGACTCACGAACTAGCGAATAAACTATAAAGGGACTCCTAGTCCTAATTCTTCTTGATCTTCTTGAAGTTCCTTGGCAGCCCAAACTCTTCGCGAAGCTCATCTTGTTGTTGGTAACTGCGCTTGAGCTCCTTGCGCAACTCCCTTGCTTCTACTAAGAGATGACCATACATGCTCATCATCTCTTGAATGAAGTTGACGAGCTCATTCAAGACGGGGCCACCTTCACCGTTAGGTTTGACGATTATCCAACCTTGCTCCGTATCGAAATGAGGGATGTAACGGCGTCAGGTGTTGGCGATCCTTTCCCTGAATTTGTTGTGGATGGCCATATATGCAGAGAACGCGACATCCTTCATGCTTGCTTCCATGGTAGGATGAGGAACACAGCTATGGAAGGTATAATCCACACATTCAGCTGCTTGCCCACCAGCACTTCCACAGATATAGATCTTCGCCTTCCAGTAGGTGTTGGCGAGGGGGTGTTTGAATTCCTTGCAAGTGTACATAGTTGCAATCTCAGGTCCTGGGTGGAATTCTATCACAAGGTCCACCAGCTGGGAGTGAGCGTAGCTGCTGTGCGCTCCTCCTCGGATATACTTAGTGCGAATCCACCCTGGCTCTTCTGGCAGATCTTCTTCGACGACATCAGGAGTAGAGGAATTAACGTTAGCACTTGGGGCATGGGGGCTTTCTTCCCCGTGGTACTCTTCGCTACTGGAGATTTCCTGGATCTCCTCCTCTGGTTCTTCCTGAGATTCCACCATTGGCGATTGAGGTACAGGAGGGGCACGTCCTCCGGTGTTGATGCGGGCTGACCGACGAAGGTTAGACATCTTGAACATGACCAAGATAGAGATAGATTAGAAAAAAAATTTCACAATAGAATAAGTCAATTGTAGCATAAACAGTTTGAGAAATTATATATACAAGAATGTAAGCATGAAAAGAGAAGGTAAAGACAAGATAAGAAGACCATTCTAACTAAGCTTGCGTCCTACAGTCAACACTTGCTCTGATACCAATTTGTCACACCCAATTTTAAGAATAAAATTGAATGCGAATAACTCATGTGTGCCCAGAGATCAATCACACACATAAGCCGACAAATCTTTAAATAGTACCATCACTGAGTGCTTATTACATAACGAATAATATTCTTAAACAAAACAGCGGAAATAAAGATAACTCTCGCGACGAAGCTCCACTTCACAGGGAACGCCGACTGGTTGACCACTAGCCTAGTACTCCTTACGGTAGTCTTCATAGCCTTCTGAAGGGGTTGAGAAAGCAAGAGTGAGCACGTAAAGTACTCAGCAAGAGTAACATAGGGTTATGAAGCTCAAAGGCTGACACTGTTTGAACTGCGGTTGCTTTTAGCTTGGTCAAATTTTACCAACACTTAGATTTAATTATGCATAACCCAATTGATAACCACATGATAAGATTAGTAAACATCATTAACAATTAAACAACATGATCATCTACACTGTGAGTTTTCCAGGCCGCTCGTAACCGTGAGCACGGCTATCATTATAGATTTACACTCTGCAGAGGTTATACACTTTACCCACAAGCCGTGTTGCCCATATGCCCAGGTTAATTACTCCCAAAACACTTCCAAGGTTAGTGGGCAGGGAACACTATGAAGTCTTTCAAAAGCCCTTTTAGCATGTAGCGGACCCTACGGACCCAATGCAAAGGGGAATATGGGACACCCCGATGGTACCACCCGCAGCGGTCCCCACACAAGCTATACCCCATAACCAGCTCGGCAAAGGTGCCTTTCACGAACCTCAAGCATGCTAGTCCAAACTTCATACTTAACTAAAGCCAGAGCCATTATAGCACTCATGGTTGCATTTGAATCCCAGCTTTTGCCCTACAGTGGGGTCCTATTCCATGTTGCTATAAAAGCCAATTTTATCTCATTGTTGCATATATCATTAATCAAGATTCATCTCAATATTCATCATGTAAAGCATAGCAAAGCTACCCATATGCATGAAAACCCATGGTGACAAGGTAAAAGGATAACAAAGCTATGGTAAATCTAAATAGGAATCAAATTAGACACATGCAATCATGACTAGATGAATTAGGGTGAATAGGTAACAAGGATGATCCCATGTTAAACTTGCCTTGATCACAAAGCTCCTGGTGATCCTGATCTGCTGCAAAGAACTCTTGCTCACCGAAGATCTCACCGGCTGTACTCGATCAACATCACCACGCAATCATCCAAACAATCATACACGAAGCAATAAAGATATGATCAGAACATTACAACATAAACAACAAAGAGGTTTTGAAAAGATTATAAAACAGATCTATATTACACTACGATCACAAAGACGCGAAAATCACACTAATCGGATCTAAAATGAATAAACTATAGATTAAACAAGATTTTGAAAAGGGCAAGATTAAAGCATTAAAAGAATTAATTTACTTTGATTTTCAAAAGTAATTAACATAGATGAAATCTATACTACTGGATAGAGCATAAAATTACGGATCTAACGCAACTTGAACGGATCGATTTGGATTAAAAACGAGCAAATTATAAGCATTTGAAAATCAGTGGCAAAACTGTAAATAGGAATTTTCTTTTATTTTCGAAACAAATCAGATCTGAAAAGGAGTACGCTTTCCAGAGGGGAAAACGTAAAGGTAGAAGGCACCAAAGGACTGCGGGTTGAGGGTCAGAGAGTTCAGGGACTCTTTAGCAAAATTACCCGCGAAGGGGTATCGGCCGCGCAGGGCCGTTGGATCTGATCTGGGCGATCCAGATTAGAAGAGAGAGAGAGAGGGTGGTGCTCCTACCGGAGCAGAGCGGTGCGCGGCGGCGGCCATGGCCGGGCAGAGCCCGTGCTCGCCGACGCAAGGGGAGAAGGGGTTCGGGTGCTCGGTTTTCAAATCCGGAAGCACCGGGAGAGAGAGGAGTGGGAGGCGAGCTCACCTTACTGCTCAGAGGGGCTCGAAGAACGCGGAGGGCGGCCGGCGACGGAAGACAGCGGTGGCGGAGCCCCTATGCACGGCGGCGCGATCAAGCAGAGCACAAAAGAGAGGGAAAAGAGAGGGGGAAGATGTTCCGCAGTCACGCGAAGACGAAGCGCGGCTCGGGGAAACTTACAGCGGCCGAAATTGCGTGGAACGGCGGTTGGGCGGCGGTGCTCGGCAGCGGCGCTCTGCTCGGCTGCGCGGCGCTGCTGCTGAGGCTTGCAAGGCGATGCGAGGACGGGGGAGAGGTGGCGCGGTGGCGGCGCTATTTAAAGGAGCCGAGGGGGAAGTCTCACGCGGATACGGGAGCGGGGAATGCGCGCGGCGGTTACGGGATTCGGCGGCACGGTGCGTCGGCAGAGTCCGGGGCGGACTCGGATTGAGGGAGAAGGGGTCTGACAGGCAAGGCCGCCGTGTCAGCGAGAGGGAGGAGGGATCCCGTGCGGTACAGGCCTGCGGGCGAGTTGGGCCGAGAGAGAGATGGCTGGCCCAAGCGGAAGGAGGGAGAGAGAAAGGGGAGAGCAGGCCAGCTGGGCCGCTTGATTGGGCCAGAGGCCGAAAGGAGGGAGGGGAGAGAAGAAAAGCCTTTTCCATTTTCCTTTTTTTTCTTTTCTTTTGCTTTTCCAAAACGATTTTCAAAAGGGTTTTGAAAACCATTTCAAGTTTTGCAACTTCAACCAACACAAGAAAATATGCAGAGGCATGAAGTGCACAACCAAGTTGAACCCTAGCATGATATTTATTTTAATTTATTTAATTAATTCTATGATCAAAGAAATGCTTGAATTAAATCAAATTTAAGCAAATTCAAATCTAATTTCTATTTCAAATTTTAGGGTGTTACATGGTGAAGTAATGACATTAGATAAACTATGTGCAAAAATGATTATTAGATAAACAATGATGACTGTTACACTACTACCGATTTCAACATCACTGCCGGCCTATCACTGCCGGGTCTGGCAAAACCGGCAGTGATGAATCTTCACTGCCGGTTCCAGCCACGAACCGACAGTGAAGGTCCTCATCACTGCCGGTTCATAATTTGAAAAATCAGATTTGTAAATTGATTGTTTGAGCGACTAAACGAATTAAAATGAAAAAGTTGTGAACTACAAAGTTTCATAACTTTTGAAAAATCAGATTTGTAAATTGATTGTTTGAGCGACTAAACGAATTCAAATGAAAAAGTTGTGAACTACAAAGTTTCATAACTTTTCGAGGTCTACAACTTTCATGTAGCAGGTTTTTCCATCCGAGGTGGTTTACAAAAATTTGAATTTCAAATTTGACACATTCGAACGCATTTTTCGGCCACTAAACGATTTCAAATGAAAACGTTGCGAACTATAAAGTTTCATAACTTTTTGAGATATACAACTTTCATGTACAGAGTTTTTCCATCCAAGGTCGTTTACAAAAATAAAAAAGTCAACTCTACAGGTATATCAATGCCGGTTCCAGCCACGAACCGGCACTGAAGCTTCTCATCACTGCCGGTTCGTGGCTGGAACCGGCAGTGATATCATGGCCACTTTCACTGCCGGTTCCAGCTACGAACCGGTAGTGATGAGGAGCTTTCAGTGCCGGTTCGTGGCTGGAACCGACACTGATATACGTGTAGAGTTGACTTTTTTTATTTTTGTAAACGACCTCTGACGGGAAAACTTTGTACATGAAAGTTCTAGATATCGAAAAGTTATGAAACTTTGTAGATCACAACGTTTTCATTTGAAATCATCTTGTCATTGAAAAATACGTTTGAATGTGTCAAATTTGAAATTCAAATTTTTGTAAACGGCCTCAGATGAAAAAACTTGCTACATGAAAGACGTAGATCTCGAAAAGTTATGAAACTTTGTAGCTCACAACTTTTTCATTTGAATTCGTTTAGTGGCTCAAACAAACAATTTACACTCGGTTTAGTATAGAATATGAAGAAGTACTAACGAATCTTGACACAAGTGAGGCATGGGTGGAGTGGTAGAGGAGGTACCGCGCGAGGGTGAGGTCTCCGGTTCAAATCCCCGACGGAACGCGTTTGTGAATTTTACGCGAAAAAATGCGCGACTTACGACGTATAGACTCATATACCACCTCGCATTTTTACTGTTACCGCATACTATCCCACAAGCAAATTGAAGACCGAAGACCTTCTGCCACGTATAGACTCCGTACAAGTATGCATTAACTACCGCCCTCAGCATTTTCGCGTAAGTAAGACCGGGCCTCCCGATTCCTGCCTCGCCGTAAAAGAATGCAGACGTCCTTATCTCGCCGTAAAACATGTCCTAATTTTCCACTGTTTCTTTTGTTGTCTCTATGTGCCCTAAATTTAGATGTTATTAACCTCTACTATATGTTGAGCTTATTCTGTTACGCATCCCTTAAATAGAATTTATGCCTTACAAATACAGAGTGAAACAGTTTGAAGTTTTCCCTCCAAAGATCAGCTTTCTTTGTGTCATGTACACATGTTTGTTCAGTTACATCTCCATGGGTTTTATTTAAACTAACATGTTCCTTAATGCTTTATTTTGACTTTAGGCAGTGAACCAATCTAGCTCAAATCTCATTATTTGTACAACTCTTTGAAAATAGGTCTACCAGTTGGATTCAAAATTTCATCGCACCATGTCTTTTCTGTATTCATGTTCCCAATGATGGAACTACTCGTTGATCAAATAAAGGCAAATGACCAAACAGTTCAAGGTTAGTTGCTCTGTCTTAGAACGCAAATTTTCAAGTCTACTACCATTTGTCGATGCACGGTAAAATCCCGGCAAAATCCGGCGCAGCGTAGCGCGCCCATCGCACTAGTAATTTAGAACGGACCGAGTATGTAGGCTAACTGCACACGAGTCACGAGTACATCCAACGTCCGTGAGTGGGTGCACAACTAGTACACCCATTCTCTCAAATAAATAGTACTCCCTACAACTGGACGTCTTCCCATTTCATTTCTTATGGTTGGATCTTGATGGACTGGCGTGGGTGGTGCAGAAATCCAGATCAAGTTTGGCAACAATGACAGCTTGGTCGTAGCATGAAGTAATGATATTAGATAAACAATGACGGCACCCTAAAGTCAAAACAGGTAGTCAATAATATCATATGCATGGTTGGAGAAATCGAGAGTTTGGGGTGGGTGGTGAAGTAATGACATTAGATAAACTATGCGCAAAAAATGATTATTAGATAAACAATGACGACTGTTACACTACTACAGATTTCAACATCACTGCCGGCCTATCACCGTCGGGTCTGGCAAAACCGGCAGTGATGAATCTTCACTGCCGGTTCCAGCCACGAACCGGCAATGAAGGTCCTCATCACTGTCGATTCATAATTTGAAAAATCAGATTTGTAAATTGATTGTTTGAGCCACTAAACGAATTCAAATGAAAAAGTTGTGAACTACAAAGTTTCATAACTTTTCGAGATCTAAAACTTTCATGTAGCAGATTTTTCCATCCGAGGTGGTTTACAAAAATTTGAATTTCAATTTTGACACATTCGAACGCATTTTTTGGCCACTAAACGATTTCAAATGAAAACGTTGCGAACTACAAAGTTTCATAACTTTTCGAGATATACAACTTTGATGTACAAAGTTTTTCCATCCAAGGTCGTTTACAAAAATTAAAAA
Organism: Microstegium vimineum; assembly: GCA_022036555.1. NCBI lineage: Eukaryota > Viridiplantae > Streptophyta > Magnoliopsida > Poales > Poaceae > Microstegium > Microstegium vimineum. The sequence goes on along the minus strand of CM039132.1, from coordinate 55,342,151 downwards.
AGTCAACTCACAGGTATATCAGTGTCGGTTCCAGCCACGAACCGGCACTGAAGCTCCTCATCACTGCCGGTTCGTGGCTGGAACCGGCAGTGATATCGTGGCCACTTTCACTGCCGGTTCCAGCCACGAACCGGCAGTGATGAGGAGCTTCGGTGCCGGTTCGTGGCTGGAACCGGCACTGATATACGTGTAGAGTTGGCTTTTTTGATTTTTGTAAACGACCTCTGATGGGAAAACTTTGTACATGAAAGTTCTACATCTCGAAAAGTTATGAAACTTTGTAGATCACAACGTTTTCATTTGAAATCATCTTGTCATCGAAAAATACGTTTGAATGTGTCAAATTTGAAATTCAAATTTTTGTAAACGGCCTCGGATGAAAAAACTTGCTACATGAAAGACGTAGATCTCGAAAAGTTATGAAACTTTGTAGCTCACAACTTTTTCATTTGAATTCGTTTAGTGGCTCAAACAATCAATTTACACTCGGTTTAGTATAGAATATGAAGAAGTACTAACGAATCTAGACACAAGTGAGGCATGGGTGGAGTGGTAGAGGAGGTACCGTGCGAGGGTGAGGTCTCCGGTTCGAATCCCCGGCTGAGCGCGTTCGCGAATTGTACGCGAAAAAATACGCGACTTGCGACGTATAGACTCATACACCACCTCTCATTTTTACTGTTACCGCATACTATCCCGCAAATTGAAGACCGAAGACCTTCTGCCACGTATAGACTCCGTACAAGTATGCATTAACTACCGCCCTCAGCATTTTCGCGTAAGTAAGACCGGGCCTCCCGATTCCTGCCTCGCCGTAAAAGAATGCGGACGTCCTTATCTCGCCGTAAAACATGTCCTAATTTTCCACTGTTTCTTTTGCTGTCTCTATGTGCCCTAAATTTAGATGTTATTAACCTCTACTATATGTTGAGCTTATTCTATTACGCATCCCTTAAATAGAATTTATGCCTTACAAATACAGAGTGAAACAGTTTGAAGTTTTCCCTCCAAAGATCAGCTTTCTTTGTGTCATGTACACATGTTTGTTCAGTTACATCTCCATGGGTTTTATTTAAACTAACATGTTCCTTAATGCTTTATTTTGACTTTAGGCAGTGAACCAATCTAGCTCAAATCTCATTGTTTGTACAACTCTTTGAAAATAGGTCTACCAGTTGGATTCAAAATTTCATCGCACCATGTCTTTTCTGTATTCATGTTCCCAATGATGGAACTACTCATTGATCAAATAAAGGCAAATGACCAAACAGTTCAAGGTTAGTTGCTCTGTCTTAGAACGCAAATTTTCAAGTCTACTACCATTTGTCGATGCACGGTAAAATCCCGGCAAAATCCGGCGCAGCGTAGCGCGCCCATCGCGCTAGTAATTTAGAACGGACCGAGTATGTAGGCTAACTGCACACGAGTCACGAGTACATCCAACGTCCGTGAGTGGGTGCACAACTAGTACACCCATTCTCTCAAATAAATAGTACTCCCTACAACTGGACGCCTTAAGAATCATGGACCATTGTGTTTAGGTGATTAACGACAATGCTGGGTCACTATGACTAACGTGTGTTTTGCAGAGACAAAGTCATTTGTGTTAGGTCATTAGTGATACAATTTGAATGGGCTTAATGGATATTCATGCCCCAAGATGGAAATCGTTTCGGTTGCAAAGGATGATGATACAAGTTGAGGACTAGGCTAGTTCTTAGTGCCATAAGGTTGAGAAGGGCACTAAGTATAGCTATGGTTTTGTTTTTCCTTTGACCGTACTATAAAGGGGGGTATGAGATTAGTAGCTTGACCTAGGAGAGTTTAGGAGGTGGGTATATGCACACTTGTCACAACTAGTCCTAGAGACCTTGCTTTCAGCCCTTGGTTAACCCTAGAAATGGTAGGAGCAAAATCCCTCGAGAGATCTCAGCGAAAACAGTTGAAATAGGGGGAGAAAGAGGCTCCGGACCGGTCTGCCAAGTAGGCGTTGGACCAAGGAGAGTGGTCCGACGGTCCCTGACTTAGGCAAAAGTCCAGCTCGAGAAGCTGCGGACCACCTGTCTGGAGAGCGTCAAACCATAGGAGAGTGGTCCGATGGCTTGTGTCAGAGAGAGAGCCTGAAAGAAGGATCCGGACTAGTCCGACGGTGAGTCCGACGGCTAGTCCGATGCTTCATGACAGGAGGCTGTTTTCATACAGTAAGCTCCCTGGCTCTGGACCAGAGCGTCGGACCAGGGCTCCGGACCAAGGAGAGTGGTCTGGTGGTTCGAAGAAGAGAAAATGTTTTCACTCAGTGAGCACCCTGGCTCCGGACCAGTGTGTCAGACCAAGGAGAGTAGTCCGACGGTGTCTGAGTTTGAATTCAGAGTGAGCTCCGGACCTGTGTGCTTGGTCCGGTGGTGTAAGCTCCGGACTAGTCCGGTGGCTTCACAGAGAAAAGAAAAAGCAAAAAACGGCTAGTTTTGGAGGTGGGGACTATTTATAGTTGCCCCCTTCGTCCTTAGGAGGTCTCTTGGCCTTTGTTTCAGCTGGTGTCACCTTGAGAGAACCTTTGGAGAGCCAAGTGCCTAGTGAGGGAGAGATTAGAGAGAGTTCATCTTGTTCTTCCCTCCTAGAGTGATTAGGAGTGACTTGTGTGCATCCATCCACCTTCCTAGCCTTGAGTTGGTCAAGTGAAGGTCTTGTGCTTGTTACTCTTGGTGTTTGACAGCACCTAGACGGTTTGGTGGTGTTCGGAGGAAGTGATCGCCGGAAGATTGTCGGCGGCTCTTCTCCAAGCTTCTGTGATCGGTTGTGGGCGATTCACCGAGCCGGAGTGGCGAAGAATCAGCCCGTAGAGAGCACTCTACCCTTGCGCGGGTAGAGGGGGAGCGATACCTTGCGAGGTGCTCCAACGAGGACTAGGGGGGGTGTGTCGACACCTCGATACCTCGGGAAAACATCGCTGCGTCACTGAGAATCTCTTTTCCCTAGCTCTTTATATTTCCGCATTACATTCCGTCTTGTTCTTATCTTTCCTACTAGAATTGCTTAGGTTGTTCTTAAATTCCATGAACTGCTACCGCTTTCTAGCTAGGACACACGGATGGTAGGTACTAGGGGGTGATTGGAATTTGATAGGTTTTCATATTTGCTTTAGAAATTTAAAACAAGCCCAATTCACCCCCCCCTCTTGGCATCTTGATCCTTTCAATTGGTATCAGAGCCTTGTTGCTCTAAATTAGGCTTCACCACCTAGAGAAAGATGTCCCATGGGGATGGACCGCCACCCATGTTTGATGGGGATGACTTTCCTTATTGGAAAGTGCGGATGGAGGCCTACCTTGAGGCAGTGGATGTCGGCGTTCACAAAGCCACCACCATAGGCGGAACGGTGTTCGCCGAGGATCCCTACTTTGAGAAGAACAATGCCAAGGCAAAGAACATTCTTTTCCGTGGCATTTGCAAGGATGTGTTCAACCGTGTGCGAAATTGCAAAACCGCGCATGAAATTTGGACAAACATTTGCACTTTACACGACGGCACCAAATGTGAAAGAGAAGAGTGTTATCACCTCATCATTGCTAAGTTAAATGCTTTCACCATGCTATCTCATGAAAATGCTAATGAAATGTACTCTCGCTTGAATTTGCTTGTAGAGTAGTTGAATGGCCTTGGGCTCTCCCAAATGACACCGGCCGATGTGGTGCGCAAGATACTTTGTGTCCTACCAATAGACAAGTATAGCCACATCGTCACGGTCCTTCATCAAGGCGATCTCTCCGCAACTACACCAACACAAGTGTTGGGCAAGATCAATGCTCATGAGATGTACATGAAGATCAATGATGGAAGTCCATCCTCCTCCAAGAATAAAGAGAAGGAGGAGAAGAAGGACTTGGCTCTCAAGGCATCTTCTAAGGAGAAGTGCAAGATTCAATATGTCATTAAGAGTGCAAGTGATGATGATGATGAAGACAACATCACTCTTATGGTGAAGAAGACCACCAAGATGTTGAAGAGGCTAAACAAGAATGGAGTCAAGTTTGACTCAAAGAAGAAGAAATTCTTCACAAGCTCTTCAAGGAAGCCAATCTCTCAAATGAAGTGCTACAATTGTGGCACTCTTGGTCATCTAGCTCATGCTTGCCCCGAAGAGAAGAAAGACAAGTTCAAAAACAACAAGTTCAAGAACTTCAAGAAGAACAAGGGCGGCAATGATGACTCAAGTGATGATGACAAGAAGCAAGACAAGCCATACAAGAAGAAGAAGAACTTCAACTTCCACAAGAAGAAGAAGGATGGCAAGGCTTACATTGTGGGTGATTGGCTCACCGATATTGATGATTCAAGTGACTCCTCTGATGATGAGAGTGAAGAAGAGAAGGTGGCCACATTGGTGATTGGTTCTTCTATTCCACCACCACCTCCTCCTTCATCGCCGGCTCATCCTCTACACACCTATGCCTTATGGCTAAAGGTGACAAGAAGGTACAAAAAGAGGATGATGGTGATGACCTCTCTAGTGATGATAGTGACGATGAAGAAGCACCTTCCTATGATGAACTAATTAAAATTTGCAACAAGTACGCTAGCATCATAAGGAAGTACAAGAGTAAAAATGACAAACTTCTCGAGATCAAAGAAAACTTGCATGATAAGCTTGACACCTTGTCTAATGCTAATGATGATTTGAAGCTTGAGATTAATTCTCTCACATCTAGCACTAGGGAGCTCAAAGCCTCTCTTAAGCAAGCAAATGAGAAACATGATAAGCTTGAGAGGTCATCCCAAGAGCTCCACACAAGGTATAACTTGCTAAAAGATGACTACAACCAAGTGAAAAGTGATCATGGCACACTAGTGGTAGCAAATGAATTGCTTACTCAAGATCTTACACATGTTGCTACTAACCCGTGTGCTAAGTGTGCAAGTGCTACCTCTTGTGAAATCGAGCTTGATGATGTGGCTCTTGAGCAAAGTGCTAAGTGCAAGGGCAAGAGAATTGTAGAAGCCGACAAGTATGATGATTATATGAAGATGAGGGAAGAGAACTCAAGGCTCAATGAAGAGCTAATCAACCTCAAGGTAAACAAGTCCTTCACCATCAAGCCGGCTCAAGAAGAAGACAAAGATGTTATCACTTTGATCAACTCTCTTAGAGAAGAAATTGCCAAGCTCAAGAATGGCAAGACCAAGCTTACAAGTGGCCTTGAAAAATTCACCAAGGGCCACAATCTCCAAAGTGAGCTTCTAATGAGTACTGTCATGAAGAATGACAAGACCGGTATTGGGTTCAAGGAAAACCAAGTGATGAAGGCCAAGGTCAAGATTGAAGCCAAGAACTATTACAAGAACAAGTACAATGGCTACAATCAAGAGAAGCCAAAGCCCAAGCCTAAGAGGTGCTTTGGATGTGGACAAATTGGTCACTTCGAGTTTCAATGCAAGACTCCACTTCCAAGACCTTGCCCAAGCACACTAGGCCATTTGCTCATGATGCTCACTATGTCATCAACAAAGATTCCAAGGGTACACCACTTGTGGTGTTTCTTGGACCACCAATGAAGAACAAGCCTAGGGTTCTTTGGGTTGCTAAGGAGTTGGTTGACAAGGCAATGGGGCCCCGCACTAAGGGGGTTCCCAAACAACAAGCTTAACTCCAAGTTGCTTGTGTGTAGGTGAACTACAAGACCGGTGGGAGCCATTGGGTAATTGATAGTGGTTGCACTCAACACATGACCGGCGACCCCCGGATGTTCACCACACTTGATGAGGATTGTGCAAATCAAGACAAGATTACTTTTGGGGATAATTCAAAGGGCAAAGTTCAAGGCTTAGGCAAAGTGGCTATCTCCCAAGATCAATCAATCTCAAATGTCTTGCTAGTAGAATCATTGAGCTTCAACTTGCTATCGGTTGGTCAACTTTGTGATCTCGGGTTTCATTGTCTCTTCACACCAAATGAGGTGATTGTGACCAAGATTGAAGATTCATCAATGATATTCAAAGGGTTTCGACACAACAACCTCTACTTAGTGGACTTCACTTCAAATGAAGCAAACTTGCAAGCTTGTCTATTCTCCAAGAATTCTTTGGGTTGGCTATGGCATAGAAGATTAGCTCATGTGGGCATGTCAACCTTGAAGCTTGTCAAGAAGGAAATGGTTAGAGGAATCAAGGATGTGTGTTTTGAGAAGGACAAACTTTGTAGTGCATGTCAAGCCGACAAGCAAGTGGCAAACACTCATCCAACTAAAGTTTTTATGTCAACCTCAAGAGTCCTAGAGTTGCTACACATGGACCTATTTGGCCCGACCACCTATGCTAGTCTTGGAGGAAATCTCTATTGCTTAGTGGTAGTGGATGACTACTCTCGGTACACTTGGGTGTTCTTTCTTCAAGACAAGGGAGAGACACAAGGCATCTTCAAGAAGTTTGCTACAAGAGCTCAAAATGAATTTGATGTGAAGATCAAGAAGATTAGAAGTGACAATGGCACCGAATTTGTGAACACAAAGATTGAAGATTATTGTGATGAAGTGGGGATCAAGCATGAGGTGTCCGCCACATATACTCCACAACAAAATGGTGTTGTAGAGAGGAAGAACCGGATGCTCATAACTCTAGCAAGGTCTATGCTTGATGAGTACAACACTCCGGAGAAGTTTTGGGCGGAGGCAATCAACACCTCTTGCTATGCGGCAAACCGTCTCTTTGTCCAAAGGCTATTAAAGAAGACCCCCTATGAGCTTGTCAATGGGAAGAAGCCGGATATTTCATTCTTCCGGGTGTTTGGTTGCAAATTGTACATCTACAAGAAGCGCCAACACTTGGGTAAATTCCAACGGCGGTGTGACATTGGTTTCCTTGTTGGATATTCACTTAAATCCAAGGCATACTGTGTATTTAACATAGCCACCGGCTTAGTTGAAGAAACATATGACTTGGAGTTTGATGAAACTAATGGCTCCCAAGGAGCGCTTGAGGATATTGATGTAGCTGATGAACCCTTGAGGGAGGCAATGAAGAATATGCCAATTGGTTCTATCAACCCGCAAGAGGTGGAAGAAGTTGAAGATGAAGCAAATCAAGATCCTTCTCCACCTCACACGACTCAAGTTGATGAAGAAGATCAAGTGAGGGAAGCTCAAGAAGACACTCACATTCCTCAAGATCAAGCCGAGGCCGAAGCAAGCAATGTTGAAGCACCGCATCCCCCTCCTCAAGAGACAAATAGAAGATCAACATCTATCCTTCAAGCTCACCCCAATGATCAAATCATAGGGAATCCATCAAAGGGAGTAATGACTCGCTCTAGACTTGCATCTTATGTTGAACATCACTCGTTTGTTTCCTTTGTTGAGCCTACTAGTGTTGACGAAGCACTTGCGGATCCGGATTGGGTGAATGTCATGCATGAAGAACTCAACAACTTCACCCGGAACCAAGTGTGGACACTTGAAGAGAAGCCAAAGGATGCAAAAATCATTGGCACCAAGTGGGTGTTTAGGAACAAGCAAGATGATCAAGGCGTGGTTGTGAGGAACAAAGCAAGATTGGTGGCAAAGGGGTTCTCTCAAGTAGAAGGACTCGATTTTGGAGAGACCTATGCTCCGGTTGCAAGACTTGAAGCCATCCGTATCCTTTTGGCGTATGCTTCACATCACAAAATGAAACTCTTTCAAATGGATGTGAAGAGCGCCTTCTTAAATGGTTTCATCAATGAACTTGTCTATGTCTCACAACCTCCCGGGTTTGAAGACCCAAACTTGCCTAATCATGTGTATAGGTTGTCCAAGGCACTCTACGGATTGAAGCAAGCTCCAAGAGCTTGGTATGAGAGGCTAAGAGACTTCCTAATCAAGAAGGGCTTCAAGATCGGGATCGTCGACACAACACTATTCACCAAGAAGCTAAATAGAGAGATCTTTGTTTGCCAAGTATATGTCGATGACATTATATTTGGATCAACAAACCAAGATCATTGCAAGGAGTTTGGTGACTTGATGTCCAAGGAGTTCGAGATGTCAATGATTGGCGAGCTAACCTTCTTCCTTGGCTTTCAAGTGAAGCAAATGAGAGAAGGGACCTTCATCTCTCAAGAGAAGTACACTCATGATCTACTTAAGAAGTTCAAGACGGAGGATTGCAATCCAATCAAGACCCCAATGCCTACTAATGGGCATCTCGATCTCGATGAGGGAGGTAAACCGATTGACCAAACTCTCTATCGTTCTATGATTGGTAGTTTACTTTACCTCACCGCCTCTAGGCCGAATATCATGTTTAGTGTGTGTATGTGTGCTAGGTTTCAAGCAAGCCCTAAGGAGTCGCATCTCTGTGCGGTTAAAAGAATCCTTAGGTACATAAGGCACACCCCCAACATGGGTCTTTGGTATCCCAAAGGAGCTCCCTTCCAACTAGTTGGCTATTCCGATTTGGATTATGTCGGGTGTAAGGTTGATAGGAAGAGTAACTCTGACGGGTGCCACATGCTAGGAAGATCACTTGTTTCTTGGTCCTCAAAGAAGCAAAATAGTGTGGCATTGTCAACCGCCGAGGCGGGATACATTGCCATGGGAGCAAGTTGTGCACAAATCTTATACATGACCCCAAACACTTCTTGATTACGGTGTTGTTTTAAAAGATGTTCCACTTTTGTGTGATAATGAAAGCGCCGTAAAGCTTGCTAACAACCCGGTTCAACACTCTCGCACCAAGCACATAGATATTCGCCATCACTTTCTTAGAGATCATGTGGCTAGGAAAGACATCACACTAGTTGGAGTTAAGAGCGAAGATCAATTGGCGGATATCTTCACAAAACCACTCGATGAAACAACCTTTTGTAGGTTGAGAAGCGAGTTGAATGTGCTTGATCACTCTAACTTCACTAAAAGATGAGCTTGTGTGAACCTTGCATTCATTTGTAATATATCTTGTTTAATTTGGTAATGCACATAGGCTTGGCTAATGCGGTTGAGATAACCGCCCTCAAAGCGTGTGACAAAGCTTAACCGCGGTTCAAACTTGCAAGCAACCTAGATTCAAATTCCGTATTGCATAGCATATGCATGACTGTTGCTTCTTCGTTTCTTTTCGATTAAGTTTTTGGTCATCCTCTAGGTTCGTCACTTAGGGGGAGCAATTCAACACTCTAGCTTCAGCTAATACCCCTCTTGTGCCCCTATGGTGACCCTTGGAGCTTTATTGAACTATTTTTTATGAAAACTAATCCTAGCCTATGGCAAACTATTTCTAAATTGAGGGTTTGAGAGATGGTTCTTATGTTAAGTCCAACAAGTACTCCTCTTTGCTCTTTTGTGTTGGTACTTGGCTAAGAGAAAAGATTGGAGAGAAAAACAGGAAAATTCAGAGCAAAATCAAGCACCGGACCAACCTCCGGACCACTCTGCATGGTCCGACGCTCAGTGGTCCGACGCCCTGTACCTCTCTGCATAAAAATTCTCGAGTCACAGAAACCGTCGGACCACCCGTCCGACGCTCCTCCGGACCATAGGCAAGTGGTCCGGTGCCTCTGTCAGTGCCCCCCAGTTCAGTCTAAAGCACCGTCGGACCAGTCCGGTGAGTAGTCCGACGCCTTGGTTCGGTGGTCGGGTGCTCCCTGCATGTTTTCTTTTCTTCTCTGGTACCGTCGGACCGCCCCGTCGGACCAACCTCCGGACCATGCATAGTCGTCCGACGCTCTGAAATTTTGTGATAACCCCCGCCCCCTGCCCGCATCGGCTGTTTCTCTCGACACTATTTTTCTACCGCCGTCCATACGCCACGCCGCTCACCGCCGCCGTTCCGCCCTAGCTCTCCAACTCGCCCTCGCAGCAGTGCTCGCCGCCGGTGAACCCTCCACCGGAGCGCCGCCGTCCTAGCTCCCTGCCGGGCAACAGCTGCACCATCCAGCAACGCCGCCGTCCTGCCACCACCTTCACCACCCTCGCCGCCGAGGAACCCTCCTCCTCGCCGGCGAACAGCACCACCTTCTCCTCCCTGCCAGTGCCAAGCTAGGGTTTCACCCTTCCCATCCTTTACAATTGACCCTGTTGAGAAGGAACTACCACTTAGGGTTAGTCCTAACCCTAGGATTGGGTTTTCGACGATTTCATCTTCGACCGTCATCGACCTCGCTTCATTGTCTCCTAGGGTATGTCATTGATCATGGTTTTAGCGTTTCATCTAGCTATCGATCAACTCATGCCTTAGTTCATTCGATTCCATATTCACTCCAATTTACTAACTCAAATGTCAACTCTAATCTCTCAGTTGGCAATTCATCCTTGAGGAGTATGGTTTGGACCCTGACTTTCTCTGATTAGATACGCTCGCTTACCTCAGGTATCATGACAGATTTCATTCTATTTCTTATCTAGATGCTTGTTTCTATATGGATTCTTATCTCTAGATTTTATATATGCTTATATATATACCCTGTCTATTCTATCTAGCAGCAGTCAGTGACAGCTTAAACTCGGGGCAAAGCTCGCGAGTAAGGATTGAGGCAAAGCCTCACAAGTGACAGTCCAGTGGCTAGCAGGCCCCTCTATCAATTGATTCTGGCAGTTGGCAGTTGCTTGTGACAGAGATCAGTGGTTCTTGTAGCAGTGAATCTATCAGTTGGCATTTGTCAGTTTGGGCAGTGTTTTCTATCTTTTGGGCAGTGTTTTCTTTGATTGATCAGTGATGGCTCGTGGCTCTCGTGCTCGTGCTAGTGGCTCAAGTGATGACACTCCTCCTCCTCCACGTCCTTCAAGAGATAAGGGCAAGAAGCAGATTGTTGAAAAGCCCAAGAAAAAGAAGCGAAAGCTTACAGAGGCTGAGAAAGCAGAGGCAGTGGCAGATGCAGCAGACCGTGCAAAGCGAGGTGGTCGCCGAGGTTCAGTCAGACTTGGCACCCCTCCGCGGGATTTACCGTCTACTCCTCCTACTGAGTCACAGACGGAGGACGCTCCAGAGGAGCAAGAGCTTGTCATGGAAGTTCTTGGTACACCGTTGGCACCTCGTTCCTGGGGTGAGCTACTCATTCTCAGGCAGCTCAGTCACCTCAGAGTGCCTCAGCAGCTCTCACGGTAGCTTCAGCATCTGTACACCTTGATCTGAGGAATCTCACAGCAAAGCAGGTGAAGAAACTTCGGTTTGTAGCTCTTGAGAAGTGGTGCCCTGATCAGCGTGACCCCAGAGCCTCACCAGGATGGCACACACCTCTCATGGAGGATTTCTACAGAGCAGCTCAGCTTACCAGCATCCAGATCAGACCTCACAGAGTTTGCTCCTTGGAGAGCATTGTTGAGTTGGCTGGTGACGACATTCAACCCTTTATCACATATCTTCTGGGACTCGCCGATCTACTTGGTCGTTCTGGAAACTATATTGAGAGATGGGTCCAAGAATTCTATGCCTCAATGTGGGTTGATCCGGAGCATCACTTCCTTCAGTATACCTTCAGAGGAGAGCGATACAGGCTCTATATGACTCGGCTCAGAGAGATCCTTCACCTCACTCAGACAGCTGGAGAGCTCGATCTTCACTATGACTGCTATAGAGGAAACCTCTGTGCCTCGCCGAGCTCGAGGTGGCCGTACGTTGACAGTTCAGGAGGTTGCTCCTCTCTTCAAGCCACCTTTCTCAGAGGGTTCACGTCGTACCCCGGCAGAGCTCCGTCCTACCGTTCATTGTTTGAACAAGGTACTTCAGCGTACCTTGCTGCCTCGCACCAGTTACAAGGAAGGATTGACCAACATGCAGCAGCTACTTCTTCAGGCCCTCGTCTCTCAGACACCGTTCGACATAGCCGACTTCCTTGTGTCAGAGATTGAGGATGTGATCGCTGATGGTATGAGGGCACAACGTCAATTTCCATATGCTCACTGGATTTCTTCTATCATAGCTATTGAGCTTGAGGGAGCCAACCCCGGACTCTGTGCCTTGCTGGATCAGTCACCGACTTCCTTCCCAGCCTACAAGGTTCTTGGTTCTTTTGACAGCCGGTTCGGGAACCGGGTGCTTCGTTTTGTCAGGGAGAGGACTGCTCCAGCCGACAGAGATGATGTTGATACTCAGGATGAGGCGATCCGAGGTGTTGAGCAGTAGGAGCTTCATGGCTTGGATACTGGAGCTTATGTGACTCCTGAGGATACTTCTTCTGACAGCTCAGACGCCGACTTCCAGCCAGTTCCTCCTATGCCCCCACGGGCTCACGACACTGAGGCTGGCAGCTCTGGCTCCGCTACAGAGACTATGATGCTGAAGATACTTGATCGTCTCAATGAGCAGCAGAGCTCCTTAGTCACTGCAGTTACTCAGGTCCAGCAGAGACAGGATGAGATGCAAAGGCAGTCTGAGGAGCGCCACTTTGAGATGCAGCGACAGATGCTTGCCATGTAGTTGGAGTCACAGCGCTTACAGCTACAGTCTCAGCAGCTTCAGCAGCAGAACATGGTCTTTATGGCCCACATGATGAAGTGGACTGGCGCCCCTCCTCTTGAGTTTCCAGCTGCACCCTAGATCCAGATGATGAGCTTGTCACAGCCATCTTAGTTAGTTGGGCAGCTAGCAGGACCACAACATTCAGTTGGCCCCTCCGTTGGCCCTTCAGTGGCTCCTTCGAGTTCCGCCGGACAGACCGTCACTCCCACCCCAGCCGTACAGTACAGTGGACTTCAGGGTGCTAGATTGACCACCCCGTTCCAGTGCCCGGCGACTTAGGTCACACAGTGGTTGGACACCTTCGGCCCGACTCAGCAGTTCACCCCTCTCACTACCGGTTTCACGCCGCTCTCTGTTCCGATGGGTGCTACTGCCAGAGATCTCTCCGCGTCGTTCAGCGACATTACAGGGCAGCCGTCCCCCACTGGTCAGCAGATAGCAGCAGAGGTTGAGGCAGAACTGGTTGCACCGACAGATGGTCAGCACCGTTCCTCGTTTGCTTCCTCAGAGGCTACACATGACAGTCGAGCTCCAGCCGTATCCACTCTGATGAGGACATCAACACCACACCAACACCATCTCCAGCACCACTTGGTCCTATTACTCGTGCTCGTGCCCGTGAACTCAATCATCAAGTAAGTTTATTCTCAAACTCTTGTCCATTATATTTAGACAATGGAGACACGTGCACTCTTGTTTTGCTCAGGAACAATGGAGAGGATCAGCGGGACACGGGATGGGCGCTAGCTGGATTTGGACTGCAGGACAACACCAACTTGTGATGGATGCCACGACTTCATACGGACTCCGATTGGGACAATCTCACACTCTTTGGAAAGCTTATCAAGTCTACTTTCCAACGGATCCAGAAGCATGGCTATACCTTATCCGATGCGTCCAGGGTCATCGTTTTTGTACCGAGACCTTTTCTGTCCACCGGTGCTGCGTCACCTTATTTTGGGCCTGTGGCCCATGTATCAAGTTGGGTCCATTAGGGACGCGTCCTAGGGTTGGAGAACGACCCCAACACCCTTGTGGTCGTCCTCCCAACTCCTTATAAGTCTTTAGAGCTGCCACAAACAGTTTAGGTTTTGTTTCGTCGAGTTAGCTATTGCTACCGCCTTTCAGCGCGCGTGTTGGATCAACCGTCCGTCTGATTGTCATCAGAACCTCACCATATTGTGTTCTCAGATTGAAACCTTCATAAACCTAAAAATCTCTTATTTGCAATTGAGTGCTTGTTCATCTTGTTCTTGCTGGTTCTTCGATTGCTTGCAGGACGGGAGCCCTAGTGGCTGGTTGTCGCGCCGCAAGATCACGACAGCCATCGGAGGTGGTGTATCGGTTGCTAAGGCGCAGCGTCCTTGGACGGTTGTAGTCGAGTCGTGAACGTCATCTCCATCCACCAATCGAGTTATCCACCAACTCTCATCGAAAGATCGAACTGCGAACCCTACGGGTCGTCATCAGTTGGTAATCAGAGCAAGGTTTATCGGTGAGAGACTTCCAATTCTTCACAAATTTTTTTTCCTATAGTCCAGAAAAGCCAAAAAAAAAATAGTAGATTAGTTTTCCGTAATCCCATAAACCCGTTGAGCCTTTTGCTAGTACTACTTAGTTAGGGCTTGTTGAGTCGTCGGTTGCATCGGTTGTGTCGAGTTGCTGGTTTTAGTTATAGTCCTTTAGAGTTTCGAGTTCTTGTCACGTTCTAGTCCGAGTCTAAGTAGATTTCGTTGCTGTCAAGTTCGAGTCCGAGTACTACCCTGGTATTCGTGGCTGTCCAGTTCGAGTTTGAGTTGTGTTCTGGAATCGAGTCCGAGTACTACCCTAGTATTCGCTGCTGTCAAGTTCGAGTCCGAGTTGATTTCGGGAATCGAGTCCGAGTACTACCCTGGTTTTTCGCTGCTATAAATTGCCGCCATCCGCGTTGTTTCCCATAATTAAGTTCGCGCAGTACAAGTCGGGACTACAAGTTTCATACCATATTACAATGAAGCTTACCTATATACCCCTGCACTTTTGGAAAAAGTGTGTGTGGTGATTTGCTCTTTTGACATCTCTTTGTTCCTATAATCAGTTTTGAGGTTTCCCTGAAAAAGAAAAAAAAAAGAAAAAAAAAGAAAAAAAAAAGCAAAAAAAAAAAGAAAAAGAAAAAAAAAAGAGGCAAAAAAAAAACAAAAAAAAAGGGGCTGATCTTTGTGTTTTCCTCCTTTGGATAGGTGGTGTTTGTGAGTTCCTTTGTGTCCAGGCTCGCGTCTCTAGCACGGTCTAGGCTAGGACCAGCACAGTACCACCTTTGAACGATTATTCAGCTCGCTTTTTAATCTAACGTGGTGCTAGTATTTGTCCTTGAGCATAACATTGGCCACCTACAGCTCCACATATTCGACTACAACTTGACAGGTGTTGTGCTACGGTACCGATACATTCACTTCCAAGGTTGCAGACTTGCTGGTTGTTGACCCCTCTTGTTCGAGCAAGGTAAGAACTGGTAAGAGCTTGAGAAACAGGTTGAGAGAGAGTGCTTTGCTGTAGCTACATCCTAATAGTTGTAGGGCTTTTATTTCTTCACTTGTATTCTTGTTGTTCTTGTCTTTTAAACCATGTCAGGAACAGAGGACAATAACCAGATGCCACAAACTCCACGCACCAAGGGCATCATTCAGCATTTTACAAGGCAGGTGCAGCTCCACGCAGATGGACTTGATCGAGATTTACAGGTGACCAATGAAAAGATTGGGCAGTTGGAGTCCGCCCAACTCACCACCACCACCAAGCTTACAAGAGTTGAAGCATCGATGGCTCGTATGGACAGAAGCCTTGTTGCTCTTCTACAACGTTTTGATGACTTCCACACAAGAGACAAAGAGAAGAATGATGACGGCAACAATGACGAGGAGCGGGTCGAAGATAATGATGAGGATGCTTACTCTGGAGATATGGATCTTGATGACAATGACCTTCGTGATCGACGTCGCCTACACTTAAATCGAAGAGGTATGGGTCACCGTCGACGTGAGGTACACAATAACAATGATGCTTTTAGTAAGATTAAATTTAAAATACCTCCTTTTGATGGCAAGTATGATCCTGATGCATACATTTCATGGGAAATTGCTGTTGACCAAAAGTTTGCATGTCATGAATTTCCTGAGAATACACGTGTTAGGGCTGCTACTAGTGAGTTTAGCGACTTTGCTACTGTATGGTGGATAGAGTATAGTAAGAAAAATCCTAGGAACATACCACAGACTTGGGATGCTTTGAAAAAAATCATGAGGGCTAGATTTGTTCCTTCTTACTATACACGCGATTTGCTACATAAACTCCAACAACTAAGACAGGGTGCTAAAAGTGTAGAAGAGTATTATCAAGAATTACAAATGGGTATGTTGCGTTGTAATTTAGAGGAGGATGAGGAACCTGCTATGGCAAGATTTTTGGGTGGGTTAAATCGTGAAATTCAGGACATCCTTGCATATAAAGAGTACACTAACGTAACCCGTTTGTTTCATCTTGCTTGTAAAGCTGAAAGGGAAGTGCAGGGGCGACGTGCGAGTGCTAGGACTAACTTTTCTGCAGGGAAGACTAATTCATGGCAGCCCCGTACGACTCCTACTACGACTACACCAGCTCCTACTAGCGACAAGCTTCGTGCTACTCCAGCGAATTCAGTGGCGAAGACGGTACAGAAGCCTAGTGCAAGTGCTTCGTCCGTGGCATCTACAGGTAGAACAAGAGACATTCAGTGTCATCGATGCAAGGGATATGGCCATATGATGCGCGAGTGTTCAAGCAAGCGCGTTATGATAGTCAAAGATGATGGTGAGTATTCATCTGCTAGTGATTTTGATGATGATACACTTGCATTGCTTGCGGCTGACCATGCAGGTAGTGAAGAATATGTGGAAGAACATATTAATGCAGGTGCAGCCGACCACTATGAGAGCCTCATTGTACAGCGTGTGCTTAGTGCACAAATGGAGAGGGCGGAGCAAAATCAGCGACACACGTTGTTCCAAACAAAGTGTGTCATCAAGGAGCGTTCATGTCGCATGATCATCGATGGAGGTAGCTGCAACAACTTGGCAAGCGCTGACATGGTGGAGAAGCTTGCGCTTACCACCAAACCACACCCACATCCATATTACATTCAATGGTTAAATAACAGCGGTAAGGCAAAGGTAACTAGACTTGTGCGAATCAATTTTTCCATTGGATCCTATAAAGATGTGGTTGAATGTGATGTTGTGCCTATGCAAGCTTGTAATGTGCTGCTAGGGCGACCTTGGCAATTTGATAGAGATTCTATGCATTCTGGTCGAACAAATCAATATTCTTTTCTATACCATGATAGAAAAATTGTGTTGCATCCTATGTCCCTTGAAGCTATTATGCAAGATGATGTAGCTAAAGCCTCAAAAGCTAAAAGTGAGAGCAATAGAAATGACCAATCTGTTGCTGATATGAAAGAGGAGATAAAATTGAAAGGAAATTGTTTGCTTGCTACTAAATCTGATATTAATGAGTTGAATGCTTCCCCTACTGTTGCTTATGCTATAGTATGCAAAGAGGTATTGATTTCCCTTCATGATATGCAGCGTTCTTTGCCTCCTGCTGTCGCTAACATTTTGCAGGAGTATTCGGATGTGTTCCCAAGTGAAGTACCATCGGGCCTGCCACCACTTCGAGGCATTGAGCACCAAATTGACCTGATTCCTAGTGCCTCATTGCCCAACCGTGCACCATATAGGACCAATCCAGAAGAAACTAAGGAGATTCAGCGTCAAGTGCAAGAACTCCTCGGCAAAGGTTACATACGTGAGTCTCTAAGTCCTTGTGCTGTTCCGGTTATTTTAGTGCCTAAGAAAGATGGATCGTGGCGTATGTGTGTGGATTGTCGGGCTATTAATAATATTACTATTCGATATCGTCATCCAATTCCACGATTAGATGACATGCTAGATGAATTGAGTGGTGCTGTTGTGTTTTCCAAAGTGGATTTGCGTAGCGGGTATCATCAGATTCGCATGAAATTGGGAGATGAATGGAAAACTGCTTTCAAAACTAAGTTCGGCTTGTATGAGTGGTTAGTCATGCCTTTTGGGTTAACTAATGCACCTAGTACCTTCATGAGATTGATGAATGAGGTTTTGCGTGCTTTCATTGGAAGATTTGTTGTTGTTTATTTTGATGATATATTAATTTACAGCAAATCTATGGAAGAACATATTGATCATTTATGTGTTGTTTTTAAAGCTCTACGGGAGGCACGTTTATTTGGTAACCTTGATAAGTGCACCTTTTGCACAGATCGTGTTTCTTTTCTTGGCTATGTTGTTACTCCACAGGGAATTGAGGTTGATAAAGCCAAGGTGGACGCTATACAGGGTTGGCCAGTACCAAAGACTATCACCCAAGTGCGGAGTTTTCTAGGACTTGCTGGGTTCTATCGTCGCTTTGTGCAGGATTTCAGCACCATTGCTGCACCATTGAATGAGCTTACGAAGAAGGGAGTCGTGTTTTCTTGGGGAACCCCACAAGAGAGGGCCTTCAACATGTTGAAAGATAAGTTGACAAATGCACCTCTTCTCCAACTTCCTGATTTTAATAAAACTTTTGAACTTGAATGTGATGCTAGTGGAATTGGATTGGGTGGTGTTTTGTTACAAGAAGGTAAACCCATTGCATATTTTAGTGAGAAACTAAGTGGGCCTCTTCTGAATTATTCTACTTATGATAAGGAATTGTATGCTCTCGTGCGAACATTAGAAACATGGCAGCATTATTTGTGGCCCAAAGAATTTGTTATTCATTCTGATCATGAATCGTTAAAGCATATTCGTAGTCAAGTAAAACTGAACCGTAGACATGCTAAGTGGGTTGAATTTATTGAATCTTTTCCTTATATAATTAAGCACAAGAAAGGGAAAGAGAATATCATTGCTGATGCTTTGTCTAGGAGATATACTTTATTAACACAACTTGACTATAAGATCTTTGGTTTGGAAACAATTAAACAACAATATATACATGATAATGATTTTAAAGACGTGTTGCTGCAATGTAAGGATGGAAAAGCATGGAATAAATTTGTTCTAAATGATGGCTTTGTGTTTAGAGCTAACAAGCTATGCATCCCAGCTAGCTCCGTTCGTTTGTTGTTGCTTCAGGAAGCGCATGGAGGTGGCTTGATGGGACATTTTGGAGCAAAGAAGACGGAGGACATACTTGCTGGTCATTTCTTTTGGCCAAAGATGAGGAGAGACGTGGAGCGATTTGTTGCTCGCTGCACAACTTGTCAAAAGGCAAAGTCACGCTTACATCCCCACGGTTTGTATATGCCTCTACCTGTTCCTAACGCACCTTGGGAAGATATTTCTATGGATTTTGTTTTGGGATTGCCAAGGACTAGGAAGGGTCGTGATAGTGTTTTTGTGGTTGTGGATAGATTTTCTAAGATGGCACACTTTATACCTTGTCATAAAACTGATGATGCTACACATATTGCTGATTTGTTCTTTCGAGAAGTTGTTCGTTTGCATGGTGTGCCAAATACAATTGTTTCTGATCGAGATGCTAAATTTTTTAGCCATTTTTGGAGAACTTTATGGGGTAAATTGGGGACTAAGCTTTTATTTTCTACCACATGTCATCCCCAAACTGATGGTCAAAACTGAAGTTGTGAATAGAACTTTGTCTACTATGTTAAGGGCTGTTTTAAAGAAGAATATTAAGATGTGGGAAGATTGTTTGCCTCATATTGAGTTTGCTTATAATCGTTCAGTGCATTCTACTACCAAGATGTGCCCATTTGAGGTTGTTTATGGCTTGTTACCACGTGCTCCTATTGATTTAATGCCTCTACCAACTTCTGAACACTTGAATTTGATGCTAAGCAACGTGCTGAGTTGATGTTAAAATTGCATGAAACAACTAAAGTAAACATAGAGCGCATGAATGCTAAGTATAAGATTGCTGGTGATAAAGGTAGAAAGCAATTGATTTTTGAACCTGGTGATTTGGTTTGGTTGCATTTGAGAAAGGATAGGTTTCCTGAATTGAGAAAATCTAAATTGCTGCCTAGAGCTGATGGACCATTTAAAGTGCTAAAACGTATTAATGAGAATGCATATAAGCTTGATCTTCCTGTAGCTTTTGGGATTAGTCCCACATTTAACATTGCAGATTTGAAGCCATATTTTGGAGAGGAAGATGAGCTTGAGTCGAGGACGACTCAAATGCAAGAAGGGGAGGATGATGAGGACATCAACACCACACCAACACCATCTCCAGCACCACTTGGTCCTATTACTCGTGCTCGTGCCCGTGAACTCAATCATCAAGTAAGTTTATTCTCAAACTCTTGTCCATTATATTTAGACAATGGAGACACGTGCACTCTTGTTTTGCTCAGGAACAATGGAGAGGATCAGCGGGACACGGGATGGGCGCTAGCTGGATTTGGACTGCAGGACAACACCAACTTGTGATGGATGCCACGACTTCATACGGACTCCGATTGGGACAATCTCACACTCTTTGGAAAGCTTATCAAGTCTACTTTCCAACGGATCCAGAAGCATGGCTATACCTTATCCGATGCGTCCAGGGTCATCGTTTTTGTACCGAGACCTTTTCTGTCCACCGGTGCTGCGTCACCTTATTTTGGGCCTGTGGCCCATGTATCAAGTTGGGTCCATTAGGGACGCGTCCTAGGGTTGGAGAACGACCCCAACACCCTTGTGGTCGTCCTCCCAACTCCTTATAAGTCTTTAGAGCTGCCACAAACAGTTTAGGTTTTGTTTCGTCGAGTTAGCTATTGCTACCCGCCTTTCAGCGCACGTGTTGGATCAACCGTCCGTCTGATTGTCATCAGAACCTCACCATATTGTGTTCTCAGATTGAAACCTTCATAAACCTAAAAATCTCTTATTTGCAATTGAGTGCTTGTTCATCTTGTTCTTGCTGGTTCTTCGATTGCTTGCAGGACGGGAGCCCTAGTGGCTGGTTGTCGCGCCGCAAGATCACGACAGCCATCGGAGGTGGTGTATCGGTTGCTAAGGCGCAGCGTCCTTGGACGGTTGTAGTCGAGCCGTGAACGTCATCTCCATCCACCAATCGAGTTATCCACCAACTCTCATCGAAAGATCGAACTGCGAACCCTACGGGTCGTCATCACACTCCACCCACAGCTGCAGTTGCTACCGATGCCACTATGGTTACTACCACTCTAGTACAGCCTCCGCAGTCTCCAGTCGAGTCCGTGCATGAGGCACAACCGGATACCGCAACTCCCAAGGCTCCAGCAACGACAGTAGCCCCGGATTCTGCTCCTACTCCTACCCCAGCTACCGCTCCAGAGTCCTCGACGGCAGAGATAGCAGGCATGTCAACTTCTGACCCCCAGACCGCTTCACTTCCAGCGTCCGATACTCAGGGGGAGGACTCAGATGATGAGACCTACTTGGCAGCGTTCAGCGTTCTTTTGATGTGTATTAACTCTATCGCATCATGCATCACGTTTACCGTTTTATGCATTGTATAATATGTGTGATGGTTGAGGCTTGATGGTTGTGTGACATGTGTGGACCTTTACCTATATATATCATGTCACTTGGTTATGCTATATTGCTTCCGCGCTAATCTCTGATCGTTTGGCTATAGCATATCCTTTTATGAAATCAAGTACTATGCTCAATTCATATCTAGTGTGCTTGTCATGGCTTGAATGGTTAGGCATGCTTTTGTCTTTCTTATCACTAACCCATGCCTATCTCATGTCAAGTCATGTTTTGTCTTATCAAAATTCACTCATTATTCTCTACTCGAGCTTGTATTGTCGTCAATCACCTAAAAGGGGGAGATTGAAGAATCATGGACCCTTGTGTTTAGGCGATTAACGACAATGCTAGGTCACTATGACTAACGTGTGTTTTGCAGAGGCAAAGTCATTTGTGTTAGGTCATTAGTGATACAATTTGAATGGGCTTAATGGATATTCATGCCCCAAGATGGAAATCGTTTCGGTTGCAAAGGATGATGATACAAGTTGAAGACTAGGCTAGTTCTTAGTGCCATAAGGTTGAGAAGGGCACTAAGTATAGCTAGGGTTTTGTTTTTCCTTTGACCGTACTATAAAGGGGGGTATGAGATTAGTAGCTTGACCTAGGAGGGTTTAGGAGAGTGGGTATATGCACACTTGTCACAACTAGTCCTAGAGACCTTGCTTTCAGCCCTTGGTTAACCCTAGAAATGGTAGGAGCAAAATCCCTCGAGAGATCTCAGCGACAATAGTTGAAATAGGGGGAGAAAGAGGCTCCGGACCAGTCTGCCAAGTAGGCGTCGGACCAAGGAGAGTGGTCCGACGGTCCCTGACTTAGGCAAAAGTCCAGCTCGAGAAGCTCTGGACCACTTGTCGGGAGAGCGTCGGACCATAGGAGAGTGGTCCGATGGCTCGTGTCAGAGAGAGAGAGAGCCTGAAAGAAGGCTCGGGACTAGTCCAACGGTGAGTCCGACGGCTAGTCCGACGCTTCAAGACAGGAGGCTGTTTTCATACAGTAAGCTCCCTGGCTCCGGACCAGAGCGTTGGACCAGGGCTCCGGACCAAGGAGAGTGGTCCGGTGGTTCGAAGAAGAGAAAATGTTTTCACTCAGTGAGCACTCTGTTCCCTAGGGCTGTGTGTCGACACCTCGATACCTCGGGAAAACATCGCTGCGTCACTGAGAATCTCTTTTCCCTAGCTCTTTATATTTCCGCATTACATTTCGTCTTGTTCTTATCTTTCCTACTATAATTGCTTAGGTTGTTCTTAAATTCCATGAACTGCTACCGCTTTCTAGCTAGGACACACGGACGGTAGGCACTAGAGGGTGATTGGCATTTGATAGGTTTTCATATTTTCTTTAGAAATTTAAAACAAGCCCAATTCACCCCCCCTCTTGGGCATCTTGATCCTTTCAACGTCTTCCCATTTCATTTCTTATGGTTGGATCTTGATGGACTGACGTGGGTGGTGCAAAAATCCAGATCAAGTTTGGCAACAATGACAGCTTGGTCGTAGCATGAAGTAATGATATTAGATAAACAATGACGGCACCCTACAGTCTAAACAGGTAGTCAATAATATCATATGCATGGTTGGAGAAATCGAGAGTTTGGGGTGGGTGGTGAAGTAATGACATTAGATAAACTATGCGCAAAAAATGATTATTAGATAAACAATGACGACTGTTACACTACTACAGATTTAAACATCACTGCCGGTCTATCATTGCCGGGTCTGGCAAAACCGACAGTGATCAATCTTCACTGCCGGTTCCAGCCACGAACCGGCAGTGAAGGTCCTCATCACTGCCGGTTCATAATTTGAAAAATCAGATTTGTAAATTGATTGTTTGAGCCACTAAACGAATTCAAATGAAGAAGTTGTGAGCTACAAAGTTTCATAACTTTTCGAGATCTACAACTTTCATGTAGCAAGTTTTTTCATCCGAGGTCGTTTAAACTTTTTCATTTAAATTTGTTTAGTGGTTCAAACAATCAATTTACACTTGGTTTAGTATAATACGTGGGGAACTAAAATGGAATTTATACAGTTTATTTAAGGGTGGAGTGGTAGAAGATGGTACACGCGAGGGTGAGGTTGCGGGTTTGAAACCCCGTGGCCATTGCAATCTAATTCTTTTTTAAAAAAACCAGTGCAATCTAATTCTTTTTTAAAAAATACAGCCTGTAGAAATCGATTTGCACTGACAGTAGCCAACTAAACTACATGAACAATGTTTAATAACTGTAGTATTTCTGTTGCAATTTAATTCTTTTTAAAAAAATCGTATGTACAAATCGATTTCCACTGACGGTAGCTAACCAAACTAAGTATCCTTTGGCAGTCATGAACAATGTTTAATAACCGTAGTATTTCCGTTACAATTTAATTCTTTTTAAAAAAAATCGTCGGTAGAAATCGATTTCCACTAACGGTAGGTAACCAAGTACCCTTTGGCAGTCATGAACAATGTTTAATAACCGTAGTATTTGAATGCATAGATGTGAACAGTACTGCACAGTGGCTGAGGTGCTCAGTGGCCTCCATTTTATTCCCAATTGATTCTTGTTTGAATATAGCCGGATTCGTGAACTTAACTAAATTCTACTCCCTCCAACCCAAATAAGATGTTCCAAGAATCTTAAAAAGTCAAAATATGTTAAGTTTGACCAATAATTATTGATAAAACTATAAATATTTATAATATCAAACAGACATACTTTAAAAATATAATTGATAACGAATCTAATGATACTTAGTTAATATCATAAATGTTATTATATTTTTATATAAGTTTAGTCAAATTTGAGATAGTTTGACTCTTCAAGGTTCTTAGAACGTCTTATAATTTGAAATGGAGGGAGTAGTTCAATACACGAGGAAGCTAATATTATATTGGCAGTATTTTAACATCGATCCGCTAGCTCCTCAAGACAACTCACCTGCTCGCCAGCCGTGACGACCTCAAGAAACTAGAGGCATATATGGAACGGAGTAGTAGCCAGTCATATATGCCATATCATTTGTGCAGGAAATGAGAACTCTTCCGCGGTATTGAGTATCGTCTTGCATTGGCTCCACTTCTCTCCGGCTGCCGGCTGCCACACACAGCACACGCAAGGTAGGATTTTAATCCTCCCTCTCTCGAGAGCGTTAACAGTTCCTAAGCCTCTTTTGCAAACAAGGTCAATTCATTCATGCATGGTTATCCTGTGTTACGTTACGTTGATGTTCTCACAGTTTTGATCTATCTATATAAAACCCCTCCAATAAAATTCACCAGCTTATATTCGCATATATTTAGCCTTTTCAGCTAATTCTGCAGGTCCCCGTCGTGCCGGCAAATGAGATGGGCCTAGAATAGATCCTAGAACTGAATTTTCACGGCAAAATCAATGTCATATTATTAGTCGTGGTAAAGCAAATGATCACGGCATGAAACATGAGTTCGTGATGATCGTCATAAAATTTATGTTGTAACTGACAAGCCACTTCTTTCTTGACCGTGCGGCGGTGAACAGCTCTTCCGGTCCGATGAATTGAAAGATGGAATGCATCTCAATGTGTAAGGATCTTAAGCCACTTCTTTATTCATCTTATTTATAATACGATGCTTTCAACTAGCCTTGGATGTGCTGCCATATAATAGTTAGGCCTTGTTTGGTAAGAGTGGAACTGTTTTTTTTTTAAAAAAAAACTTTTTAGGTGAAGCTAAACTGTTTTGAAAATATTTTTGTTAAAACAGATTCACCAACAATTTCATGCATGCTTAAGAGAGAATGAGAGAGACAATTGTAAAAAGGTTTTTTTTTCAGCTTCATCTCAACTTATCTTTTTCACGATGGGAGGAAAAACAGTTTCACCCATGAACACCTTGTACATGTCTAATCATCCTCTAAACACATTGTAAGCGCTTTTCGCAGAAAAAAAATGCCTTTCTTATCAGAATGCCGTGCCGCTAGATTACTCATTCGTCCATGAACACATATTGCCAAAATAATCCAAGTGGACATCCCAGCTACCAGCCACATCACGCATGAGACATACACCTTTTTGAGTCATCGGTCTTTTTGGACATATCTTAGGGAAGCTATGTTCAAATTTTCAACGTTACCTACCCTCCAAAACATTCTCTTTTTTGATAAACTCGTTGCTTCTCAAGACGCTTCGCCAAGAGTACGACACAACCCTCCCCGGCCGGGCTTCCAAGCAAGACAATCCTAGATAAAAAATTTCTTGGAGTACATGAGAGCATAGAGATTCCCCTACCACGTAGAGATCTTCCCCCACGAAATACCTCGGCGCGCCGCTCTCGACCACCAGGGCTCACCCGAGACAAGGAGCAGGAGCTAGTTGACTCGGTGGTGGGTCGGGTCCCTGCCTAGAAGGCCGGCCTCCTCAACCACGCCGGCCGCGCCACCGTACCCTCACCTGCTCGATGTTGGTGGCGATCTCGATGCATGTCTCCATTTTTGCTCGCTATCGGCCTGGGCAATAAAGGCGATCGACAAAGCAAGGTGCGGATTTCTGTGGGCCGGGACGGAGACGGTTGGCTGCAAGTTCAAGGTCGTGTGGCCCGTTGTGTCCTCGCCACGTGATCTGGGAGGGCTCAGCATACCCGACCTCCGCTTCCTCAGGTTCGCGCTCCGACTACGATGGGAATGGAAGCGCACAGAGTCGCCTCAGGCCGCCTGGGCACAACTGAACGCGCCGGCCGAGCACAAGGTCGTCCAGATGTTCGGCGCCTCGACGTCGTTCGTCGTTGGCAACGGCGAACTGGCTAGGTTGTGGACGAACGCTTGGCTACCGGCAGGCCGCCTGTGTCACCTAGCGCCGGTGGTCTTCCAGGCTCTGCCGAGGCGCTGGCGACGACGCTCCGTCCGGGACGCTCTGCAGGACAACCAGTGGGCGTGGGATGCGGTCGCGGCAACCACGACGCCATTCATGACTCATTATCTCAGAATCTGGTCGCCGATGGAAGACGTGCAGCTGGACCCCGATGTGCAAGACCGGATGCTCTGGCGCTGGACTCCGGACGGTTGCTACTCCAGTGCCTCGGCATACCGCGCCTTTTTTCAAGGACGAGTACCGATGCGCGGCGCCAAGGAGCTCTGGTCTGTCTCTTGCCCACAAAAGGCAAGTTCTTCTTTTAGATCGCACTCCATGGCAGACTTTGGACGGCAGAGCGTCATAATCGCCATGGCCTTCAGGAGAGCGACGCCTGCGCTCTTTGTGACCAGCAGACTGAGCATACAAATCATCTTCTAGTCGCTTGCCGCCCCTTTTCTATGGAATCTAGTACTGGCTACTGCAGCACCTCGGGCTTGCAGCTAACACTACTATAGAAAACCACATCACTGTCGGATTTTGAACCAGCATAACTAAATAGGCAGTGATGAGGTGATCACATGACTGTCGATTATGCCAAATCGACAGTGATGATGGTTGTCTAGGAAAAGTCGCACATTTTTTTGCGTAAAATCGCGAACTGCGCTCCGCCATGGATTCGAGCTCCGCCAGGGATTCGAACGCGAGAACTCACCCTCGCGCGATCCCTCCTCTACCACTCCACCCATAGATCACTTGTGTCAAGATTCGGTTTTAGTTCACCTCATTCTATACTAAACCGAGTGTAAATTGATTGTTTGAGTCACTAAACAAATTCAAATGAAAAGGTTGTAAGCTACAAAGTTTCGTAACTTTTCGAGATCTACAACTTTTATTTAGCAATTTTTTCCATCCGAGATCGTTTACAAAAATTTAAATTTTGAATTTGATAAATTTGAATTTTGAATTTGACAAATTCGAACGTAGTTTTTAATGACAAGATGATTTCAAATGAAAAAGTTGTAAACTACAATGTTTCATAACTTTTCGAGATCTACAACTTTTATTTAGCAAGTTTTTCCATCCGAGGTCGTTTATAAAAAATAAAAAAAAATAAGTGTCCAGGAATATCACACGCGGTTCAAGCCACGAACCGGCAGGGAAGCTCCTCATCACTGTCGGTTCGTGGCTGGAACCGGTAGTGAAAGTGTCCAGGTTATCACATGTAGTTTAAGCCATGAACCAGTAGTGATGAGGAGCTTCACTGCCGGTGCTGGAACCGGCAGCGAATCGGCAGAGAGGCTTCACTGCCGGTTCACTGTCGGTTCGGCCCCAGCCTGGCAGTGAAGATTCATCACTATCGGCCTAACACAATCCGACAGTGATGAGCCGGATGTTAGATTCTGTAGTAGTGTAACGCCGCATGCAGGCCCATGACACCATGTTGTACCGGTGGCTCAGCACGCGTGCGGCGGTTCCAGTTGCGCTATGTCGAGGCCTTGACGGCGCGATTCTGCTCACGGCATGGATGATTTGGAACGCACCTTCGACGGACTAGCTTCGACGACATCCTCGCTAATCAAGCAGATCGACGAGGCTGACGACTGGGTGGCTGCTGGCTTCAGGGCATTGGCGGTGTTCGTGGCCACTTGAACCGCCGCAACAAATCGTTTAGGAGCACAGCTAGTTTCTCTAAGAAAGTACAAACCCCGAAGCTCTGTCGTTTAAGCCGGCGCAGTCTGTATTGTGTGTCGTCCGTGGTCCCAATGGCAGCCCACCAACTAGGACGACGAAATGTAACTTAAAAACTCTCTTCTTAACGAGGCACGTACAACACACGTTTTCGAAAAAAAAAGCACAGAGATACAGGTGTGTGTAGGAGTCTCCGGACATGCTTGCTCAACATCGCCATATTGAAACCATAAATATCTCTGAATTCGAGAACCGCATCCTTCTTTGGTTTGGTCATCATCTCCAACCTGACCCAATGTATCTTATGCTTTCCTTCCTGCATGCAGGACATGCATGGCTGAGTGAGGACAACCATTTAGTGCTGAGCCAATCTCAAGAAGCCACCTATAATAGGCCTAGAAACTCCTAGGATATCCATAGCTACATCCACCGCTATAAATTTAGTGCTAGGCCAATCTCAAGAAAGTTTATCATCTACTCTCTTCGTCTTTGAAAGAATAGATTTCTAGATTTATCCTAAATCAAATGTTTTGAACTTTGACCAAATTTCTAGAATAAAGTATTAAAAGTTATGGTATCAAACTAGTATCAGATTTATCTAAAAACATATTTTTTATATGGTGCTCATTTTAAATCATAGATGTACATTTTTCTATAAAGTTAGTCAAAGTTAAAAAAAAGTTTGACTGGCACGGATTCTAGGAATTGATTCTGGGAGTACTCCCTCCATACCCATATTAGGACATCCGCAATAGTAATAGCTAGTACTAGCTATTTGGTAAGCTGACGTGGAGGTGAGAGACAAGAACAAAGACTATTTTATATCACTGGATCCACATGCTCCTCTCACATATTCTTGGAAAACGTGAAAATAGATTAGCTATTTGCTTGTAGCTAGTGACTACTCTTTCTTCTACTTTTTTCTTGCCACGTTAGATCTAGCTAGTCAAATAGCTAACCATTGTAGACGCACTTACCTGATGTTTAGGATAGCAACACGACTTTCAAAGCATAACTTCAAATTATATTCCGACATGGTTCATGATGGCAATATAAAACTAAAACTAGGTGACCAACGAGATCAAAGTTTATATAATAGAAAAAAGAATATATGTAAATAAAAAAACATATAGACTCTATGATAGACTCTCTCTCCATTACATTGAGATGCGTAGAAAAAATAGAAAAAAATCATGCTTATAGAGAAAAGAATAGTAATAAAAATAATAATAAAATCTTCTGGTTTGTATGGAAAAAAATAATGACCCATGTTATATTGAAAAAGAATAGAAAAAAATAAATAGTAATGGACTCCACCATGCACTCCTCTTATTTGAGACTCTAGAAAAACCTCGTTTAACCTTGTATGTAGGTCAAAAAAATAGCAATACAATAAGATAAAAAAAGGTTAAAAGAGATATAGGAAAAAAATTAAAATATAAATAAATATGCAATACTTCTATATGTGTTTTTCATTGATGTTTAATTTTTTTTCTCCCATTGTAACGCACGAACACATTTGTTAGTGCTCGCAAAGTCTCAATATTTTTCAAGCTTAAACTGTTGTTAAGTGGCCGGTGGGATTTGAAACCCACGACCTCTCCCTCTGCACATAGTGGCGGAGCTCGACAATTTGGACGCTTAGGGCCACATAGCCCACACTATTAAAGCGTATATACTTCCCGTATCAGTTTAAAATACTGCATGGATCTAATACTAATAGAAATAGGTAATAAAACTACCTCGTAAATGTAAAATTTATATTATATCACAATTTTCGTACTTAAATCCACAACATTTTAGAACAAAAACACTTAAATCCATAAAATAATTGATGGAAACATGAAAGTGGATAAAAAACACCTAGCTTAGATGTGAGAGTAGAAAATTACCAAGCCATAGCCGGGCCTCTCTTCTATTGCAATCGGCAAGTAACATGCAGAGCAATAGAGGCAAAGGCAACACACGAATACAGAGCCACCTGCTGCTGGCAGCCTTGGCTGCGGCCTACGTAGTGCTGCAAGCCTATACAGCTCTGGCTGCCTCCACGGCCGCTCGGCCAGTGCAGCCAAGGGGCGGGATAGGCGGCCGGCGTCAGTGGCAGGGCGAACTGAAGAGCTGAGGAAGGACGGCGCCCAGCGGGGTGGAGGTCCAACGGGAGGGCGGCGGGCAGCGGGAGGACGACGCTTCGCACCTGGCGGCTAGAATCAGCAGAGCGGCGTCGGTCACGGCCTCACAGAGGAATGGGAAGAACTGGAGACCTCGAAGTCCGAGAGAAGTGAGAACGGGAGACGTGGACTTCACGGGCACCGTGCTTGTTTGAGAAACTGTTAGCAGCCCGCCGGTGGCGAGGACTGCTCGATCGACTCCGGTCTTCTCCGGAACCCACGCTGCCGCGACCGACGAGGTCCGGCTTAGATCTCACGAGTGTTAGAGTTGTTACAATATTCGATAGCTGGCACAGAGCTCTGTCCAGCTTATCTAGACCTTGCTCTCCTCACAGCGCTTACAGACCCAGTCTGGGCCATGCACACGGACACTCTTGGACCGGACTCTCGATCCTTTCCTTGGACGATGGGCCTCCGTGGGCTGGGACAGGTGAGGCGTCGTGACATTCCCCTCCCCTTAGGCACCGGCATGACCCCAAGCCGGAGCTAGAGGGAACTGTTGTTGCAGGGCTTCTGCGTCCTCCCAAGTCACCAGAGAAGCGTCGAGGCCTGACCATTTGACCAGGACCTGTGCCACCGCGCCATCACGCCTGGGAAGCATGCGGCGCTGCAGCACCGCTTCAGGAATCTGTAGGTCGTCGTCGACGTCTGGAAGAGCTGCAGAGTTGTCAGTCGCGGACGGAGATGCCGGCTTGAGCAACGAAACGTGGAAGACCGGATGAACCGTGGACGAAGGAGGAAGGTCCAGCTTATAGGCGACGGAGCCGATCTTGTCGATGATCTTGTACGGCCCAAAGTAGCGGAAGCTGAGCTTCTGGTGCGCCCGGGGTGCCAGCGACGACTGCACGTAGGGCTGCAGCTTGAGAAAGACGTAGTCACCCACGGCGAATGTACGCTCCGAGCGACGCTTGTCGGCCTGGGACTTCATGCGTTGCTGAGCACGGTGGAGATGTTGCCGCACCGACGCCAGCATGGTAGTGCGCTCCGAGAGCATAGTTTCCACATCTGGGGAAGAAGAAACCAACTCCACCGAGAGCCCGAGATGGCGAGGAGGGTGGCCGTAGAGTACCTCGAATGGCGACCGGTTGAGAGCAGAATGGAAGCTTGAATTGTACCAGAACTCGGCCAACGGGATCCACCTAATCCAGCAACGAGGGCAGGAGTGGACGAAGCATCGGAGGAATGTCTCGAGACATTGGTTGACCCGCTCGGTTTGGCCGTCGGTCTGGGGGTGGTACGCTGAGCTCATGGACAGAGTCGTCTGAGCCAAGCGGAAGAGCTCGCGCCAAAAGGTGCTGGTAAAGATGCGATCTCTGTCGCTGACGATATGAGTCGGCAGACCATGAAGATGGTAGATGTTGTCGAGAAACTGTTGTGCCACCTGTTGAGCAGTAAACGGATGTGAAAGGGTAATGAAATGTGCAAACTTGCTGAACCTGTCCACGACGACGAGGATGCAATTTGCAGGACCGGAGCGAGGAAGGCCTTCGATGAAGTCCATGGACACCACCTACCAGGATTCGGTCGGTACTGGAAGAGGAGACAACAGCCCAGGGTAGCGAGCGCGGTCAGGCTTTGCCTGGGCGCAAATAGTACAGGCAGATACGAAGCTCTTGACATCGGACTTCATGCCGCGCCACGCAAACAGTTTCTTGATGCGACTGAAGGTCACCGGGAACCCGGAGTGGCCGCCCACGGTGCTGTTATGAAGAGCCTGGATGATACGGTTTCTGTAGTGCAGAATTGGTGCCCACCCAGACACGGTCTCGAACGCGCAAGACTCCATCAACAAGAGTATACGGAGGGTGGGAGTCGGGCTTAACACTGAGTTCTTGCACGAGTTTCAGCGATGCAGGATCCTTGGTGTCGGGTACAAAGGTAAGGGGTACCCTAAACCCTTCGATAAAACTAACGCTCAACATAGCAACCATTTTTAAGACAGAATCCGATCAGCCGCTCGAGTCCAGGAAGAAAGGCCCATCACACGAAGGCCCCCCGCACCGACCATAGCAACTAGTCGTGGGCCGGCCCATTCCTGGAAATATAGACGGACCAGGGGTCGAACGAACGACCCCTCCGCCTCCGCCTCGACTCCGACTGACGGACAGGGGTCGAACGAACGACCCCTCCGCTTCAACCCCCCGAATGACGGACAGGGGGTCGAACGAACGACCCCTGGGCAGGAAGCTCGATCAGCTCACCTACTCCCGGTATGGGGTAAAGGGGATCCGATGCGCTTACTTGCCCCCGCCTAAAGCCATGGGCGCCCACTACCGCGGTCAAATCCACCAACTCACCGCCCATGCCCTGGACCTCCGTCAACTGTGCCGCCGTTGTAGCCACGTCGCAAGTACGGACTCCAGAGGCACCTCCTCGAGCCGTGAACAGGACAGCCCTCGACTGTGTCTTCAGGGATACGACAGGGCCACGCTGGTCTCGACCCCCCCTCGATCAGGGGCTCGACCCCTGCCTCCAACCACTCCGGTATGGGACCCGTCCCATCCGCTCCGTCCCGCTTCAGCTGTGGGACTCGCACCCATCTTCCGAAGGTCAACCCTGCTGCGCCATGACGTGCGGTGATGCCCAGTCAGCCATCACCGCGCCCTGAACACCGGAAGGACAGGAAGGCCACGCCGCCACAGTGATCAACGTCCCTTCGCCAGCACGATGCCACGGACATGCCTCCCATGCTGCCACAGTTTAGGACCCTGTACTCTCAGGCCTCCCCTTGGTCTATAAAAGAGGACGCTGAGATAGAAGAAAGGGTATTTGCATGGGTATTTTGGCATCGAACATCAGCTCTGACCCTCATACTCCACACACACTCGATTGCGTGATCGACCTCTCAAGCAATCAACCGACCACCTAGGATAACCCTGCTAGCCCTAGGCCTTAGCTCATCCTGAGCACCCCCGTGTAAACCTGCTTGTACCCCCCCTGTACGAGTACTTCGGTGCAAGATAATACGATCCATCCTCCCCTGCTGGACGTAGGGCCTTCTGTGCCCGAACCAGGATAAATCTTGTGTTCTTCTTGCATCACATCTGGGAGAGGGAGCACGCAATATACAAATTTACTAGCCGGTGGTCTTGACCCCCTAGGTCATAACACCGACACTTGGCGCGCCAGGTAGGGGGGTTTGCGTGTCGATCAACTCCGAACTACTCTCCCAGATGGATTCCCGATCCCATTGCTTCCATTCGCCACCACCATCTGGTTCGGGAGTCTAGAGATCATGTCCACGGGCCACGACCATGACATGGTTCTACTCTCAGCTAGTGGCATGGACAGTAGCAGCTCCGGTACGCCGGGGCCAAGGAGGACCAAGCGACGGTTCCACCACTCGCGCCTTTTGCCTGCGACCAGGAGGGGGCGCAAACGACGCCGCCACACTCTTCCCCGCGCGGATCCCGAGACGCCGGATGCCGTCCCCCCGGCCTCAGCTGGCGACACAGTTCCTCCCTTTGGGAGCCTGTTTGACCCATGCTTGCGGGTCGGGGGCGGGTACCTCGCTGAGCCTGACATTGGCTCTACCATACCGTCATCTCAGAGGGTCCCCGTGGCTTCTCCGACACACTCGGCCACGCCGCCGCCGCATAACCTGTTTCCACACGGGCTCTACAACAGTGCCAGACTCTGTTCTTCTTTTGTAGGCTCGCAGATGCAGACACGTTGCGGATCCCCAGGGAATCTGCTACGTACGATGATCAATCTCGTCACCACCTCTCCGCCGGACGAGTGCCCGGAGCCACGACGAGCCCCGATACCGGGTGGTCACACCTGGGGCACGTTACGGCGACCGCTGGAGGAGGAACGCAGGGGATCTTTCCCTAACTTCTACCACGGCTACCCCGACTCGGACTCCCCCGATGAGGATTAGGATCCCACCCGGGAATGCTTCCACCTCGACGGTCAGGTTGATTCCCAGGACGACGTCAACAACGTCGCGGCCACGGATGAAGGAGGAGGGAGCAACGCTACACCAGCGCGAAACGCCGACCCCCCGAGTCCTGACAAAGGCGATCCACCTCAGGACGTCCAGATCACGCAAGTCCGAGAGCTACTCGCCAAGCTCGAGGAAGAGCGCCTACGACTTCAGCAGCTCGAGCACGCCCTAGAGCGAGATCGCGGGCGCCCACAGAGTGGAGGAGCTCGCGAGCGGCCCCGGGAAGTCCATCAACAGATCGTCGAGGAGGGGGCAAACGAGCGCCGCATCTACAACCGTGCCAGCCAAAATGTCGTAGCGACCGCAATGCTGCTTCGTGACATGCCGGCGCCATCAACACCCCAAGCGCGACGCATCAGGGACAAATTCCAGGGGCTTCTCCAAACCGCGGCCGTACAGCAGGCGGAGAGCTCGGCCTCGAGGTGTAGAGGAGCTGCCTCCAAGCATCAGGATGTACCCCCTCGACAAAATCGAGAGGTATCCATCCACCAAGACAAAGCGCCCCAAGGCGGAGTAGAGCGACGACCAGTTCGAGACCGCATCCTCGACGATCGACCACCGCGGGAGAACAAACGACGCCAACACGGCGACGCTGAGGCTCGAGGTTACAGCGCTCACCGAGGTGGGCGCTACGAGAGTGACAAAGATCGACGTCGATCTCCGGAACCACCAGGGCCACGAGTCTTCGGCAGGACCATCCGGCGAACCGCCTTACCTGTCCGCTTCCGTCCACCCACCAGCCTGGTCAAGTACAACGGCGAAACCAAGCCGGATCTCTAGCTTGCTGACTTCAGGCTGGCATGTCAGCTAGGACGAGCCGACAACGACCACGTCATCATTCGGCAACTCCCGCTCTTCCTCTCCGACACCGCTCGAAGATGGCTCGAGGAGCTCCCCCCGGACTTGATCCAAGACTGGCCCGACCTGGTCAGGATCTTCGAGGGGAACTTCAAAGGCACCTACGAGCGGCCAAGGAACTCCTGGGATCTCCGCAGCTACAAGAAGAAGCCAGGGGAAACCCTCCGTGACTTCACCCGTCGGTTCTCGAGGCAACGTACCGCGCTAACCCACATCTCCGACCACGACGTCATCACTGCGTTCATCGCTGGAACAACCTACAAGGAGTTGGTGCGGGAGCTGGGACGGAATACCCACAAGACCGCCAACGAGCTCATGGACATCGTCGCCAACTACGCGGCCGGCGAGGAAGTCCTCTAAAAACTCGAACGTTTTTTCGAAACTCAGCACCTCTCTTTCCACCTTTGCCCCGAGCACGCTTCGCGGCTAAGTAGAAAACGCCTCGAACTCCCTAAGGGTCGAGGGCCGCCGAGCCGGGGACTCTCCTACGCCTCAGGGCTATGGTACCCCCACTCTCTCCCCCCTCCAGGGATACGAGCGTGCGTCGAATACTTAGTCCATAAGCAACGACTCAGGCAAAGACAAATAGAGACAGCTCGAGAAATAAAAACACTCAGATGCATCTCGGATAAAATGCATTAAAATCAAGAAGCCCCTAGGGGCTCGACATCATATCATCACAAAAGCTAAACTATTACATGGACCTTTTTGTCCAGATTTGGCTCACATGCCTCGACTACTCGTCACCATCTCCGTTCGCCGAAGGGAGCACTTTAGGCTCGAAGAGCTTTGCCAGCTCGCCTCCAGGCACCTCTGCGGCGTCGATCAGCTCATGGCATCTCGCCACGTTCTCTTCATCAGTCAGCCTCGGGTCGGTGACGAAGCCACTGGCGACGACGTTGAGGTCGTAGATGTAGCCCGAGCGAACGACCGCTTCACGCCCACGTGCAGAGCAGCACGGACTTGCTCCGTCACCTCTTGGGTCATGGAGTAGAAGAGGCGCAGGAGGGAGTCTCCTCGCGCGTCGCCTTCGACCACCGGCTCCGGCTCGACGCCCATGTCATCGCAGAAGGAGGAGATGGCGTCCTTGAGCCTCTCGTTCAGGCTCGTTTCCGCCCCGAGGAGGTCCTGGAGACTGGTCAGATCCTCGTGGAGTCGGGCCTTATCCCCTTCGACCTCTGCCAGAGCAAATAGAAGGCTACGTCAAAACCAAAAAGCAGGGGAAGGAGCGAAACCAAGCGAGCTCCACGACATTTCCAAAAAACTCACCATTGGCGTATCCCTCTAGGACGACGTAGTCCTGCTCAACCCGTTGGAGTTGGTGGCGGACCTCGACGAGCTCTGCAGTTTGGTTGTTGTTTTTAGTCCGGAGGTCCTCGATGATCTGGCTAGTACCATCGAGGGCCCTCTTCTGGTTGGCTGCCACCTCCCCCAGAGTGGCGATCTGGGCTCGAGCCCTCTCCTCCGCGACACCAAGCGCGTCGCCGTCGTGGGAGATGGTGATGACATCCACCTAAAGCTCCTGGACCCGCCCCTCGAGGGAGGTACGGTCGGTAGTCGCCTGCGTCAGGCCGGCCTCGAGCTGGCGTACACGGTCCGCCGCTCGGGCCAGCTCCTCCTTTAGCTGGGTGGACTCCTCCTCCGCCTTGCGCCGGGCCTCCTGGGCAGCATCCCGCTGCTGCCCGACCTCTATAACCGCCTTGAGGGCGGCCTCAACCCTCTACTGCGCCCCCGAGGCCGTCTCCTGGGCGGCCCGGGCTCCCTCCTGCGCAGCCGCCACCTCGGCCTTCGCCCGGGCGACCTCGCCCTCTGCATTCTCAAGCGAGGCGAGGAGGACAGGGAGCTGGCCCAACGACTCCTGCGTCCGAAGGATGAATTGGGACTTGTCGTACAACCTCGCCCTTAGTGCCTACCAGGGACAAAAAGGAAGGTCATCAAAAAGGAGTAGCGAAATAACCGAGGTAAATCGAAAGGGAAAGGACAAAACTTACCTCCATCCCCCGGAACAAATCCATGGAAGCGACCTCCGCCGACACGCGCGCCACGTGGGCAAGCCACGTCCGGAACTCCACCAAGTGCTCCCACTCCCCGAGCTCAGCTTGGTCAACGAGCTCGAGGGAGGTGCACCCTGGGTCTTGGGGGTCGGCCAGCGTGAGGCGCTCCTACCCCCAGAGCCTGCTGCAGCGCTCGATCCTCCCCTGGACCTCTCGCATGAGGCCCTGGCGCATCTCGGGGTCACCCCCGTGGAGCCTCACTCGCTCCGCCAAAGTGGGGAAGGAGGTCGCCCGGTCGAGCCCGGTACTCCTGGCCTCAGACGACTGCCCGGCCTCGAAGACAGGCCGAGCAGCCGCCTCGGACACTGTCGCGTCCGGCGCGCCGCTCCCGTGCACCACGATGGTAGTCCCCTCCGGTTCCGACTGGGGGGCCATCGCCGCAGCTATCTCCTCCGGGACCATCAGCTCCGCCACCATATCGGCCACCTCTTCAGCAGTGGCCGTCACCGACATCCCCGCCATCTCCGCCGCAGGCGTCGCCTCGACCTCTTCGGCCCGTCCCCCCTCCTCAGGCTTGGGAATCGGCGCCGAAGTCTCCTCGACGAAGGCCTCCGCCGGCGATGGCTCCTCCGACACGGTAGCAGCCGCACCCCCGCGCTCGAGCTGCAGACGCGCCTCCCGTGACGCGAGGCTCTCGGGCCACCGCCTCGGCGCCGGGCGCGCCGGCGTCTCTTCGTCACCGATAGAGGCCAGGTCGACCACCTCCACCTCGGCGACGACGAGGGGCTCAACCCCCTCAGCCACGACCGTCGTCAACGCCGGCTCCGCGTCTTCCGAGGCTGCTGGTGCGCCCCTCCCCCTCCGACGGGTTGGCGAGCACGGCCTCGACCGCTACTCCTGCGGATCCCGACGGTTCGACGGGTCGACCCGCCTCCTCCGCCTGAGCTCACTCCGCAGCGGCCAACGCATGCCCGCGCCCTAGGCTGCCCGCGCCTTGGCAGCCCACACCTCGCCTGGGGTGGGGGTCGAGGGAGACGAGGTGGCGGAACTGGCCCCGACGGCCATCTTGACCGCGGCTTCTGCCCTTAGCCTCTTGGCTGGAGTGACGATTGCGCCCTCCGACGAGTGTTTCG
Organism: Microstegium vimineum; assembly: GCA_022036555.1. NCBI lineage: Eukaryota > Viridiplantae > Streptophyta > Magnoliopsida > Poales > Poaceae > Microstegium > Microstegium vimineum. The sequence continues at coordinate 55,304,562 of CM039132.1, read as the reverse complement.
CCCTGAAAAAGGAACTCATACACGACGATAAGCACAAGTCATAACCAACGAAAAATACTCGGGATCGACAGGGAAGCAACTTACCCCAGCGGAGTCATGGGGATCCGACCAATGGACCTCGAGACGCTCGGGGGCTTCTGCGAGGCACGTCGAGAGCCACTTCTCCCGCCAGAGCTGGCCGTCGCAGGGGTCGAGGCCGCTCCCACCGTTGTCTCCTGGGCAGGGGCCGACGATGTCCTCATCGCCCCCCTCCTGACCTCCTCTTGCGCCGACGGGCCCAACGCCCGTGCGCTCGACCGAGTGGGCGCCGGAGCCATGCTCGACCGACCCCCGATGGGGATCACGACGAACGGTCGCGCGCCTGCTGCGGCACTTCACCCCGAGGAGCCACGGGGCGCTCGTCCCGCGGCTCGACCTCGCCAGTTGGGGCCGACCTTGACGTCGACCCCTCTCCTTCTCCGGTTCCGGCGGCAGCCCTCTGCCGCTCGGGCACCGCTCCTTCTTCCTCGAGCCCTCTTTGCGGGCCGGCCTCCCTATCACTGCTCGACTCCTCCTCCGAAGGCGACTCCTCCTCGGAAAGACCGGCCTGCCTCTGCCTAGCCCGGCGTTGTTCACGCTCCTGCTTCTCTCGGGCCCTTTTGTCCTTGTCCTTCTTGGCCTTGTCCTTGGCCTTCTTGTCCTGCTCGGCCTGAAGGCGTCTCACCTGGGAGTCGCCCTACTCCTCCTTCACCGGTGGCAGTGACTTCCGGAAGACGACGTTCCCCTGAGGGAATGCTAGGCAGTTAAAATGCATGCAAGGGAGACAAACGAGGCAGACAAGAGGACACTAACAGAGAAAGGGAGTCATACCAGCTAGACGTGTCCCTGGTCCAGCATCATGGGGACGCTGGCGACGCCCTCGATCTCGAACGTGCCGGCGAAGGAGACGCGTACTCGGCAGACCACCCTCTTGAGGGGCAGCTCGTCCCCCAGGAGGCAGCACCCTGTGAGATCCACCCTCGGGCGCATCTCGTCGAGGTGTCGCGGGCGAGCCATCAGCGGCACGACCCACCGCTGGTGGAAGGCCGACGCGACGATCGCCGCCGTGAGTCCCGCCTCCTTCAGACGGGCGATCGCGCCGAGCAGGTGACCGAGGCGCGACTGCTTCTTCTTCTCGACGTCGTACCTCCAGTGGTCGGGCCTCGAGTCAATCGTCCTCCCGGTGTAGGCGGGGAACAGGCCATCGTCATTCCTCAGGTAAAACCACCCGGAGTGCCATCCGGAGTGGCTCGACGTAAGCTTCGCCGGGATCCAGTTGTCCGCCCTCTTAAGGGCGATGCTGTAGCACCCCGTCCTGACCACCCTGCGGCTGCCGATCCTGGCTGAGGCATGGAACAGGCTCGCTTCGAATAGGTGGAGCCACAGCTCCCAGTGCGGCTCAATCCGCAGGTATCCTTCGCACACGGCGGTGAAAACCGCCGCATGACGGATACCGTTGGGGGAAAGGTGCTGGAGCTCCACACCGTAGTGGTGGAGGATTCCACGCAGGAGACGGTTGGGGGGAGCACCCAGTCCCGCCCGGTGGAAGGCTTCAAAGCTGACCACGTAACCCTCTGGCGGGTTGGGCTCGGCATCTTCCCTCGGCGGCACTACCCACTCCGGCCGGTCGACGGAGGTGATGGGCTGGAGAAGGCCGCTCTCCACCAGATCTCCCAGCCGCGCCATGGTCACCGACGACGGGAGCCAGGCATCAGGGCCGCGCAGGCTGTAGCGGGTCATGAGTGCAGGGAGACTGGTGCGCTCGGATGCGGGGGTGGAAGGTATGTTCCCAATCTCTCCTCTCCTTACTCTCGCGCGCGCAGAGATTCGGCTCGGGGGGCGACTAAGGCAATGGTGAGAAGGAGGCAGGGAAGGCAATGGCGAGAAGGAGGCAGCCGACTCCCCACCTTCAGTATTTATAACCGGAAGCTCAACCGGCGGATCCGACTAAAAGGCAAGTAAATCTCCGCATTTAATGCGGCCGCCTGCCGCCTCCTCGTATTCCTCCAGGATAAGGCGCACCCATCGCATCATCGGGTTCCACACCGCACCACGCCCTACTCCTACTGCGGTTACAGTCGAACGGACACCTCCTAAAAAGGCGTGCCTACGATGGACAGTGCGCAACAGTGGGCGTTATCTTCGGAGGTAAGCAACCGACGCCGACCCATCCGTCAAAATCTCGAGGGGACGAAGGCTGGCCCTCGAACGGGGTTCGACAGCCACCCTCGAGTACCTGAGGTCTGAGGGGACCTCGGGTTATGGACTCCGGTCCACCCCCCAAATCTCGAGGGGGCGAAGGCTGGCTCTCGAACAGGGTTTGACAGTCGCCCTCGAGTACTCGAGCCCAACGGGCGGATCCAACAAAAACACAGATATGTCCCCGCATTTAATATACCTACCTGCCTACCCCCTTGTATTCCACAGGATAGGGCGTCAACTTCGGAGGCAAGCGGCGGACGTCGACCCATCCGTCAAAATCTCGAGGGAGCGAAGGCTGGCCCTTGCATAGGGTTCGACAGCCGCCCTCGAGTACCTGAGGTTAGGAAGGACCCAGGGTTACGGACTTCGGTTCACCCCTAAAATCTCGAGGGGGTGAAGGCTGACACCGCGAACAGGGTTCACAGCCTCCCTCGAGTACTCAAGTCAAGGATGACCCAGGGGGGACCGGCGCGAGCCCCTAACTCGAGAACAAACTCTCGAGGCCCCCCGGGACATATCCGAGGCATAACCACGGAATACCCAAGGATCCCTACGCCGGGAGGCATCGAGCCACCAACTCCCATCGAACGGAGTTGGCACCTAGGTAAGTCATACGGTCTTGCTTAATGAGAACGCCTCAGGGCTTCTATCGACCCCTATCGAATGGGGCACAAGTTCTCACTTGGATTTTTACCCGTACCGGGCGGATTTCTGCCCAACACCAGCTCACAGAGGACTTCGAGGCTCGTCCTAACGAGGATAGCAACATGCTCTTCGCCCCACAATCCGAACGCAAGGATCTGTGGGAAGGACGCTATGAGGTAGTGAAAGCCTAGCCACGCAGGGCTCGAGGGCCAGACTACGCATGACACCCCTCGACGAAAGAGGTTCGAAAACACTCGTAGCCTGGAAGATAGAGTTGACCCCTCGGTAGGGGCACCGTGACTCCAGTGTAACGTTCGAGGGAGCGAAGGCTGGCCCTCGGAAGGGTTCGACAGCCGCCCTCGAGCACTCCCTTTTTTCAGGAAGTGGGACGCCCATAACCTGGCGAACGGAAATCGACCGCTTGGTAGGGCGCCACGACTCCAGGTAATCCTAAATCCCCTCGATAAAACACACATCAAAGCCCCCAGAGGAGTTCTTAATCACTCCTCTGAGGCCTCGGGGGCTACCCCCGCGGGGTGCGCTCGCGCGCACCCCGCGGAGAATCGAATCTCCTACTAACTCTGCAGGTCAATGCCAAAAGCCCCTATGCGGATTCTTCTTATCCGCACAGAGGCTCGGGGGCTACTGTCGGGTACAAAGGTAAGGGGTACCCTAAACCCTTCGATAAAACTAACGCTCAACATAGCAACCATTTTTAAGACAAGATCCGATCAGCCGCTCGAGTCTATGAAGAAAGACCCATCACACGAAGGCCCCCCGCACCGGCCACAACAACTAGTCGTAGGCCGGCCCATTCCTGGAAATATAGATGGACCAGGGGTCGAACGAACAACCCCTCCGCCTCTGCCTCGACTCCGACTGACGGACAGGCGTCGAACGAACGACCCCCGGGCAGGAAGCTCGATCAGCTCACCTGCTCCCGGTATGAGGTAAAGGGGATCCGATGCGCTTACCTGCCCCCGCCTAACGCCATGGGCGTCCACTACTGCGGTCAAATCCACCAACTCACCGCCCATGCCCTGGACCTCCGTCAACTGTGTCGCCGCTGTAGCCACGTCGCAAGTACGGATTCCAGAGGCACCTCCTCGAGCCGTGAACAAGACAGCCCTCGACTGTGTCTTCAGGGATACGACAGGGCCACGCTGGTCTCGAACCCCCCTCGACCAGGGGGCTCGACCCCTGCCTCCAACCACTCCGGTATGGGACCCGTCCCATCCGCTCCGTCCCGCTTCAGCTGTGGGACTCGCACCCATCTTCCGAAGGTCAACCCTGCTGCGCCATGTTGTGCGGTGATGCCCAGTCAGCCATCACCGCGCCCTGAACACCGGAAGGACAGGAAAGCCACGCCGCCACAGTGATCGACGTCCCTTCGCCAGCACGATGTCACGGACACGCCTCCGATGCTGCTACAGTTTAGGACCCTGTACTCTCAGGCCTCCCCTTGGTCTATAAAAGGGGACGCCGGGATAGAAAAAAGGGTATTCGCATGGGTATTTTGGCATCGGACATCAGCTCTGACCCTCATACTCCACACACACCCGATTGCGTGATCGAACTCTCAAGCAATCAACCGACCACCTAGGATAGCCCTGCTAGCCCTAGGCCTTAGCTCATCCTGAGCACCCCCGTGTAAACCTGCTTGTACCCCCTTGTACGAGCACTTCGGTGCAAGATAATACGATCCATCCTCCCCTGCTGGACGTAGGGCCTTCTGTGCCCGAAACAGGATAAATCTTGTGTTCTTCTTGCATCACATCTGGGAGAGGGAGCACGTAATATACAAATTTACTAGCCGGTGGTTTTGACCCCCTGGGTCATAACACCGACACTTGGCGTAACCGGAGATCACTTCAGATAGCCAAGCTGGAGTAGACGAAGACAATGCATGAAGTTGAACAGGGGGAGCGGGATGTCGAGACAGAGCATCCGCCGCCTGATTAGAGCTTCCAGGTTTGTAGATCACTTTGTACTGGAGACCGGCCAGCTTGGTGTACAATTTGAGTTGCCTGGGGGTGTGCAAGCGTTGGTCAGTTATGTGAACCAAGCTGCGGTGGTTGGTGAAAATCTCGAATTCCCCATGCTGCAGGTATGCATGCCATTGCTCGACGGCGACCAAGACAGCCAAATACTCCTTGTCATAGGTGGACAATCCACGAGTGCGAGGCCCGAGCGCCTTACTGACAAACGCGAGGGGATGTCCATCTTGAAGCAGCACGGCACCCACACCGGACTCACTGGCGTCAGTTTGGAGTTGAAACCGCTTGGTGAAGTCCGGAAGGGAAAGCACCGGGGCCTGAACCAGGGCTTGCTGAAGAGCAGTAAAGGCTGTCGTATGTGCAGCCGTCTAGACGAACAGCACACCCTTCTTGAGGAGGTCGGACAACGGACGGGCAATAATGGCGAAGTGGCGAACAAACTTCCGGTAATAGCCTGCGAGACCAAGGAAACTGCGAAGCTGTTTGATGTCAGTAGGCAAGGGCCAATCCCGGACAGACTGAATTTTCAGGGGATCAGTCGCCACGCCAGCCGAACTGACAGTATGTCCCAGATATGAAATCTCCTGTTGAGCGAAACGACATTTGGAGAGTTTCACTTGCCACTTATCGCGAGCCAGCAATGAAAGCACTTGGCGCAGATGATTGATGTGGTCTTCGAAGGAGCGGCTGTAAACCAAGATGTCGTCGAAGAAGACCAAGGCACAGCAATAAAGTAGAGGATGCAGCGTACAGTTCATGGCGCCTTGGAAAGTGTTAGGAGCACCGGTCAGACCGAAGGACATTACGGTGAACTCGAAATGGCCCCAATGTGTTTGAAATGTTGTCTTGTGTTCTTCACCGGGTGCTAGACGGATCTGGTTGAAACCGGCGCAAAGGTCAAGGACGGAGAACCAGGAGGCCCCGGACAGCTCATCTAACAGTTCGTCGATGACTGGAATAGGGAACTTGCTTTTGACGGTGAGAGCATTGATCATCCTGTAGTCGACGCAAAAGCGCCAGGAGTCATCCTTTTTGTGGACCAACAAAACTGGAGACGAGAAGGCACTGGTACTCGGTTGGATGAGACCGGACTGCAGCATATCTGAAACTTGACGCTCAATCTCATTCTTGAAGGCTGGAGCATAACGATAAGGTCAAACTGCAACCGGATGTGCGCCTTGGACCAAGGGAATTGCATGGTCACAGGTGCGGCGAGGTGGAAGATCGGTCGGTTCGGCGAAGACAGCAGCATACTCATCCAAGAGAGACTGCACCGACGGGTGAACTGTGGACTTGACAACCGGCGTGGAGTCACTGGCCAAATGAAACAACTGGATCACTGAGCAGGATTCAGATGGAGACAGAACACCCTGAAGCATGATCTGTACAGAACCATAGGGAAACATCATCCAATTTTGAGTCCAATGAATCTTCATAGGAGAAAAGGCCATGAGCCAATCCATACCCAGTATCATATCATATGAGCCCAGCTGCAGAACCTTCAGGGCTGAGTGAAAAGTATAACCCTGAACAACCCATTCAGCCAACTGAATCTCCCGAGAGCATGAGAGAACGGAGCCATCGGCAACCTGTACAGACACTGCTGCCGGCAATTGACTGACTCCTGAGAGCTGCGAAGCTACTGAACTGGAAATAAAGGAGTGACTACTGCCCGAGTCGACCAAGATGAGGATATGGTGGCCACCGATGGACCCTTGGAACTTCAGAGTACGTGGAGCCGGGGCGTCGGACAGGGCAGACGTCGAGAACAGCATAAACACTTGAGGTTCTGGCTCTGTAGGTGTAACTGGGACGTCGGACTCATCGAAGTCGGCTTGGTAGAGATTCCAGACCTCATTCAGGGCATGCAACTGGACGGCTGGAGCGCATTTGTGGCCCGGCTACCAGCGTTCAGCACAGCGAATACAGAGGCCCTGAGCCTTGCGGTAGGAGCATAGGGTGCGAAGACGATCATCCACAGAGCCGGTGCGAGGAGGATGACAAACATCCTCTGGTGGCTTCTTCGCGTCCAGTGTCGTCGCGCCACCGTGGCGAAACGGTGGCTGCGGCAACGGAAGGGCGCCTTTAGGTGCCACGGGCTTCACGAAGGGAGACCCGTTAGGCTTGCGGAGATCCTGACGCAAACCCGGGTCGGCAGCTTCCTCCTGCAAGAGAGCCAAGGTACAAGCAGAATTCAAATCCTGGGGGGCGTTGCATAATGACAATGGAGCGAACGTCGTCACGAAGCCCATCAATGAAACGGGTAGTGTAAGAAAGGTAATCTGGGTATTGGGTGTAAGCGACGAGTTGCTCGATGAGATCAACAAAGCGATCGACGTAATCCTGCACGGTGGAGGTCTGTTTGATGCGGAAAAGCTGACGGATGAGGAGCTCATGCTGATTGCGGCAAAAATGTTCGCGGATCAGGCGACAGAAGGAGGGCTAGTTGAGACCAGAGATCTGGCGCTCGGCAGACTGGAACCAACGGCGAGCGGCGCCGGTGAATTGCATAGTGGAACACTTAACCCACATGGAAGGATGAACACCATATATGTCGAAGTAATTGTGGGCGCAATTCATCCAAAATTGAGGATCATCACCATCGAATTTGGGGAAATGCATCTTAGGAAGATGGCCGAGAGAGGGGTTGTGGGGGGATTGTGTGTGATTTGGCTGTAGGGTTTGGGAATCGGTAGGAGAGGGATGAGGGGCGAAACGGAGGATGTCGGGTTTGGGAGGGAAGTGCGTACCGTTGGCCGGGGTCGGCACTATGGTCGTGACCGATCCATAGGCCGGCGCCCGTGTAGTCGTGTCGACGCGGTGCCCACTGGGCCAGTCGGTCCTGAATCCGGCAGATGGGCGCGCGGCGTCTGACTCCTGGTGCTTGGCGACGCGGCGGAGGTCGAATCGGAGGTCGAAGATGTCAGCGTCAGCACCCTGCTTCCACGCTTGTACCTCCCCAACCGCCGACTCGAGCGCTGACACCCGATAGTCGCACTCGTCGCGGATCTCGGTCACGCGGACAAGATCAACGTCAAGCACCCTCTGCTCGAGATCCGAGATCCGCAAGTCGAAGTGGTTGCCCCAGTTGTCTGCAACAACGGCCGTGGTGAACTCCGTCGACGCGAACTCTTCCAACGAAGCAACACGGGCGTCGATGTCGACCTCACGCTGCCGCAGCGCTGCCTCCGCTTCGTCGATGCGCTTCTCCAGCCTGCCCCAGCGCTCGGCCGAGCGCGCGTCCATGTCCTCCATCCGCTTTATCAATTCGTCGAACATGCTGCGGACGTTGGGATCCATAGCCCCCAGCGCGTGCTGCCGACGGGTGAAGTGGTCGTGTGGCGCCGGCGCCTGCGCCTGGACGGGACGACGAGGCCCGCCGAGATTTGATACCAGGTATGTTAGCAGCCCGCCGGTGGCGAGGACTGCTCGATCGACACCGGTCTTCTCCGGAACCCACGCTGCCGCGACCGACGAGGTCCGGCTTAGATCTCACAGTGTTAGAGTTGTTACAATATTCGATAGCTGGCACAGAGCTCTGTCCAACTTATCTAGACCTTGCTCTCCTCACAGCGCTTACAGACCCGGTCTGGGCCATGCACACGGACACTCTTGGACCGGACTCTCGATCCCTTCCTTGGACGATGGGCCTCCGTGGGCTGGGACAGGTGAGGCGTCGTGACAGAAACTAAACAAATTCATATCAAAAAGTTGTAAACTAAAAATTTTCATAACTTTTCAATATCTACACTTTTTGTTTAGAAAGTTTTTCCATCTGAGGTCGTTTACAAAATTCGAATTTCAAAATTTTGAAATTCAACACAGTTTTAAATGACAAAATGATTTAAAATAAAAAAGTTGGCAACTACAATGTTTCATAACTTTTTGATATCTACATAGTTTATTTTGGTCGTTTTGTCATCCGAGGTAGGTTGAAAATTTTAAATTTTTAAATTTTCAAATTCAAACACAGTTTTGCATTACAAAATGATTTCAAATAAAAAAGTTTCCAACTACAAAGTTTCAAAACTTTTTGAGAGATACATAGTTTATTTTTGTTGTTTTTCCATCGTGGTCGTTTGAAAATTTTGAAATTCAAATGTAGTTTTGCATGACCAAATGATTTCAAATCAAAAATTTGTAAACTACAAAGTTCATAACTTTTCGAGATCTACAAAGTCTATTTTGGTTGTTTGGTCATTTGTTCATCCAACATGGTTGCTCTAATATTGTTCACAAATCTTATATATCGCTCTCGTAGTTTCATAAACTACAAGAGAGATATGTAGGATTTATGAACAAATTTAATTTCACATTGTCATGTGAAGAAATGAGCAATATAAATATTGTACACATTAATGAGTTATACAACTTTGTAATTGAAAACGTTTCCATTTGAATTAATTTACTGCTTTAAAATATGTTTTGAAAATTTTCTGTCTAGTGTAAAAAAACATTCGGTAAAGAATCTCTTTGTCGAGTGCCAAAAAAATCACTCAGCAAACCACTTGGCACTCGGCAAAGAGCTGATTTTCGATAGTGAATAGCCGCTCAATGATCCCATGAGCTCTGGTCCAGCTAGGTCTCAATAATCACAAAGAGTAACAAGAATTACACCAGCCCAACATGCTCAAGTAGTGCCACAAAATACTAATTCACTATGCAATGCATTAGAGACACTCCAAATTAAATCTCACTCGAATGTTGAAATCAAGGATCAAAGTGAGTGGAGAATGTTTTATAGCCCTAAAGAGGTGTCATGTGCACATATGTATACGGTGCCAAAAGAGTGGCCAAGGCTGGCCACACATCTTTTCATAGCCCACACCTCAAATTCAATATGTACATCTTTATCCGGGAAAGTATTCGGCTTCATCCGGACGCTCTCTCGCTCAGAATACCCTCCGTAACAGCCGCGTGGCACTGGTGCTGCGCTGGCTATGCATCTATCCGTCTCCTGGCCCGGTCATTTTTTTATATGTTTGACCCCGTGTGGCGTATCGATTCAGCAACTAGCTGTTGTTCAAGCCTTCCCGAGCGCCTCGTGTCCTTGCGGTCAGGTCTTCTTTCCCCGAGGCTCCATACTGCAACGTAGTACTATGCACACTCTACATGAAGGAACACCTTTGAATATCAAGACTGAATTAAAGAACAACATTAATTTATTGAAAAATGTTCACTGCTACTCACTCAGTCCCTTATTAATTATCGTTTGGATTTTCGTGTCACAACTTTAACTAGATTTATATAATATACATGCAATATCTATGTTCGACTGGTATAAAAGACGGCTGATTCTGATTGATTGAATAGTGTTCCGTTTGAGGAAAAAAGTTTAAATAAGCTGAAAGTAATTCAAGCGAACAGAGATAAAAAACTTGATCAAAAGATCTATCTAATAATATCAATTATGTATCATAAATATTAATAGTTTTTATATAAAAATAACCAAATTTATTTATCGGGAAATAAGAAAGATAGATATTTAGAGACGTAGAGAGTACGCTATAAACCAGTCACTGATGCTTACACAGGCCACTAATGAAGCAATACATGATACGTAGTACTCCCTCCATACTAAAAAAGTTTATCGTTTAAAACAATATTTTAGTCAAATATTAGGAATATAAATCATGAATAACTTTTAAGTTGTTGAGTTTGAAAATGTGAAAATCATATAAAAAATACTTTTATAAAAATATACATATATTATATCTCAATAAATATTTTTTAAAAAATTAAACAATCAAAATTATACTTTGGAGACCATACTTTTTTCTAAAATGGTAATATTTTTTTATATGGAGGGAGTACATTATACCCACATACGAAGTACTTATAGACTCACCCTATACGGCATACAAGTGCGACCATCAACTGCACGTGCGCACGTATCGTCCTAGTTGTTATGAACGGACAAATTTTGTGGAGGCACCGGACAGCAGCGTGTCCGATGCTACCAACGGCTATTTCAACCGTAAAAAATTCGACCGTTGGTGTCGGTGGCACTGGACAACCCTTCAGTTGACCTGATCCCGCGACTTGCGTAGTTTCATCTCTTTGGAAAAATAGGCCGGCGGTGTACCAGATAGGCTGTCCGGTGCACACTAGACACAGCAAGCATCTCCAAAAACTAAAAAATTGACTTGCTATATCTTATTGAAAAAATTGACTTGCTATATTTTATGGGCATCACTAGCGCCCGGACGTCCGGCGCAGCACGCGCGTCCGGACGGCCCGCTAAAGTGCTGAATCACCCACGTGCCTTTCACTCATGCCCCACCCGCATGCCCCAGCGCACTCCCCGGTCCAGTATGCACCTTCGACGAGCCAGGCCTCCCATCTCGCCCCTGCAACGGCCGCGTCCTCCTTCTCCACGCGCGCGACGACCACGCACCTGACCACAGCGCATCCTCCTTCCCCACACGCGCGACGACCACGCCCCTGACCACAGTCCCCCCCCCCCCCGTTCACACGGCCCCATCCGTCGGTCTCAACTCTCCTCCCGGTCGAACAACACAAAACAGTCGAATAAAACACTTGCAACAACATGGAGCAACTACTGAAACATAAGATTAAAGCTGCTAAAACATTTAGAACAAATTATTGCACCAACATATGAAACATCCACATTCGGAACAATTACAACATACATTTAAAAACGGGTGAAACGTTGTGACAAATTCTTGCAATATGCATTTGAAACACTTGCAACACATACAACATGTGCAACATCCCCGATCTAGTTTTGCAACATCCATATTATTGAACTGCAACATACCTTCGAAGCTTCTAAAACAAATAAAAGATACAATTGCAACATAGGAGGAGAGAGCTTGCGCGGGGGACGCCATGGCTGTCGGATCTGAAGGGCGTTGGGAGCTCCCTGTGTAAAGATGGCAACGGGGCGGGTGAAGCGTTCGCGGACCCGCACCCAAAACCCGACAACAAAACCCGAACCCGCCCTGAACCCTATGACGGGGCAGCATCTGCCCCCGCCCCCGAACCCGTCGGGTCCCCGAAACCCGACGGGTTCCCCCGAAACCCGCGAGCGGACGGTGCTGGGAGCCTGGGAGGAGGCGCGGGGCGGCGGGATCAGCAGAGGCATGGGGCCCGCAGATCCGGCGGAGGTGCGGCACTGGACGGTCGGCGAAGGCGCGGGGCAGTGGGATCCGCCGAAGGCACAGACGCACGGGGCCGACGGGATACCGTGGAGGCGCGGGGACGGCGTGATCCAACAGAGGCGCGGGGAGGAGTTGCGGGGACGGCGGGATCCGGCGGAGGCACGGCCGCACGGGGTCGACGGGATCCGGCGGAGGCGCGGGGACGGCGGGATCCGGCGAAGCCACGAGGCCGGAGCGGTGATGGACCGGAGGCGTGGTGGGGACCGGCCGAGCGGGGGCGGTGGGTGGGAACGGGTGTAGGCGTGTCGTGTGCGTCTGCTGGCGCGGTGGCGCCCCGCTGCCATCTTTGGGATGCAGCCGAAGAGGAGAGGGGAAGGGGATGGAGCCAGGAGCGACAGTGGGGAAGAGAAGAGAGAGGAGCGGCCGAGCGGGCGTGGACAAGAGAAGGACTGATTTCGGGCGTTGATTTCGGGTCCCCGTGGGCACCCGCGGGGCAAACTCTAAACCCGACCCCGCCCCGACCCATTTCGGGTCCCTGAACCCGCAAACCCTCGGGGATAGAACTGAACCCGCCCCCGCCCCAGCGGGTCTGAAACCCGCGGGTTTCGGGTCCAGACCCGCCCCGCTGCCATCTTTATCCCTGTGGGGGGAGGGAGGACGCCGGTGTCGGGGGAAGAGGAAGCCAAGATGGGAAAGGAGTCGCCGGGATAAGGGAGGAGGACGCCGGGGTCGGAGAAGGAGCCGCCGAAGCCTTGCTGCCGGTGACTGGAGGAGGGGCACGAAGTGGGGGAGGGCGCCGCCGGCCGGTGACTGGAGGAGGGGCATGCACAACCGGAGGGCAAGAGGAGCTGTCGGGATGGGGGAGGAGGATGCCGGGGTCGGAGAAGGAGCCGCCGATGTGGGGGGGCTGGAGGAGGGGGCGGAGTGGGGGAGGGTGCCGGCGGGAGCCGGTGAGGGCGCCGTTGCTGGCCGGTGAGGGAGCAGCGTGGCAGGAGCGCGAGTGTGTGAGCCACGGGGAGAGGATGGATGTGCGAGAGAGAGAGAGAGAGCAGATAAGTTCGGATGAGTACAAAGGAAAGGATCAAGGTAATTAAGGATGAGTAGCCGAAGGCAGGGGACGCGCGGCGCGTAGCTGTAGCAAGGACGGGTCCGTCCGGATGGACGGACGTCCTATAAGGAGCATTACCAATATTTTATGGTTTAACAAGATGCAAATTTATTTGGTAAGTGAAAAAAAAATCTCTCAAACAATTTGCTATTCGAAGGGCGGCCCTGGTGCAAGCAGTAGAGCTTTACCGTCTGTGACCAAGAGGTCCAGGGTTCAAGCTCCAGCCTCTGCACATTTGTGCGGGAAAGACTGTTGGCTATTTTTCCTTCCCCGGACCCCGCAGTGCGAGAGCCTACGGCACCGGGTACGCCCCTTTAAACAATTTGCTATTCCAAAGCTAAACTTGAAAAAATCCCATCAAATTTAGGTTTTAGGGTTTTTCCCTGGCTCGTCCACGCACAGCTCCACCACCGCGAGGGCCTTGCCGTAGTACCACTTGAGCTCGTTGGCCAACGGCGACGACTCGTTGCCGGCGGCGGGGTCGCGACGTGCCACACGTAGTTGGGCAGGACCAGGTCGTCCACCGTGGCCTCCTGCCACGCGTGCTGTCCGTCCCGCTTCTGGTGCTTGGTGGCCCTGCACATCCGCACCTTGTGGCCCTTGGGACCGACCTGCACGTCCGGGCAGTAGCCGCAGATGTGCACTCTATACACTTCTTCATCAGCCTCGTCGACGCGGCCGCGGCGGCAGACACCCGCGGCGGAAGAGTTTCGCGCGCGCGCGAACGCGGGACACGCGCCTCCGAGGGAAAAAAATTGTCGATAGCAACCAAGACCGCGCATGGATATATCCGCGTGCGACACCGCTGGATACAAATTTGGAATCCGCTGGATACAAACTTGGAATAAATAGCGTTTACCAAGTTGTTGGAGAGAAAATTTTGTGATTTTTCCAAAGTTATAAAAATAATAAGATATTTTAAAAAGTTGTTGGAGATGCTCGGTAACAGACATGGAGCCACTCGTTTCTTTCATCTCACGCGGTGCGCCCTCTTACTTGGTCAACAAAGCAAGCAGGTGACCGCACACTCCCGCTCTATGTGTAACTTGAGATGCATGAATGCACTGTCTCGCAGGACATCCACGGTGGTATAAGTCAACTACTGACTTTAAATTAATCTCTCTAATAATACTAGCTTTTACTAATAACTCATAGTATAATTAGACCCACATAACACCCTCAGATGACCTTGACATATGTGTATGAGCCTAGCTCTTAACTAAGAGCTAGCTTTTCTCTCTCATTAATTAAAATATGAGAAAAATGTTTAGAACTAGCTTATAAGCTAGCCATTACGGGTGGCCTCATAATAGGCGGCATGAAAGGATTGCTCTCTCATTGGCTAGCGCATGTGCAACTGTACCTTCCTCTACACGCAGGCTTGTCTATTTTTACCCTTTCTAATGTGCTAACTTCCTAAACAAATTAGGCACCTAGAGTTAGCATATTCACAAATATTTTCGAAAGGTTTTTCCACTCCATTGTGCACTAGGCCTATATGCACACTACTAAAAAAATGATTATGCGCAACGTTGTATTTTTGCGCCTCGTGACCAACACCTACTTTTGTCCGTTGCGGTAAATCTCATTATTTACCGCAGCGGGCATTTTTTTTATTTACCGTAGCGGGCACTTTTGCCCGCTACGATAAATCGATTTACCGTGGCGGTCGTCCTAAGGCGTCCGTCACGGTAAATTGATTTACCGCGGCGGGCATCCTAAAAGGTCCGCCACGGTTAAAGTCGAGGCCCAAACGGCCCAGACTAGGCCCAACCGTCGGTCAATATATAATAGGAAGTTAGGGTTTTGGTGCTTTATCCCCTTCTCTCTCTACCTTTCCTTTCTCTTTCACGAGCAGAGGGCTTAGGCCTCATTCGGGCGGCGCACGGCGCTCCCCCTCCCCCTCCCCTGACGCTACCCCTCCCCGACGCTCCCCCTCCCCCTCCTCTCCCCCGGCGGCTCGCGACACTCTCCCTCCCCTCCCATGGTGGCGCGCGGTGCTCCCCCACCCCTCCCCTGGCTGTGGCGGCGCTCGGGGGCGAGGCGGGCAACGAAGCTCACTCCCCCATCCTCCACTCCTACGGATCTAGCGCCGGCGGTCCATGGATCCACGACGCAAGGAGCTCCGGCGGCACGCGGCACTCCCCCTCCCCTCCCCCGGCGGCGCGCCCCCTCACCCCTCCCCTGGCTGCGGTGGCGTGCGCTCCCCCGTCCTCTACTCCTCTGGATCCGGCCCTGACGGTCCATGGATTCATGGCGCAAGGAGCTCTGGTGGTGCCGCGGCGGCTCGAGGCCTAGATCCCGACCCGACTTGGGTTAGATCTAGGTATCCGGGCTTTTGTTTTTTTTTTGTTTTTTCCGTACCGATTAACCGCGGCGGGCACAGAGCGACCACCTCCTTAAACTTCCTGTCGGGTACAAAGGTAAGGGGTACCCTAACCTGTGATAATCTAATGCTTAACATCTAGGCAAAATCCGACCAGCCATTCGATCGATGGAAGAAGGCCCATCAAGCGAAGGCCTACCCCACCGACAAAAATGGCCAGTCATGGGCCAGCCCATTGACTGGAGGGACAGTAGGCAGGATCCTCCTTGACCTCGGTCCCTCGAACGACGGAATGGGGATCGATCGAATGACCCTCGACCTCGACCCCTCGAACAACGGAAGGGGAATCGATCGAACGACCCTCGACCTCGACCCTCGAATGACGGACGGGGGTTCGATCGAACGACCCGCGAGCAGGAGGCTCGATCGACTTACCTACTCCCAGTATGGGGTAAAAGGGATCCAATGCGCCTACCTGCTCCCGCCTAACGCCATGGGCGCCCACTACCATGGTCAAATATATCAACTCGTCGCCCATACCCGGACTCTCCGTCGATCGTGCGGCCAGTGTAGCCATGCCTCAAGTACAGAACCAAAGGCACCCCCTCGAGCTATGAACGGGACAGCCTTCGACCGTGTTTACAGGGGCGCGTCAAGGTCATGCAGGCCTTGACGCTCCTCGGCCCAGGGGCTCGACCGTCACCTCCAACCACTCCGGCATGGGACCCGTCCCATTTGCCCCGTATCGGCTGCAGAGCTCGTACCCGTCCACTAGAGGCCAATCGTCCCACACCATGACGTTCGGCGGCGTCCTATCTGCTATCACCATGTCCTGAAGCACCAGAAGGACAGGAAGGCCATGCCGCTACAGCAATCGACGTCCCATCGCAAGCATGGCGCCATGGACACGCCTCCCATGCCGCTACAGTCTAGGACCTCTGTACTCTCAGGTCTCCCGTTGGTCTATAAAAGGGGACGCTAGGACATGGGACAGGGGACATGGGACATGGGACATGGAACATCAGAGTGAACATCGGACATCTGCTCACACTCGCAACAACTCAAGGGCAACACTCGCGATACAAACCACTCCTGGCTTGATCAACATCTCAAGCGATCAACCGACTCACCTAGGGTAGCCCTACTAGCACCCCCGTGTAAACCAACCTGATGGCTTGATAAACATCTCAAGCAATCAACCGAGTCACCTAGGATAGCCCGGCTAGCCTTAGGCCTCGACCCACCCCGGGCTCACCCGTGTGAGCCAGCTTGTACTCCCCCTGTACAAGCATTTCGGTGCGAGATAATACAATACCCCCTCCTCTTGCTGGACGTAGGGCCTTCTTTGCCCGAACCAGGATAAACTCTGTGTTCTTCTTGCATCACATCTAGGAGAGGGAGCACGCAATAAACAAATTTACTGGTTAGTGATCGACCCCCTGGGTCGAGACACCGACAGTTGGCGCGCTAGGTAGGGGGGCTTTGCATGTCGATCAACTCCCAACTTCTATCCCAGATGGATTCCACGATCCCACCATTTCCATTTGCCACCATCATCTGGTTCGGGAGTCTAGAGTTCATGTCCTTGGGCCACGACCACGACATGGTTCTACTTTACGATAGTGGCATGGATAGCAGCAGCTCCGGTACGCCGGGGCCACCACTCGCGCCTTTCGCCTGCGACCAGGAGGAGGCGCGAACGACGCCGCCGCACTCTTCACCGCGCGGATCCCGAGACGCCGGACGCCGTCTCCCCGGCCTCAGCTGGTGACACAGTTCCTCCCTTCGAGAGCCTGTTTGACCCATGCTTGCGGGTCGGGGGTGGGTACCTCGACGAGCCTAACTTTGGCTTTGCCATACCGTCATCTCAGAGGGTCCCCGTGGCTTCTTCGACATACTCGGCCGCGCCGCCGCGCAACCTGTTTCCACACGGGCTCTACAACAACGCCAGACTCTCTTCTGCTTTTGTAGACTCGCAGATGCAGGCACGTTACGAGTCCCCAGGGAGCTTGCTACGTGCGACGATTAACCTCGTCACCACCTCTCCACCGGATGAGCGCCCGGAGCCACGACGAGCCCCGGTCCCAGGGTATTACACCTCGGGCACGATCCAGCGACGGCTGGAGGAGGAGCGCAGGGGATCTTTCCCCAACTTCTACCAGGGCTACCCCGATCCAGACTCCCCCGATGAGGATTACGATCCCACGCGGGAGTGCTTCCACCTCATCGATCCGGGCGACTCCCAGGACGACATCAACGACGTTGCGGCCACGGATGAAGGAGGATGGGGGCAACGCTACCCCACCGCGAAACGCCGACCCCTCGATTCCGGACGAAGCCGATCCACCTCAGGACGCCTAGATCGCGCAAGTCCGAGAACTGCTCGCCAAGCTCGAGGAGGAGTGCCTACGACTTCATCAGCTCGAGCGTGCCCTCGAGCGAGACCACGGGCGGCCACAAGATGGAGGAGCCCGCGGCCAGGCCCAGGAGGCCCATCGACAGATCGTCAACGAAGGAGCAAACGAGCGTCACGTCTACAACCGTGCTAGTCAGAATGTCGTGGCAGCCGCAATGCTGCTCCGTGACATGCCGGCACCATCGATGCCCCTAGCACAACATATTAGAGATGAAATCCAGGGGCTCCTCCAAACCGCAGCCGCACAACAGGCGGAGAGCTCGGCCTCAAGGCGCAGAGGAGCTGCTTCCGAGCGGCAGGACGTGCCCTCTCGTCAAGACCGAGAAGCATCTGTCCACCAAGACAAGGCGCCCCAAGGCCGAGCGGAGCAGCAACCAATTCGAGAACGCATCCTCGACAATCGACAGCCGCGTGACGCATGACACGACATCAACGACAACAAACAACGCCGATGCGGTGATGCGGAGGCTCGTGGTTACAGTGCTCGCCGAGGTCTACACCAACGCGTGGAGCATCGAACAGCTATGTCACTTTTACCCTTAGGCCTCAGGGCTCTACTTATATTCATGTCTCGAATGAATAAGATAAAAAATCTTCTGATAATCGAGCTACTCATAATATACTTTTCTTTATCACGAAGCACAAGGTAGCCTCGACTTTATTTTTATAAAGACGAGCCTCCCTCGGGGGCTACAAAGGGGGGAACCCCCTCGAGTCCCCAGAAAAATCACTCAGTTTTTTCAAATGAGCTTGATGTCACTCAACTCCTCCACACTACCTAGAACTCATGTCTCGCTTAAAAATAAAACAACTCGTGCCAGCAAAAGGGCTAGGGACGGGTCGAGCCGAAAACAATCACCTACGCCTCAGGGATGCGGTTACTTTCACTCGACTCCCCCCTCGAGGCCCATGGGTTCGTTAACAGCTTAAACGATGACAAGTAAGGGCAGCTAAGAGGAAGAAACTCGAGCTAAACAAAAAACTAAGTCGATAATTTTATTAAAACATCCAAATGTTTTAAAGCCCCTCGGGCCACGATCAAACACAAAGTGTTCTAATCTACCCCTGGAGAGTCGAGACTACCTCAGAGTCTGACAGGGGGGACCCCCTCCCTAAGTCCCTTAAAAACCCAAACGTTTTTTTCGAAACTCGACGCTTCTCTTTCCATCTTTGCCCCGAGTACGCTCCGTAACTAAGTAAAAAACGCCTCGAACTCCCTAAGGGTCGAGGGCCATCGAGCCGGGGGCTCTCCTACGCCTCCGGGCTATGGTACCCCCACTCGCTCCCCCCTCGAGGGATACGAGCACGCGTCGAACACTTAATGAAAAAGCTACACCTCAGGCAAAAAGAAATGGAGATAGCCCGAGAAATAAAAACACCCAGATGCATCCCGAATAAAATGCATTAAGGTTTTGAATCCCCCAGGGGCTCGGCATCATATTGTCACAAAACTAATCTATTACATGGACCTTTTTTGTCCGTATCTGGCTCACAGGCCTCAACTACTCCCATCGCCATCGTCGTCCATCGGGGGAAGCACCTCAGGCTCGAAGAGATTCGCCAACTCACCACCAGGCACCTCTGCGGCGTCGATCAACTCATTGCATCTCGCCGTGTCCTCTTCGTCATTCAGCGTCGAGTCGACGACAAAGCCGCGAGCAACGACGTTGAGGTCGTAGGTGTAGCTCGAGCGGACGACCGCGAGCGCTCGCTTCACGCCGATGTGAAGAGCAGCACGAACCTGCTCCGTCACTTCACGAGTCATGGCGAAGAAGCGGCGCACGAGGGAGTCTCCGCGCACGTCGCCCGCAACCGGCAGCTCCGGCTCGACCCCCATGCCATCGCAGAAGGCGGAGATGGTGTCATCGAGCCTCTTGTTCAGGGCAGATCCTTCGAAAAGGCAGGTAAATCCCCGCATTAAATGCACCCACCTAACACCCCCTAAGGATCCATAGGATAAGGGACACCCGTCACGTCACCGGACTCCTCGCCGCACTCCATGCCTGCTACGTACAGTCGAACGGACATCTCCTGAAAAGGCGCGCTTACGGCGGACGATGGGCAATGATGGGCGTTATCTTCGAGGGTAAGCAACGGACGTCGACCCGTCCATCGAACTCTCGAGGGAGCGAAGGCTGGCCCTCGAAAGGGTTTCGACAGCCGCTCTCGAGCAGTTCCTTCCTAGGGAAGTAAAAACGACTCCAGTCCACCCTCAAATCTCGAGGGGGCGAAGGCTAGCCCTCGAACAGGGTTCGACAGCCGCCCTCGAGTACCCGAGTCAGGGGTGACCCAGGGGGAGCCAGTACGAAGCCCAGCTCAAGAACGAACTCTCGAGTCCCCCTGGGACATATCCAAGGCATAACCAGGGAATACCCAAGGATCCCTACGACAGGAGGCATCGAGCCATCGACTCTCATCGAACAGAATTGGCACCTAGGTAATCCACACGGTTTTGCTTAATGAGGATGCCTCAGGGCTTCTGTCGACCCCTGTCGAAGGGGGCACGAGTTCTCACTTGGATCTCCCCGTTACCAGCTCACAGAGGACTTCGAGGCTCGTCCGAACGAGGATAACACGATGCTCTTCGCCCCATAATCCGAGCGCAAGGATCCATGGGAAGGATGTTATGAGGTAGCAAAAGCCCAGACACACGACGCTCGAGGGCTAGACTACGCATGGCACCCCTCGACGAAAGAGGGTCTTAAACACTCGGAGCCTGGGGGACAGAGTTGACCCCTCGATGGGGCACTATGACTCCAGTTAATATTAATCCCCCTAGATAAGCCACAAATCAAAGCCCCCAGAGGAGTTCTTAATCACTCCTCAGGGGCCTCGAGGGCTACCCCCGCGGGGTGCGCTCGCGCACACCCCACGGAGAATCGGACCTTTTACTAACTCTGCAGATCATCGGCAAAAGCCCCTATATGGATTCTTCTTATCCGCATAGAGGCTCGGGGGCTACTGTCGGGTACAAAGGTAAGGGGTACCCTAACCTGTGATAATCTAATGCTTAACATCCAGGCAAAATCCGACCAGCCATTCGATCGATGGAGGAAGGCCCATCAAGCGAAGGCCTACCCCACCGACAAAAATGGCCAGTCATGGGCTAGCCCATTACTGGAGGGACAGTAGGCAGGATCCCCCTCGACCTCGGTCCCTCGAACGACGGAACGGGGATCGATCGAACGACCCCTCGAACGACGGAAGGGGGATCAATCGAACGACCCTCGACCACGACCCCTCGAATGACGGACAGGGGGTCGATCGAACGACCCGCGAGCAGGAGGCTCGATCGACTTACCTACTCCCAGTATGGGGTAAAAGGGATCCAATGCGCCTACCTGCTCCCACCTAACGCCATGGGCGCCCACTACCATGGTCAAATCTATCAACTCGTCGCCCATACCCGGACTCTCCGTCGATCGTGCGGCCACTGTAGCCACGCCTCAAGTACAGAACCCAAAGGCACCCCCTCGAGCCATGAACGGGACAGCCTTCAACCGTGTTTACAGGGGCGCGTCAAGGTCACGCAGGCCTTGACGCTCCTCGACCCGGGGGTTCGACCATGTAAACCTAGGGTAGCCCTGCTAGCACCCCCGTGTAAACCAGCCTGATGGCTTGATAAACATCTCAAGCAATCAACCGAGTCACCTAGGATAGCCCGGCTAGCCTTAGGCCTCGACCCACCCCGGGCTCACCCATGTGAGCCAGCTTGTACTCCCCCCTGTACAAGCATTTCGGTGCGAGATAATACAATACCCCCTCCTCTTGCTGGACGTAGGGCCTTCTTTGCCCGAACCAGGATAAATTATGTGTTCTTCTTGCATCACATCTGAGAGAGGGAGCACGCAATAAACAAATTTACTGGTTGGTGATCAACCCCCTCGGTCGAGACACCGACACTTCCTATTTACTGTGACCTTTCCGCGGTGTCAGACTGCTTTGCCCGCCGCGGAAAACCAATTTTGTCCGCATCGGTAAAGATTTCTGTAGTAGTGGCAATACATAGTTTTCAAACACCTAGTGGCGCCAGATGACCGATTTGTGCGTTAACAGCTCTCCTCTTAATAGTATCATCATCTATTTTAAATCCAATCACACACTCTATTGTGCCTTAACTGGCAAAACAAAATCTCTACTTATACATTTGTCTTGATCTCCGCAGGGTTTTGTTTTTCTCTTTCTTTATATTCAAAAGTAGAGCACTTGATCATCATCACATGTGGCCATCTCCATCACTATTGAGTGCCACCTAAATCCACTTTGGTGTGAACCGACCTATCTCATTTATCACTTAGAGCAAGAGGTTAGTCCACTAAGGTTTCATTAATTATCCAAAATCAAACTAAAGCTTTCAATCTTCTCATTTTTGTTAATTGATGACGACCCTCGTAAAGATATGAACTAAATTCAATTTTGAATTTGAGTTGTTTGTCCAAGCATTTTGTTCATAAGTAAGATATGGACAATCACTGGAAATTCGATGTTGGTAGTATTAGAGCCCCCTGCCACTAAAGCTACCTGTGACGCTCGCATGGATTCCGCAAATGCGCACACGCGCTGCGCTCACATGGACTCTGCACTCACCCGCACATGAGGCGGGGGAGGAGCGGTGGAGCAAAGCCACAGCGGTGGTGACGAGAATGCGACCGTAGCTTAGCCAAGCCTGGCCAGCCCAAAACATATCCTCATCTCGTTTTTTCTAGAGCCAGGCTAAAGCCTCTAAAGTAGCTTAATTGGGCCTTGCTATGGGTTGGTTGTTTTCAGACAACCAAACAGCAGGAAGTTAGCTTCTTTGAGCCTGGTTGGTGGTTAGTCACTCAATCAAAAAGATCCATAAAGGTCACTCAGCACATGCATTATTATAGCAATTAGTGTCTAATAATAGACTAATTAGATTTAAAAGACTTATCTCGTAAAATACATGCAAAATATATAATTAATTATTTTTATTTACATTTAATGCTACAGGCAGCATGTGTCTAAACATTCAATGTGATGGGACATAAATTTTTGGGTGGGATCTAAACAAGGCCTGAATCCAGTATGCAAAGATTAGGCTAGGAAAAAAGCTATTTAAAGAATCACTAATAATAGACTAATCGCGTGCTTTTTTTGTCAACAGGACGCAAGAACATCCTTTACGAAGCACGAGAAAAATATGGCAGAATCAATACTTCTCGCTCTTGCAAAAGTCGGTTACTTTTTGGCTGAACATGTGGGTACTGAGCTGTCACAAGAAATTCAAAATCTGAGGGAGCTTCCAAGTAAGGTTAGAAAAATCGAAAGGGAACTGCGGCTGATGAATTTTAGCATAAGGCAGACTGACACAATTCATTGTAACGACCTCCTCAGAGAATGGATAGTGGAAGTGCGCAAGCTGGCCTACCGTATTGAAGACATCATGGATAACTTCACTTATCATGCTCTTCAGCTTGAGGAAGAATCCTTCGTAGTAAGACAGACTAAGAAACTTTTCTACAGTAAGGTTTTCAGAGGCATTGCTTCTGACATTACCCAGATAGAGGAGGACATTCAACATGTTCTGAGCCTGAGAGACCGATACATACAATTTGGCTATAATAACCAACAGAAGGAGGCGGCTGAAGTATTTATATCTGAAGCTCGATTTCCACCGTTTGTAAATGATGGGGATCTTGTTGGTATCGAATCCTACAAGGATTCATTGACTAAGTGGTTGAAAACCACAAAACAATCCTCGCAAGAAGAAGAGAAAACCACAGATCAAAATATCACGTTGATAACCGTGTCCGGAATGGGAGGATTGGGGAAAACTACACTGGTTGCAAATGTTTATGAAAGGGCCAAGGTCAACTTCCAAGCCCATGTCTGGATAGCGATGTCCAAGGAATACACTGCAATGCCCCTACTGGAAAGATTGATAAGAAAGATTGGTGACAAGCAAGAGCAATTGGGAAAGGGCAAGAATATCCTAGACTTGAGGACAATCCTGAACAACAAGCTGAAGAACCATAAAACTATTGTGGTTTTGGATGACGTGTGGGTAGAACGGACATTTTTGGATATACAAGATGCATTCAAAGATATTGGGGAAAGTCGTGTTATCATCACGACAAGATTAGAAGATGTGACTTTTCTTGCACAACCAACTCACCGACTTAAAATCAAACCCCTTGATGAAAATTATGCATATGATCTTTTCTGCAAAAGGGCCTTTGCCAATGCCAACAGTGAAAATCATAAGTGCCCTCAAGATCTTGAGGAGCTTGCTATGAATATTGTGCGAAGGTGCCATGGCTTGCCACTAGCAATTGTCTCAATTGGCATCCTTCTGTCGTCAAGGCAGCAGACTCCATTTTTCTGGGACCAAATATATAACCAGCTCCCTTATCAGCTAGCCAAGGACGATGATGTGCAGGGAATCATAAACCTGAGCTACCGTGACTTACCTGGGGAGCTCCGCAACTGCTTTCTTTACTGCAGTATGTTTCCACAAAATTATTATCATTCACGGGCTAGCCTTGTTCTGTTATGGGTTGCAGAAGGATTTGCAGTGAAAACTGAAGACAGCACAGCAGAAGAGGTGGCTGAGGCCTATCTGATGGAGCTGATCCACAGAAATATGCTACAAGTTGTGGAGAAGGATGAGCTTGGCAGTGTGAGCAGATGTAAGATGCACGACATAGTGCGGGACCTGGCTATGTCTATTGCTAAGAAGTTGTGGTTTGGTACCACAAATGACTATGAATCAATGACAATGGGTGATGCTGGAATAGTTCGTCGCCTATCAGCAACTGCAGGAGGAAATATAGACAAGCAGATGCGACTACCTCATCTGCGGACCCTAATAGCACATGGAAACACTGCATCAACATCATCGCCAGACACGCTATGGTCAGTTCTGCTTGAATCGAAGTACCTTGCTGTTCTCGAGCTTCAAGATTCAAATATCACTCTTGTCCCACGATCTATAGGGAAATTGTTCAATTTAAGATACCTTGGCTTAAGGGGAACAAAAATTAAGTCTCTTCCAAATACTGTGAAGAAGCTATCCAATTTGCATACTCTTGATGTCAAATCAACTACCATAGAAAGATTGCCACGGGGGATCGTAAATGTCAAGAAACTGAGGCACCTATTTGCTGACTGCTATGATGAAAAGAGAGAGATGGAGTTCAGATGTATTAGAGGAGTAGCTGCACCGAGAGCACTATCAACCTTCCAAGATCTGCAAACTCTTGAGACAGTGGAAGCAAGCAAGGATTTGCCAGACCAACTGGAGAAACTGATGAAACTTGGAAGCTTGTCCGTTGATAACATAAGCAACCATCACTGCAAAATACTCTTTGTTGCTGTGTCAAAGCTACCACTTCTTTCAAGTCTGACTGTTTCTGCGTGTAGTGAAACAGAAAAATTGTCCTTCAAAGATCTCATACCAACATCGAGCAAGCTCAAGAGGCTGATTGTGAAGGGAAATTGGGAAACTGGGACGCTTCAATGTCCAATATTCCAGGATTATGGAGGAAATCTCAAGTACCTCGAGATAAGCTGGTGCCAGCTCGTTGAAGATCAATTACAGACACTGGCATCACATCTATATAACCTAACGTACTTGTGCCTTAATAGAGTTAAAAGTGGGGAAAATTTTGTCATTCATGCAGGAGGCTTCCAACAGCTCAAGACCCTTTGCTTAAAGGATATGCATGATGTTATCTTATTGAAGATCGAAAAAGATGCAATTCCTCGCATTGAAGCACTGCATCTTATGTCAATGCCAAATTTGGTGTTCATGCCTGAAGGTATTGAATTCCTTAATTCCCTCAATAAGCTTGTAATGGTTAATCTGCACCCAGAATTTACAAACCTATGGAAGGAGCATCGGTGGCACGAGGAGGTGATTCATATTCCAGAGCTCCAAATGATTTAGGGGCTTTGCAATATTTCTGTCATTTACATCAACTGGCCTACTGTCTGGCATTTTAGCATTTAAATAGCGTAATAATAAACTGTCATCGTAGTGATTTGTGAGTTTACCATTGCTTGTGTGTATTTGATGAAACATTTCTCTTCATTAGAGGATGGACCAAGATCCTAAATCAAAATTACATGTATATTTTCAATTTCAGTTGTAATTTTGTTTAAACTTTTGTAATCAAGGGCCATGCTCTTTTTCCTCATAGGGGAAACCCTTATCAGGGTATGAGGTTTTTTAACGAGGTGGTATCCTTTGTAACATTACAATATGCAATATATTAAACTTTCCCCATATTTCTCTCCCTGTGATTGTACATGACAGAATGTCAAAGCCATGCTGCCCTTGTATGTGAAGTGCGCTCGATTATCACCAGGGCCTTGATGACCAAACAAAAATATAAGTCTCACGCTCGACTCATAATGACCAACTGACCAACACCATCCAAGCAAACTCAGCAAATTAATTATCATCATTACTTAAAAAAACTTAATTGAAAGCAAACACCTTTCATTATTCAAACAAGACATTGTATCATACTAAAATAAAAATGTCGATTCAAAATGACCAAGGCCATCATCTCTAGTGAGGTTTCATTTCTACAGAACGAACCACAACCCTTAAACATAGGTAAAATGCTATTTCCATTGCCATTTCCTATAAATGCCAATGTGCAAGGCCAGATTTGCACATACAAGGTTGAATTAATACATCTCCATAGGCAATGGCTTATTCGAACCGCATATACTAACTATTGCAAAGTAACAACAAGAGTAATTCTGGAAATGGACACCGCTCATGTGGTGGGTGGGATGGCCCTCGGACACGCCGTGGCCGGCACAAAGAACCACTGCTTCTTCGTGTGGATGCCTATTGTGTGTGTCATCACCAGCACATGTCACGCATATAGTGTTGTTCCATACGGTTATTCTTTCACTACAAAAATTTAGTCATCCTAGGGAAAATTCATTTCCCAATAGTGTTGTTTCAAAACCAAAGGGAAATCTAACTTTCCTAGTGAATCTCATTGTTTTCCTAGGGATAAACCAGTGAAATAGTCTCAAAACATGATACATTATGCCCTTGTGGTATGCATCCTTCGGATCTTTTAACAAACTGTAGGTAAATGAATCCCGCCGGTGCGTCCTTGAAATTTTCAAGCGAGCATGGTGATTGCTGAGACCAAGTGGGACTGAACCACCTGGCAGCTTCTATAGAGCAATGCTACTAATGGTCTGCATCACTACCTTGCCCGTGATCTGGTCCGTCACATCACCTATCCCTGGAGATAACTGGCTTTCTTCTACTGCAACGCGGCAGCTTTCGTCGCATCGCTGGTTATCCTGATCATCTGCCTACGAAGCACATTCAGCACCCAAGGAATCAAGTACTATGCACTGCAGATCGCCATGATCCTGGACCTTCTTGGGCTAATTGGCGCGAATGCTGCTTGAAGTTGCAGGCTAGTGTCCAAATCCGTGTACATCTCATTGATTGTGGTTCCAGTGTTCCTCTAAGTCGGCATCCATGTTCTGGTGTTCATGCTTGAAGTCATCCCAAACCATGCCATATGGAGGGAAATGGTGAAGGACAAGCTAGAGGAGTCTGGGAAACTGGCCACACAGCTGGTGATCCAGTTCTTCGGAGCACCTATCCATGCCGGTACAAGGCCTTCTTCTACTGCAATGCGACTTCCTTCATGGCCTCTCTAGTGATTATGGTTTTGCTCCTGATCAAAAGAGTGAGCAGTGCACAGTCGGCGATCCTGGCACTGCATGCTGCCATGATCCTGGACTTGTTTGGTCTCATGGGTGCCTATGCTGCCAGGAGCTGCAGGAGAGTCAGGACAAGTGCTTACATCTTGGCATTGGTGGTTGGGGTTTCCACATACATTGTTGTTCTTGTTGTTGTGTCCATAGGTATCGCAAAATTGGTGAAAAGAGTCATGTATGGGATGAGAGAACGGCTATTCCAATGCTTCTCTGTAGAAGATTTGTAGAACCTGATGCTAGGAGTATTGAAGGGGAAGACACAAGTGTGTGAAAGATGTAATATCCTTGTAATTACTATCTTTGTAAATGTATCTTTTGAACATTAGGTAGGCATCCAAATCGCATATTGTCTTTTAGAGCCATTGTTGTAATTTGACTAATCCATTGCGGCATTTCTTTACAACCCTTTACTAGTGGCGCATGAAAACTCGATTCCGTCAAGCAGATCATGTTCCTTCGAACTTTGAATACGAAAACAAGAAGGTTGACACTTCTTTGCAACAGACCTGAATGAACGAACGCATTTGATCAATAACAGAACTTGTGGAATCTAAGTTGGTGAGGTCTGACTGCATATCTGTAAAAGTAAAGGAACTGAATGGTGAACGGTTGAAGGTTCTATATTTATATACTATAATTAACTAAGTAGCAGCCACAAAAGCCCCAATTTACAGTTCATTACCCTTTTGTCTAGTGAAGGGGCAAGGAAAACACCATCAAAAGTCTGATATATAAATAAAAATCCTCCTCTGAGAGTAATTAAGATTTAAGCAAGTAAAGTCCTAAGAGAAGAGCAAACAAGCAGGTGCACCTACAAACTACCATCTTTTCAGCTGATAATGGCTAGCAGATGCTACGACACATTTTACAATCAGCACATGTTACTAATTGTATCACTCATAAGATAAATACAACTCTCAACTGGAACGACCTCTTATTTCTGCATTAGGTTCTATAAATGAAAGAATATCTAGGGAAGGAGTGGACAGACTCAGTCTCAGAGTGAAATGGTGCAGGGACAAACTTAATCCAAAATGGATACATCAGTTTCAAGAATACAATTATTTTCGTAATGACAGTTCAATTTCTAAGCAAGAGAAAATTTCAGAGATTGTCCAGTAAGAGAACAGAAAGTAAAGACAGATTTGCATAGAGAAGACCATAGTAAGCATTTGAATTTGGGGGTACCATCGAACCATAAAAAGTGTGCTTACCTACATTTTTCCAGACTCACAATAAAGGCTCCAAACATGCTGTAAAGCTTCACCCGTTCCATATTTTGATGTCAATTTTGGGGTTCTTCACTTTGAGGCCGGGAGGATTGCATGGGACAACAACTGTGCCAGTATATGGAATCCACAAGTACTTAATATGTTTGTTTTCTGAAATCCACTTCCTGCACAAGGGGAGAAAGGAAGAAATTTGAGGATATTACAACTGCATAGGAAAGTCACAGGAGTTCGGCTCGAGCAGGACGCAGGCATGGCCCTCGGGCGCGTACCGGAACAGGACGACCTCCTTGTGCAGCGCATCGCCGGGCAACGGGAAAGAGTAGTAGATCACCGCGCCGCAGATGAGGATATCAGGGAGGGGCGGAGGAGGTTGAGGTGGTGGACCGCCGCTAGGGAGGCAAGGCGGCGGCGGCGGCCGGCGGGAGAGGATGTACCGGCCGCATCGTGCGTGCCGTTGGGCGCGGCAAGCTGGGGCGATTGGGCTCATGGCCCATTCGATCCAGTCCAGAGGTGAGTTAGAAAAAGGATTCGTGGCTGTGCCGGACCGTCGCCGGTAATTCCTTCCTGCGTTGTTTTCGTTTGGTTAATACCGTACAGCGGAGCAAGAGAAATACGACCCAATTTAAATAGTAAACATGTAGTGCTGTGGACGTGCAAGTGCACACAGTACAGTTGGCTTTGGACTCTGCCCTAGAAAATGAAATTAAAATAGCGGTCAGAATTGAATTACAAAATTCATGATTCATGGAGAATATATATATTGTAAAATAAAATTCTAGCCAACTTCATCATTACTAGGGTAATCCTTTTTTGTATTTTGGAAAATTAATTTGCAAATTCACAATATATGTTCTCACTTTTTTAGTTATATATTATTGCGACCATCCTTTTTTTTTACTTCAGCACATTCATGCAAACAGTGAGAATAGAATTTAATTGTGTCAACGATAAGGAAAACTGTATCAGAACATGCCTAGTAGTTTAGTCATTTTAAATGATTACCCTAAACACAATCTGCATAGGACATTGATAACACAATAAACATCTTATGCATATGACAGAATGTAGTGGGATTTTTCTTTATAACAAATAAATATAGGATTTACTATAGTCTCAAAATCTTGTAAGCAAGTTGGCACAACGCTTTCAATCAATCTTGCTCATCTGGTCTACCGGGTCAAATCAGCGGTCATGCCCCCTTTATTCTAGCGGAGGAACAGCTTCATAAGATTCATTCCCTTGCTAATCCGCTTTCAAGCCTTGTTCCTTCTTTCGCTTCATCTATCTAAGCCTTTTCCTTGGTCTCTTCTAGATCAAATGACTTTTGAGGAAGCCTACCTTCCCCTGCCCTTCCCGGTTTAATTGAATAAGACCGTCCCAAGTAGGACCCATGATTCATTTTCTGAATATGTCTATGCATATGTTTGTTCATTATGATTTTGTTGGGTCAGAGTAAGCCTAGGCAAAAATAACCATGAACTGAAAAGAGAACTGAAAGAACCGGAACCGAAACTGAAATAATCGGAATTTAAAATTTCGGTTAGTTATCCGGTTCTCAGTTCTCCGAAACCAAATTAACCGATCAAATTTCGGTTCCTAGGCTTTAACCGAAAGAATCGAAATTCACAAACAATCCCAATAAACTTTACGATTTAGGCCTAATACCACCTTAACCCTAGATATAAAAGGAGGATGACATCCCCTCACAACCTCACACCGCCATATTTTTTATAATCTTAGCATCATATTTTTTTTAATATATTCCTAATTTTTTAATTATTTTTTTGTTGTTTGTGTAAATCTTTAGTTAGTTCGGTTGGAACCAAAACCGAACCAAACTAACCGAAACCGAAGTTATTCGATTCCAAGTTTTGGAAAGAACCGATTGGTTCCTATTTTTAGAGAACCAAATTTGTGTCAAAAACCAAAGAATCGAACCGATCAGTTTTGGTTAATTGAATGCCCAGGATGAGGTCAGAGTACCTCTAACGGGGACCGTACTCAGTTCTTTGGAGGTAAAGTATAAAAAAAAACTTAATCCAACATGCTCCACTTTAAACTTTAAGTCCCTATATCTCCGCACCCCCTTTAACCAAGAATTTCTTTAATAAAAGATGTGCAACTGATTTGGGCTCATTGACTGACTATTGCAATTGGCAAGTACGAAGCATAAGACACTCAGCTAGAACGACTGCAAAATTTGGAGAAACTACAAATGGTTTTCTAGCTTCAGCAAATGGCGAAAACCATGAACAGCACAACACACTTGTGGAGAGTGAAATTGTTGTTGGCATCCTTACTAGATTCTTTTCCAGGAATGACAGATTGACTACACTGAAGACGCTGGCAGTTTTTCCACACGGCGTATCGCCATGAAAGCACCACAATTTTGTCACCGAAAGTGCTCTGAGTGACCAAGAAAAATACTCCCGTACGTAGCAGGGCAAATTCCAGACGCGGATAGCAGTTGTTGATGCTGACCACGACCGCGCAGCACTTGTGACGCCGGTCGCTGCATTACACCCAGCGTCAGCACTTGTGACGTAGTAGTAGCATTCACTGTTCATTTCGTTTAGTCTGACAAAAGGGGTATTCATATTTGAGCGAATATATGCCGAACACAAGTGGCAGAGCCATGGAAACTCCAAAAAAGGAAGCTTCCTCCGGCTAACAGGAAACATAATTGCTTTCATTTTACATACGATCTGGACAAAAGGATATGCAAATGCAGCGAAACATCCGAGATAGTCACATCTTATACTTGAACAAAGAAACAACATAGCACTGGGATGCGGATGTGAGGATGTCCAAGAAATTTGTAAGCATCCTCAGCTCAAACTAGTACGTACTTTTTCTTGGGAATCTACCAGGCAACAACGCGATCCCGACGCGGTCACCAGTCCTCCACGCGGTGCAGCTCAATGCTTAAATCACCGCCGCTTTCCACTGATGTGCTCATCGGAGCTTTAGTTTCCAGACGCGGAGAGACGGAGCTCGTTGACGTTGACCCCAACAGGCCACCTGCTCCGGCGACGGCCGCTCCTCCTCCCAGAATGGTCACCACGGCGAGGGACGCCTGCTTCCTCTGGGAGCTGCGCAAGTACGTGCTGCTGCAGGCCATGCTGGCGGCCAGCGTCACCTACTCGGCGGGGCTGAGCCCGCCGGGCGGGGTCTGGCCCAAAAATCACATCTCCAGCGCCGGTGTACACCTCGCCGGCGACCCGGTGCTCCAGGTCACCCACGCCCGCCGCTACGAGACCTTCTTCTACTTCAACGCCACCGCCTTCGTTGCCTCCATCGTCACCATCAACCTCCTCCTTGTGCACACCCTCAGCCGCCACCGCGGGTGGCTCCGTGCGCTCCAGGCCGCCATGATCCTCGACCAGCTCGGCCTCATGGGTGCCTACGCCGCGGGCAGCTGCAGGGAGCTAGCCATGTCTGCGTACGTTGTCGCCCTAGTAGCCTTGGTCTCCTCCTATGTCTGTGCCCACGTCCTGCTCTTCGCACTGTGGGCCCTGAGAAGGCGTGGCGCCGGTGCGGACGATGCGATGCCGGACGAAGAGCCCGGGACCGTCGAGCGCTCGCGGAAGTACCTCCTCATCTTCACGACCCTTGTGGCAACAGTGACATACCAGGCCGGGCTGAGCACGCCGGGCGGGTTCCTGTCGGACAGCCAGGACGACGACCACCTCGCCGGGGACCCCATGCTCCGCGGTCACCACCCGGAACGCTTCATGTGGTTCTTCTACTTCAACACCACGGCGTTCGTGGCGTCTCTGGTGGTCATCATGCTGCTCATGAGCCGGACCGTGACCCGTCACGGATTCCGCTCATGCGCGCTCTGGGTGTGCACAGGTGCAGCCTTGATCGGGCTCACCGGTGCGTTCGCCGTGGGAAGCAGTAGAAGCGTCAAGACATCCATCTATGTGGTTGCTCTGGTGGTCGCTGTTCTGTCGTACATCGGCCTTCAGATTCTGGTGTTCTTCTGCAAGCCTGTGGAGAACTGGGTTCACAGCGTCCAAGACACGCTGCAAAGGTATCTGAGACTGGACCAGATCGAGTCACAGGATCCTCGGGTTCGTGCAGTGCATGATCCACAGGAAATCGCCGAGGCCGACCAGCTTCTCCAAAAGTCCCGCATGTACCTGCTTCTGCTCGGAATCCTTGCAGCTAGCGTCACATACCAAGCGGGGTTGAACCCGCCGGGTGGCTTCTGGCAAGCAAATGCTGCTGATGGTATGCATCACTATCTAGCTGGTGATCCAGTGCTTCACAACACGTATCCACGGAGATATCTGGTTTTCTTCTACTGCAATGCCACAGCCTTTGTCGCGTCACTGGTTATACTTATCCTCCTCCTCAGCAACATATTCAGCACCCAAGGAATCAAATACTGTGCACTGCAGGTCTCGATGATCATGGACCTTCTTGGGCTGATTGGCGCCTATGCTGCCGGAAGTTGCAGGCAAGTTTCCAAATCTGTGTACGTCTCAGTGCTTGTCATTCCAGTGTTCCTGTACGTTGGCATCCATGTTATGGTGTTCATGTTAGAAGTCTTCCCAAATATTGCGACATGGAGGAAAACTGTGAGGGACAAGCTGCAGGAATCAGTGCCCAGATGGCTCAAGAAGCTGTTTGAGCTGCCAGCGGAGGAAGACGAGAACGTGAAGTGGAAACTGGAGAAGAGGCGCAAGCTTCTGCTGCTCCTTGCTATTCTTGCAGCCAGCCTCACCTACCAGGCAGGCTTGAGTCCACCTGGTGGCTTCTGGCAAGAGAATAAGACACACCATGTCATCGGCAACCCAGTGCTCAATGACAACTACCGAGGTCGTTACATGGCTTTCTTTTATTGCAATGCAACTGCCTTCATCTCATCTCTGGCCATCATCATGCTGCTGGTGAACAGAAAGCTTTCGGCCAGGGGAATACAGTCGCACGCGCTCAGCGTGTGCGTGATCCTTGACCTTGTTGGACTCATGGGTGCATTCGCTGCTGGGAGTTCCCGGAAGGTATCCACATCCATATATGTCCTCATCCTGGTCTTTGCAGTTCTAATCTGCATCACGCTCCAAGTTGTTCTGGTTGTGTCGGAGTTGGTTCAGGGTCTCTTGCAGAGACTCCTGTCCTTCTTCGACATAACGGAGGGAGAAGCTGGCTTCATATTGCCGCATATAGCTGCCAACAATGGAGGGTCACGAGATCTCTGGTTTGAAAAGCTGCCCAAATACTTGTTGCTCCTCGCAGCACTTGCAGCGACTGTCACCTATGAAGCTGCCATGAACCCACCCGGTGGCCTCTGGGATGATGGCCAAACTGGTCACGTAGCCGGTGACCCGGTCCTCAGGAGCAGCCATCCAGATCGTTACAAGGCTTTCTTCTACTGCAACGCAACTTCCTTCATGACGTCTCTTGTGATCATGGTCCTGCTTCTGATCAAGCGAGTATGCAGAGCAAAGCAGGCCATCTTGGCGTTGCACACAGCTATGATACTGAACTTGTTTGGCCTCATGGGTGCGTATGCTGCCGGAAGCTGCAGGAGACTGAGGACCTCTGCTTACATCCTGGCATTAGTGATAGGAGTTTCTGTATACATTGTTGTTCTTGTGGTAGTGTCCATAGGTGTCGCGAAATGGCTGAAAGGAGTAATGGATGTGCTAGTGGAACGAGTGATCTGGTGCTTCTCTGTAGAAGATTTGTAAAACCTGGGAACAAGAGCATAAAAGGTTAAGTCACAAATTGTACATACTTCCTTTTGAAATTTTGGATAGGCTTCCAGATAAAACTTATTATAAACTTTTCTGAAGCACTGTCGTAATTTGAGTAGTTGATTTGTATTATCTCAAAGTCTGGCTTGTTTGCGGAAAATGCCATGCTTGATTGATGTTTCGTTTGGCTTAAATTAGCTAATCTTGCAAATACAATCTTCTCGGTATTCTCCTTCTATGCTACTAGTCTTAACTTTAAGGAAAATTGTATGTTATATAAGATATCCTTGATAGTGCATTGCATTGCTAAAAAAATTAGCATCATGAAGGGAAAAATACACAAATAGTTGTGCCTAAGTATCCTTGATAGTACATAAGCCTTTGGTCTTCATAATTATCATGCCGAAACTGAGGTACTCGTGACTGAAGAAGTACTATAGTAGCATCTGCTCACCAAAATCAAAATCTCACAATAGTATCAGTTTGATATACATGTGCTAGTGTGCTACTGCTCAAGCTATAATGAATTAGTTTCATAAAACTCCAACTATTTATGCCCAAGTATCAAGGAACTACCTGATAGCAGTTTCACAGACGTGCAACATTTTACTAGACCCATATGTCAGCCAGACAGCCACACAAGTTATGTGTGTGGACCCACACATGGATTTGAATGCCTGACATGTGGGTGAATGGAGAATGTTATAGGTTTTTGAAACTGATCTCAGGTGTTATGCCTCCTTAATAGCTTGGCATGAATATCTGTAGTTTTGTAAAATTAATTTTTAATAAAGGCTTCTGTTTTTTTTTTTTGCTAATATTTTGAGGAAGCTTTTTTCACCAAAACTCAACGGAGAAATATTGCCCCAAACGTTTCCAAAGAGAACACCATAAGCATTTGAATTTGGGGTATCAAACCATAACAAGTGTACGTACCTATATTTTTCCAGTGACTCACAATAAAGGTCCCAAACATGCTGTAAAGCTTCATCCTTTCCTTAATTCGATGTCAGTTTTGGGTTTCTCCACTTCGAGTAAGGATTGCAGCGGACAACAACAACTATGTCCATATATGGAATCCCCAAGTACTTAATATGTTTGTCTTCGGAGAGCCACTTCCTGCATAAGGGGAGAAAGTAAGAAGTCTGAGGATGTTACAACTGCATAGGGAAAATAATTACTGTATATAGCTATGTAATGATTGACACCAGAAGACATTACTTGTGGTTTTTTTGACCTCGTCTGCATTTAAAATTAATGTATGTTCCACAAGCTGAGGTCTTTGTCTTTCTACACTTTGAAGAGTAACTTCTGCGATGACACCTAGGCCACCAAGTCCGCAGCAAGCAAGATAAAACAGATCAGGATCTTTCTCCCTTTATAATTCTATTGTCCCTTTGGCAGGGGTAACCAGTTTCATGCTAATGACTTGCTCATCAACCTGGTAAGCTTGCGCCAGTGCCATGCACACCAACCTGTGTTGAATCAGGAATAGGCCTGAACTTGGTAAGTTAGTCACCATTGTAAAATTTGTGAAGAAAGAAATACTGGGCCTAGCTACAATTAGAGGTCTCAGGAATTGGGATGGTGAGAAGAGCTTTATCAGTACAGAAGGACCCTATGAAACTACTTAACTACTGCATACTGGTAAAAGGACCATCAGATTCTGAATCACACATTTCAAAACCACATCAATAGGCTATCTGATTCGAGACATTTTTACTGACTGGCAAATCCAACATTGGAGAAATCGCCTACTTGCTGTAGTCTCAATTTGTTAGCGTTGTTAATCCATGACACCAAGATTAACATCTCCTCGGAGTTTGGAGTAATAATAGGAAATTTAAAAGGTGGATATTTCTTTGCAACGAACCTGAGTGAATCCTCCCGAATGGACGCAAAGTTCTGCAAGCCTGAGTCCATGTCCCTTGAGCACGCCCTCGAGTGGCGAGAGCGAGTCTGGCTGGAGGAGGACGCGGGCATGGACCTTGTGGTTCAGCTCCAGACCTCCAGTTGGATACGGCATGTAGGTCCTCCGGCAGCGGCGCGTACCGGAATGGTATGGCCTTGTGCAGCGCGTCAGCGGGGAACGGCAAGGAGTAGTAGGTCGCGGCGCCGCAGTCGAGGAGCAGAAGCTTGTTGCGTGTAGCATGCGTACTTGCTAAGGTCGGCGTCGGACGAGACCCGAGAAGTGGCGGAGGAGGGGAAGGTAGGTGGTGGTGACCGGTGGGGATGCCGCGGCGGCGGCGGCGGCGGCGAGAGTGGAGGGGCTGCCGCATCTTGGTCGTGGCGTTGGGCGCCGCGGCCCGAGGCGAGAGGGGGAGTGAGTTGCTGGGCCGATGGCCCAGGCCCATACAAACTACATACATGCAGCCCGCTGGATTACAGTAGACCGGCCCACGAGTTAGAAAATACTGTAATAATTTGTGATTTGCTGGGCCCTTGCTCCTGTTTCTAGAGCTGTGCGCTTCCGTTTAGTGCCGTACGGGGAGTAAGAGAAATATACACAAGCTCAAAGGCTAATGAGCCTAGGACATGGACGTGCAAGGGCACACAACACGGTCGTGGTTGAACCGTGCCCTAGGAAGAGGTTATAGCCAGAATCGGATTACAAAAATCCATGTGAAATATATATATTGTAAGACTTCTGGCTATCTTCAACCTAGGGCAACCATTTTTTGCATAATAGACTTGTCCTAAAAATGTTAGAAATGCATATACTAAACCTAGGGCAACCTTTTTTTACATACCGGAAGAAGTAATAGACTTGTCCTAAAATATTAGGAATTCATATACTATGAAAATAGAAAGTACGTATTTTCTGTGCTCTAAATTATAAGATATTTTCGTTGTTTACATGAGGGAGTATTTGACATTCTTGGGCTTTTCTTTTTCTTCTTTCTGCATATTGGAAGTCAATTCAATGACCCTTAATATCTTGAATTCCTACATCTATTTTTAAGGAAAAAATATATTCTCATTTCCCAACCCTTTTTACTTGATGCAAGCATGAGTTTTTTTTTTTTTTTGCAATAGACATGTTTTGTCACTGGTTAACCCAAAGTCAACCCCATTCACATGAGGGTATGTCTACCTTTTGATGGACATATCACTTTCCGTTATCATGTACTCCCTCCTTCAAAATTATAGCTTGTTTTGGCTTTTCTAAATTTTTTTATGTATTTAGACATAGCATATATCTAGGAGGTGAAACGTTCCTAGCTAGAAACATCAGAATCGTTCCTTAGTGTTTCGCCTAGACTTATGAGAAACAAACAAGAGATATTACCTGTATGACCCTCAAAAAAATGCATCTTTCTTGTATGGCTTCTTTTTTTTTTGAACTTGCCAGTATGGCTTTAAAACGAAATTTTCTTCCTTCTATGGCCTTCCGTCCAATTTTGGCTTCTAACAGTGTTAAGTGTTGGATAAAATTATTATTTTACCCCTAGCAAGAAAAATAAAGTTTTAATATAAAAATGGTATATATTTCATAGATCCCGGATGAGGATGATTTTTATATGAAAATTATATCATTTGACGAGATCTACAACTTTCTAGTTTTGAATTTTTTAATTTGATGTTGCTAAGTTTCTCAAAAAAATTAAACAATATTTTAGGAGTATATCAATCACATACAAGCATTTATCACCTTGGAAAAATCATATTTTTCTTATATGGTGTCAAACAAAAATAATTTATATATAAAAGTTGTAGTTCTTGATGGGATCTACAACTTTATAGTTGCATGTTTTTTCATTTCAGATCATTAAGATGCTAAAAAAATAATATAAAGTTTCAAATACCGCTGAAAAATAATTTATTTTTTGAGCAATTTAACAACCTCAAATTAAAAAACTAAAAACTAGAAAGTTGTAAATATCGCGGGGCTATAATTTTTATATAAAAATTATTCTCATCCGAAGTTGTATGAAATAGATATAATTTTTCTACTAAAATCATATTTTTCTCGCTAGGGGTAAAATAGTAATTTTAACCAACACTTAACACCGTTAGGAGCCTGATTCAGACGAAAGGTTATAGAAAGAAGAAATTTTTGTTTTAGGGTCATATAGGTAAGTTCAAAAAACCATACAAGAAAGATATATTTTTTTGAGGGCGCTAGAGGTAATTATCTCAACAAACAAAGGGTGATTTCTCACGATTCTACTTCTTACGTGCTCTATACAATGGTGGTGGTGCTTTTTAGTTATTCTTTGCTTTATTGCAACAAGTTAAAAATAGGTTGTATGAAGTTGTTCTTCACCTAAAAAAGTATTAACTTTTTAAAGAATATTTTCATTTCCATGATTCCTTTTTTAAAAAAATATATTTTTAATGAGAATCTAGCCTACCAGCTAAACGATCTCACAAGTGATTTCGATTCATCATCTGAAATGTTTCTTAAGAGAATCTGAATCCAAATGTTTCTTAGGAGAATCTGAATCCAAACGTTTCTATGAGAATATGGTCAGAATCCCTACCGAATGCGGAAATTTAAATTAGGCCAAGTGAATCGGCGGCAAAAGTATGTTATTTACAAACATCTGATTTGGACATTTATTTTTATAGAGAATAAAGAAATTTAAAAATATAGAAATAAAAAAATATTGGCCTCTAGCCCAATACTAATCCGAATTGCTTCAGAGTTGGATTGGTACACCGTACATACGTTCTCTAATCTACTAGTATGCATATATCTCTAATGTAATGGACCAATCAAAATTATGCGTAGTTCACCCAAGATTATGTCCCCCGCTGAGAGAACTAACCATCGTACACCAAAGAAATTGTACTCAGTATTTTAACATTATTAAAATCAATGGCCTCTAAGTCTTCAACGCGATCCGATGGCCAGGCTTATTTGGAACTCCAAGCTTCAACGCACACCCGCGCGCCCGCAGTCCCTCGCACCTCCCTCCTCCACGCTCGCGGCCAGGGATCGATTCCAAGCGTCTCCGGAAAAAAAACAATTCCATGATACGCACAATAGGAAACGCAGGCACCGTGAGCCGCGCGCACCTCTTCTAGCAGAGCCATCTCCATCGCCTCATCGCCCCACACCCTCTCCCTACGACGCACGGTAAGAGCAGACATACGAGGTCGGGTAAGTCAGTCGGATGCGAATCGCAAGCGCAATGCACTGTCAGCTTGTGTGGCGGGCGGGCCGATGGAAGCGATGCTGGTCGCTTTGGATTGCGCTACGTCCGGTGGAGGAGCATGCCAAGCCCGGGGACAGGGAGGCCGGGCAAGTCCTGTTCTAGGCGTCCGCGATCAACGATATTCGTGGTGCGCTTGCTGGAAATCCATATTCTCTTTGAATGCCGACAGAGAATCTTTACTAACGAAATCGCTCCACAGATCGGCTCCATCTTCTGGAGTACACTAACCGGCCGGTATTCGGGATCGACGGCTCCGACAGCGCCCTGTACGCGCCCATCTTGGACTTCTTCATCTTCACGGCATAATGACCTCCCTATGCATCCCAGGTAAAGTAAAATTTGCCTGAAGCTGACTGAGTGTCCGTGTACATTTCAGGCGTTTCTATGGTTCATCGTGGCCATGTAGACGGTGAATAGAGAGTCAGAGGAGCAAGACCGCAAAGACGGATTCATGTGAGGCTGTAAGTGAATAATCCAGCGCACTCACCAGTGTCTAAGTGCAGAAGAACACACCGGTGGACGTACGCAGCCTCAGGTGACGTATGTCACTCTCACACAGTATTCTAAGATTGGAGAGCAAAGATTGATTTGCGGCGGAAATCAGAAAACAAAAGGAAAGAGCATTGAGAAACGCATGATATAATAATAGGTCACATGCCCGTGCGATTGCTGCGGCTACGGGACAGCTGTTCTCCGACTAGAATTAGATGCCAATGATAATAAATTAGCTATCTCGTAGCAAAACATTGGTGTTTTTTTTCCTTGGATTCTTTTACAATTAAATTGCTATTGTGACCTGTGTAAATTAGTAGAAGTGTATGTACTGTAAGTTTTTTATTTTATTGTGGACATGCGTATATAAATTGATCAAAACACTATTTTTATGGACATCCTTTCTCGATCCGACTAGAGTTAGATGCCAATTATAATAAATTAGCTATCTCGTAGCAACACATTGGTGTTTTTTTTTTCTGAAACTAGAGTTAGATTCTTTTACAATTAAATTGTCATTGTGACCTGTGTAAATTAGTAGAAGTGTATGCACTGTAAGCATTGAAAATGCATAATTATTATAATTTTTCAAGATGTTAGCTAGGTTTATTCATTATGATATGGTGTCATTAACTATGTGGTTTTCTGTATCTTCAAAAAACTATACACTTGGGCTCATTGCGCTGATGTCGTAAAGTACCGGTATTTGTTTAAATGTATTTGATTGTGGACGGGTTGTCCTTAACAATATATTGGATGAACCTGTTCCTTGACAAAGACTTCGACATTATAAAATTTTGTATGTGCAGTATAGATGATTGCTAGCTACTTTCGTAGCCTATAGTTGTAGCTGGAAACACTTTTGTACTATATCTGAGTTTGCTACGGTTGTGGGAGCCTTGTACACAATTTATAAAGTTGTGGAGTGACAAAAGATTGGCAATGATCAACCATGTGAGCATATATATTGTGTATGTATATTTTGTAGACTACATAGTAAATTAATAAGTTAATTTAGTCATTTTGAAGAGCGGTGCAAATGTGAATGTACAGACATTATTCCTGGAGAATTCCAAAACCTACTTAAGCAATTCATAAATTATTTGTAATATGCAAGACATGACTTATTATGCCTTATTATACATGACTGTTTTCTAAATTATATACATGGTCATACAATTGAATGAAACTTAAACTGTTTAAAAAATATTGTCATTTATTTTTTTTCACGTGCATACCTAAAATAAATCTATGGCGTTAGCACGGGCACTATACTAGTAATAATATATATCTATATCTAAACTAACTAGACGTATCACGCACACGTACTGATCGGGTTAATCTATATCTATACCTAATAATAAAGAGACAAAATTTTAGCTTTTTTTTGGTCTGGTAAATTTTTGGTCTGTCCTATTTATATCTGGACGCTGGACGTTTCTGTTTTGCCTTTTTTTTTATGTCTGCCCGTATGCGTCTCTGTTTCCTAGCCGTCTGCGTTTCGATCTGTTTCCTAACAAACTGATGCTACCTGCCCTTTTTTATATGGAATCAATCCGGTCAAAATAATAGAGACACAATTTTCAGCTTGGTAATTTCTTTTGTCTGGCCGCAGCTTGGTATTTTTTTTTTGTCTGAACGCTATCCTTTTAGGACTCCTGTACAAGATAGTAGTAGCCTGAGATAAAAAAGAAGGAAAAAAGAAATCGGCTAAAGATCCAAATCGAATCGAAAAGGGACTATAAATTGAACAAAAAAGCGGCAATGTTTTCTCAACACACATTGAATTAGAGGGAACACAAACACATCACGGGCCACATCAAAACTGTCTTTTGATATCATTGCTATACATAAATATACATAAGTTTTGTATCATAAAACTGTATAAAAAGCAACGTTTCTAAATCATGGACGAGGATCCGAAAATCATGCCATACTTATCTGGTGCGACACCAGATCGACAATAAATGAAATAGCACAATAGCGTCTTCATGGCCGACATGCTTGCCCCTGGCCAGCATGCCCGCGGCCGGCG
This sequence comes from Microstegium vimineum, assembly GCA_022036555.1. Taxonomy (NCBI): domain Eukaryota; kingdom Viridiplantae; phylum Streptophyta; class Magnoliopsida; order Poales; family Poaceae; genus Microstegium; species Microstegium vimineum. The sequence continues at coordinate 55,262,374 of CM039132.1, read as the reverse complement.
TCCCTATGGCCGGCGCCGATGTCACCGCGACCGGCGCACCCCTGAGGCCAGCGTCCCCGACTCCCTGTGGCCGACGATGCTACATCGCTGGCACGCTCGTGGCTCACCGTTGTGGCCGACACGCTCGTGGCTCGTGCCCACAGCCGGCAAGCCTGCGGGAGAGGGAAGAAGAAGGGAGGGGAAAGGGACGATGCTACACGACGTGGGGAGGAAAGACTATAGGAAGGAGGCGGTGTGGCTGCTGGTGTGACCGAGAGAGATAGGGCCGGGAAGAAGAAACAAATGAGGCTAGGGTTTGCTAAGAAATTGACCCTCACTGGTTTTGTTCAGAATGAGGAGAAGCTGAGCGTCCGATGTAGATCAACGGGCAGAGACCATCATAGAAGACAGTGATGTGATCTCGATGCTAAGGTTTCACGTGTAAGGTTGCGTCTTTGTATTGAGGATTTTTTTTATTCTCATACTGCCATCCGAAAATTGGAAAGGAGAAAGTACTTTTATCAATACCTATTACTTCCAACTAAAAAATCATTTAACCAGGCTAGATTATTAGCTAATGAAGTTTAAAATTGATGGTATTGGTATATTTGCTTATTATCTGTTGTAACGCACGGACAATTTTGCTAGTCTCTATTAATGAGTCCAAGAAGACAAGAAAGATCATCCTCGATGATATGCAGCAAGAAGATGTTGGGCCAGACGACACGGCGGCTTCATGACGATCTGATCTTCGACGCCATCCTGATGCGTCTACTGCCTACCGCCGTCGTCCGCTGCCGAGCCGTCTGCCGAGCGTGGCACACGGCCCTCACCTCGGACGACTTCGTCCGGGCCTACGCGGCGGCGCGCCAGCCGGAGCTCCTCTTCTTCGCGCCAGCCGACGCCAGCACCAGCACCGGCAGCACCACACTGTACACGTGCGCGCTCCGCAACGACGATGGGGAGGCGCCGAGCACCGCCCGCGAGCTCCTCACCTTGGGCAACCTGAGCGCGGAACACTTGATAGTGTCCCCGAGGCCGTGCCACGGCCTGACGCTCGTCTCCGACGGCCGCGCCGTCGAGCACTACGTCTGCAACCTGTCGACCGGCGAGCACGTCGCGCTCCCGCCCTGCGAGCGCGCCGCGGCCATGTGGAGGGTCCGAAACCGATGCGCATCGGCGTGGCGGGCCGATGCCTCCGGCGGACTCCGCCTTGGATCCCCTTCGAGATCGCGAGCACCGGGCTCGGCTTCGACCCGGCCACCGGGGAGCACAAGGTGGTGAGGCTCTTCAAGAGGCGGATCGGGAAGACGGGCTGCGAGGTGTGCACCCCGGGCCCGGCGGGGGGGTGCGTGGGCGTGGCGGCGCTGCGCTGGGCGGATGCCACCGCCATCGGCCAGCTTTGTCGCCGGCCTGCCGCCGGTGTACCTCCACGGCTCCCTCTTCTGGCTGCTGAAGCGCACGGATCGGCCTGTGATGTCCTTCTCCGTCGGCGCCGAGCAGTTCGGGTGGGTGCAGATGCCGCCGTTCCTGGCGCAGAGCATCAGAACCCTCACGGAACTGGATGGCTCGTTGTGCTCCGTCGTCGACCACCGGTACTACCACGAGAGGTACTCTCTCTACACGTGGGGCGGCGGCGGCGACGACACCTGGTCGAAGCGCTACTCGATCGACCTGCAGAGCCTGCCCCAGGCGATAAGCGATGAGTTCGTGGAGGAGGACGATCGATGTCATCCCGCTCTGCAGTTGCAGCAGCGCCGCCGGGGGAAGTGGCGAAAAACTCCTGCTCGCCACGAGATTTCACAAGGTGTTTGCTTATGACCCCAACAGTGTCGCCATGGAAAGGGTGTTGTGGATGCAGGAGTTCGTCGACGTCCCAGGGAGGCGCCAAGAGGCCCGCTTCCTTCTCTACTTTGGACTCTACAAGGACAGCATCGCCAGCGTCCACCATAGCGGCGGCGGCGGCGGCAGCAACAGCAGGCTGCAGGTAAAGCTAGACAGCAACACGGTTTGCAAGCGACAAGTTTCTTATGTGTACCGCAACTCCGGTTCACGTAAAATGAGAGATTTGTTGAAAGACTTCCGGAAGTATATAGCCTGACGCATGAACAACGGTTGATCCAGAGGATTATATGCTCACACCTCACACCCACGCGGCACACAAACGCCACAGGAATCTCGCGTGTACCGCGACTACAATTTATGTATTTTGAGAGACATTTAGGATGTTCGGTTATGTATAACAACTGGAATAATTCCGACCGCAAACGGCCCATTCCGGAGAAAACGAACATAACTTTACAAGGACGTAGCCTGACATACATGCACGGGTGAACAACGGGTGATCGAGTGGGTCAGTTTCTTGAGAAAGAATCCGCCTGCTAGCATTATTCACTACTATACAAATTTTGCAACCGCCTCGAACCAAAAGTCACGATTATTATCGTAGCCTTATCTTAGGCGGTTTCTGCCTGTCTCGGTCGGATAAAAAACAAAAAAAAAGAAAAATCCATGGATAGTCCCGGCAAGCCCATCCACGGGGCGACACCGCCGTTGCTTGCCTGAGAGGACGTTTCACTTTGAAATGTCTTATGGGGTTTCACTCGATGCTCTTCTTCAGCTTAGCGATTTATTTCACATTAATTTCTATAAGCTTGCTCAAAGTACTCATGGTTGAAATTCTAAGCCTACTCTCTGACTGAAGAGAGCTGATAGAATTAGAGAGCAAGCTAATTCTCTCCTCTAGCATAGCAATGGTGGTTTTAGGGAGCTTGGGTGTATTTGTAAGCACAGGAGCAGATCTCTTCGGTTCTGGTCTGGGCTCGGTGTATCCGACTTGGCTTGAGGTAGCACGAATTCCTTCAAAAGATGGACGGGTTGACACATACTTTGCACAAGTAATGTCCCGAACTTGTTATACTTGACAAACTTAAGCTTCTCGTTCTCCAACGGGGGTAGCAGCTCGGTACCCTGAGGAAGAGCAATTCGTGATCCTCGCGGCGAGTCGCCTAGCAACAACCTTGCTAGAGGTGATGGAAGAGCGGGTAGCTCTTGGACATGGTAAGCTTGCTCATGGTGTTGGCGCAGAGGTACTTCGGCCAGGTGCTTGGATGGAACGACAGTGAGAGGTTTGGGCTGAGCAAGAACGATGGCTAACGAGTCTTCTTTCTTGCCCAGGTTGGCACCGCGGACGTCCATCTCCTTGTCGGTCATTGGAGCTATCTACTGGAGAGAATTTAACTCGAGAGATGAGGAGGCTTTGTTGGGATGAGAATGAAGAAGGTATGGATGCATATTTATAGTGGTTCTTAGCGACAGGGGTAAGATCTACCTAGATAGGCATTCGTACGAACTAAAGGAGAATTTCCGTTTAAACCGACGGGATAAGATCGAGGAAGGAAAGAGAAGATTGGGAAGATTGGGAACATCCCGAGAGGCAGAGATGGGTGGCCGCCCGACACCCTATAGGGCGGGCTGGCCCCACCTGACATCCTCTCTAGGTGCCCTTTTCTGTGGTGGCTCTATGATCCGCGCAGATCCCGATAGATATTGTTTCCCTTTTTAGTTCGTTACAAAGAATGGTAGTTGCATATTAAGGTAAAATACTAAAGTTAATCATCTATTACCTCAGGTGGTCTAGAAGGTTCTAGAAAAAGTTTGAGACGGTGACCATTTACCTTGAATAACATACATTCATGTGATTATAGAGTCACCGCTCCATGTGATAATGCATTTACCACCGTGAATGGTCCTTCCCACTTGCTTCACAGCTTTCCGAATCCAAATAATTTGACCCTAGAATGAAAAAGTAATATCTTGTCTCCGGGTGCAAACTCCTTCTTCTTGATTTTCTTATCATGCCAACCGGGACTAAACCCTAACCCTAAACCCTAAACCAACCCATCAAAGGACTTTTAGTATTTTATAGTGATGGGAGATTTGAAGTTTGGATGATAAATTAGGAACAACAAGTTTTTTTAGTGTCAAATAAGGATTTTTCTCCATTTCATGTCATCCATCACTATTTTATCTTCCATCCACTCTTATTATTTGTCGTTTTGATTTTTTATCACAATTTTGACTAGATTTATAGAAAATACGTGCAATATTTGTATCTATATAATGATATCAATTATGCATCATAAATATTAATATTTTATATAAAATTAATTAAAAATTTAATTTTTGGGAAGTGAGAAAACCAAGTATTTAGGGACTGAGGGAGTAGACATGAATAATTTATCCCGATGAGCGATTCCCAATGATTCTGCAACTAACTGTTGCCCCTATGCCGATCCTCCTACCTTTAGTCCATATTTTGGATGCCAAATAGAAAACTTAAATTATAAGCTAATCATAGATTAAAAAATCTAATAGAGACTAATTGCTAAATAGGAAAATTGTTTTTTTATTAGTCCATGTTTAAGCCCATTTAGAATGTGGGGGTTTAGGTTTTTGCGTTTTTCTATCAAAATTATAACGATTCCTGTGAATTTTTTTTATGAAATTTGTTTATTCAAAAGGGGCCTTAGTCTATAATCAAACGACAGATTAAACTTTAGTTCGATGATCCAAACAACCCTAAGTGGGCACAAGAGCAGAGACTATGGAGTTGTATAGGCCACCTCCACGATTTGTGTCGTCGAGCGCCGAAGCTGAGGGAGCAATGAGTTGGGCCTCCACTCCCCATTGCGCCTTTCCCTCCACGTCCTTCTCTCTCAATAACCCACGACGGTCCAAGGTGAGCTCTCCTCTCACCAAATCTGTGGCCATGGAAGATGAGACAATATTCTGGGTAGCCGAGATCCGCTAGGGAGAAACAAGTTGACCAACAATCGACAATCAATGGTTCCGACGACTGTTACAACGATGGTAGCAGCTCATCTTTTAGGGCCGACACGACGATTTGGATGTGGTCACCCTAGCGGTCTAGATGTCCTCACCACGATGGCATCCATGTGCAGCATGCAACAATGAAGGTTTTGATGCCATGATCACTGGCTCCCTACGTTGACCGACTATGGATGGAAGGAAGAAAGGGAGAGAATGAGCTGGTTGGCGGTTGGGGATTGACCCGAAAGGTGGAGTCCATCTATCGATGTGTGTGTGTGTGAGAGAGAGAGAGAGGTAGCTGAGGACCACGGGACAGACACTACCAAAATATTAAACTTCTCCTAGTGGGGTGGACTTCTCCTAGTGTTTTGGTAGTTAAAATTTAGTACAAACTTTCCCTACTAAATGTCTCCTAGTGAAATTTTCATGTGCTATGATTAGTGGTAGTGTTTTATTACTACTTAAAACATTAGGAGAACTCCACCATTTTGATAGTGAGAGAAGGTGAGTCTCCACACAAGCTAGTGGACGGGGATGGAGGAGCATGATGACTCGATGGCACATGCGGTCATTTTCCATCTCTTCCACATCGCCGAAAGTGGCAAAAACAAAACATGTTTCACTGTTCATGTGGCAAATTTGTAGATGCCAAAACAAAATTGGCAAATGGACGAGTGATAATGGCAAGGATGGCAAAATTTTCAACTTCCCCAATGAAGAAGACAACTATATGCAGGCTCACTATTGTAGATATCTAGTTTGACCTAGCAACCAACCCATGTCGAGCTCGGTGTAGGGCTCACTCAAGGGCATAAAGGACAACCACACAATCTTCTCTCTCTTAAATGTCCAGAATTCATGTTATATTGCGTGTGGTGTTTATTGACAAATAACACTACTACAAATAATTTATAGCAATATCTCTTTTTTTAGGGATGGCTCAATCTAAAACTGCCTCTACACATGCTTTCCAAAACGAGCCACTCTAGAAATGACCCCATTTGTAGGTGTGCCTATAGATCCAGCTATCCCTTACAAATGGACGCCAAATAGTAAAAATATGTATTGAAATTTGATTTTTTTTCAAACATCCGCAATTGAAGAAACGATCAATATCTCTAGTGCATTCGATTGCTGTTGGATCATTTCAGACATGAAATATCCTTCAGGAATAACTTTGAGTTTAATTTGTCCAGGCCATTATTCTGAAATTATTTTGAGCGATATATTGGTTTGTGTCTTGTTCGAATTATATGTTTAAAAAGGGATGTCATAAGTATGTAATATCTCAATCCTCCACAGTCGGGCCAAAATGTAGCCCTTGGAGGTATCAGTCGGACTAGGAACAATCTCTCCTGTATTTTGTTTTAAAAACTTCTATTTTTTTAATGTACTGATACGCAATGTTCTTGCGTATTCGAGAAAAAAATCCTTCAATTTTTACACTTAGAAATATATATTTTCCTGTGAAACAATTACGATAACATGCCATGCATGCTTCGGAGTAAAGTGAAGCTTCTTTACGTCTAAGCTTAGGCAGTCTCAGAGACAGTTTCGTGTCACAGTTTCCAAGACTATTGTGACAACTTTTCAAATGAATGAAACAAGTTTGTTTCAGTGTTTCATAGACTGGTCACAGTATTTAATTCTTGATAAATTGTACTATGATCAATTGTGCAATGTAAACTATATATGCAGCCATTTTATTTCTTGCATTTAAACAAAAAGTACTACTTGAACGAGAGAAAAAAAACATCTGACCACTCAAACAGATTGCAGAAGGAAGAAGATAAATTCTAGGTCCACAAAGGTTGCTTCTGTGCTCAGTCTAATTAATTGTTTTTTCATCGGAGAAAAAGTTTGCTACTTGAAAAATCATGTCTTCTAGTACAGACCATATGGTCACAATCTCATGCTCTTCTAGGACAGGCAGTACAGGCTGCTGGCGACTCATCCCAAGGCTCATTTCATGGTAGTGCCGGCCAGGATGCCTGCTTTTGGTTTTTGATTGCAGTGTTTACCTGCACGAATGCGGATCGGAGAATGGCAGGAGAACGGCAACATGGTGAGGCCAGCCACACTGGATCAGGAAAAGCAACAAAGATGAAACGGAGTGGCCTCAGCGCAGGTTTCACTCGGTTTCCAATGTCTTGGAAACGGTGTGAACTTGTTTCACCGTGATGAAACGATCGGCGTCTCTCTCCGGTGGATTTCATTGACACGGCATCGTTTTGCTGAGGTGCTATCTTATTTAATGTGTATGAAACTCTCATGAAATGACCATTAAGACTGACCTTAGTATAATGTTAAAGACCCATATGACGATTTCGGATATGTGTCATTTGTATTTCCCTATTTCTCATAGAAAAAATCCCATTTCTAAAGTATTGGGATATTTTTCATGTCTAATTTATTTGGTCATAATTAAGCCCTACGGTTTCTGTTAGGAGTAAGAACAAAATTCACTCATATATCAGACTTAGGTGAAGTAGTGTCAATGTGTCATTACCCATGATACTCTTCACTCTAAACAGATGCTTTTTTGCTGGCACTAGTACACAACGATACTATATAGGCGGTTCGAAACGTATTTGTACAGACGTTTTTCCGAACCGCCTGACTGGAAGGCATGTAGAAATGATCATTTCTACAGGTGGTTTTCTTAAGCAACCGCATGTAGAAATATTTGTCTAGAAATCGGGTTTTAAAAATTGAAAAAAGAAGAATTTAATTGCGGGAGGGGCTGAAGTGATCCGTCCATTTTTTCGCGAATTTAATTTTAATTGAAAAAGTCCAAAAGTTGCGTATTTTTTCGAGTAAAATCACAAACGCTCTCCAGCAGGGATTCGAACCTGTCCAGAAATCGGGTTTTAAAAATTGAAAAAAAAGAATTTAATTGCGGGAGGGGCTGAAGTGATCCACCCATTTTTTCGCGAATTTAATTTTAATTGAAAAAAAAGTCCAAAAGTCACGCATTTTTTTGAGTAAAATCACAAACGCACTCCAGCAGGGATTCAAACCCTCAACCTCAGTTTAGTATGTACCCTCCTCTACCACTCCACCCATAAGTCACTTGTGTATAGATTCCGTTTTAGTTCCCCACATTCTATAATAAACCGAGTGTAAAATGATTGTTTGAGCCACTAAACGAATTCAAATGAAAAAGTTGTAAACTACAAAGTTTCATAATTTTTTGACATATACAACTTTCATGTAGCAAGTTTTTCCATCCGAGATCGTTTACAAAATTTTGAATTTCAAATTTGACAAATTTGAACGTATTTTTCGATGACAAGATGATTTCAAATGAAAAAGTTGTAAATTACAAAGTTTCATAACTTTTCGAGATCTACAACTTTCATGTAGAAATTTTTTCCATCCAAGGTCGTTTACAAAAATAAAAAAAATTAATATCCAGGAATTTTTAGTGGCGGATTTCTTAAGGAACCGTCTGTAAAAATTGATTTCTACATGCGGTTCCTTAAGAAAACCGCCTGTACCGCCTGTAAAAATCGATTTCTACATGCGGTTTTTTTTAGAAATATCCTATTTCTACCGGCGGATTTCCTACCAAAACCACCTGTACAAATCGATTTTTAGAGGCGGTTCAGATCCATTTTATTTCTATAGACGCATTATAAGCAAAACCGCCGGTAGAATTTTTTGTACACTGCTGGCTTAGAGCCTTTTTTTACTAGTATGGGGATCCTAGGTGCATGTCCCAACAATGCAGAAACAACACCAGTTGCATCTTGAATTGATATAAACATATATACTCTATTAGCGACTCAACAACGGCTTTGCTCTGTTGTAAAAAAACAACTGGCTCTTAGTACAAATAGAAGGACCATTCACGAATTTCTTTTGTTTTGTATACTATGGTTTTATGGAACTCTCTTGCAATGGACAGACAGGGAAAGAAAACCAAAACGTGTGTTTACACTTTGAATACTCAGGAGCCAAATGCAAACTAAATGAGTACACAGTGGTTAGAATATTCACATTTAACAAAACTACCCTCAGCGTCGCAGACGAAGGCGCCTCAGCATATCCTGAATTTCCTCCTCCTCAGGTGAAACTGGAGGATAACTGAACTGACAGAGTCGTCTATCTCTGCCCTCCATGAGGAGACAGTGAAATCGACTCCACACACGGCCAACAGCCTCATAACAATGGATCTGTGTTATAACCGAAAGCAGGCTAGTGTATAACGTCCTCTAAGGCTTCATTTGGAAGCAGCAACCCCCGTGGATAACCCGGCTCTTTCCCCGGGCGACAAGCCCCGTGTGGAATTCAGCCACGGGCCACGTTCCCCTGCATTTGGAAGCCCGCGCGGAGGGGGGGGGGGGGGGGGGGGGGGAGCTTCACCCGAGCCCTGTCCTTTCCCTGGGTGGCTCATCCCGGCCGCCTGGGTCCGAGCGGCTTTTCCCCGAGCAAGGCGACGCGCGCGATGGAAGCACCCCGCCGCCGCAAGTTGTGCTCGTCCCGACACCGCCTCCGTCGTCGCCGTCCTTGAGCTATCGACGATGTGCTCGCCCCACCGCCATCGACTCCGTCCTGGCTTCCTGCCGCCATCGCCATATCCTCGGGCCCCGCCGTCGCCGTCGTCGTCGCCGCCGCCGTCTCGCCTCCACCTACGAGTACAATTGTTTGTTTGCTGGTTTTGGTTTTTCTCTAACTGGGTTTAGTTAGGATTCCTGAAGGCAATTTAACATATTATTTATGGACCTACGAGTACATTCAGCAGTGTCAACAATCGAAGAAAGAAATCTTTATTCTCAAGCTAGATTTCACAAAAGCTTTTGATACTCTTGAACATAATGTGACCATTCAGATAGTTAGACTGGATCCAAAGAATTTTGATTCAGAAACCTCTTCCATCCTTCTTAATGCAGTGTATGGAAAACACTTCCAATGCAGGCATACAGTGAGATAAGGAGATCCTCTTTCTCCCCTTCTCTTCATTTTGGCTGTTGATCTCATTCAGTGCATTATCAACAAAGGTTATAGTGAAGGAATGTTTGATCTCCCTATCTGCTCCTATGAAACAGCTCAGTATCCTATTATCCGTATGCAGACGACACCATTCTCATCATAAAAGCTTCCCAAATGGAACTTTTCACTCTAAAAGGATTGTTGGAATCTTTTTCACAGTCGACTGGAGTTCGAGTTAACTATAAAAAGTCTTGTTTGGTGCCTCTAAATCTGTTAGCCACTGAACTCGAACTCTAGAAATCAGTAGGAGTTGAACTCTCATGGGGAGGATGACAAGTTGGGAGTTGGGGCAAATTTTCGTTTATTTTTCTCACACCACACTGCCATACTAACCTGAGGGGTTGGGGATAAAAATATATAGGGCTACTAACCAGCCAAGCACAAACTAGATGATGTCCTAGATGCTAGTCTAGATGTTGTCCTAAAGATGCTAACAACCCAGTCAAGTGTGATATTCTTGATGCTGTCCTAAAGATGTTAACAGCCCATTCAAGAGTGATGTCCTTGATGTTGTCCTTGAGAGGCAGCTGCTATCCTGAATAGGCAGCAGCAACACCATGTGTTGCAGCCCCCCCCCCAGACAGAGACTTATCCATCAATCTCCCCCTAAGTCTTGTGTGGCTCCTTGTGGGGAATGCGAGCCATCCCGATCCTGGTGCGGAACTCCTGGAACTTGATCCGCGTAAGTGACTTGGTCAGGAAATCGGTGAGCTGGTCTTGGGTATAGATGTAGTTGACCCGGACACTCCCGTCATCTAGGCAGCTTCTGATGAAGTGATACCTCACCCGGATGTGCTTGCTACGCTCATGGAAGACAGGGTTCTTCGCCAAGGCTAAGGCAGACTTGCTGTCCACCCTGAGCTCCACTGCCTCTACGTCTCTGCCAAGAAGATCACCGAGTAGCCGAGCCAGCCACAGAGCCTGAGTGGAAGCGGTAGTGGCTGCAATTGTAGGATCTCTGGAAGGGTAAATAGCCTAGAGGGGGGGTGAATAGGCCTGTAAAAATTCAACTCGAGCAGATGTTAAAACCCAGGGGGCACTATCGGCCTATGATAAATGAACAGAAAGAAATGAGGTTTGGTAGGGAGATACTAGATACCAAGAAGAGTCCTTACCTGCAAGATCAACACCAGAACCAGTTCGAAGACTGGTTACCACAGAAATGATTCTTTTCCCCGAATCAACAACACAAACCCTAGCACAAGATATATTGCAAGAAGTAAACCCTAGGGAACCAGCACACGTGACACAAGTGATTATCCCGTGGTTTAACTCACCATCAAGGCTTGCCTATGTCCACGTTGGTGAGGTGCCACAAAGGCTAGAAGCTTTGCAACTCCAATTCGGTCTCAAGTCAAAGAAGTGAATCCTTGAGATGAGGGATAATCTCTTAGCTTCACACAACGATTACAAACCTCCCTAGGCTGCTACAAGAGAGGGGCAAGCTCTAGGGCGACGCCTAGCCGGCTAGGAGCAAGCTCCAAGGGTAACAAACCCTAGCACCGTCGGCCAAACGAGAACCATAAGCTCTTAGACTTTGGGAAGTAGTAGATCCGCTCTCTAGGAGTGTTTTGCTGCCTTTTCCCTCAAGAATCTATGGTGGGAAGTGTGGGATTGCTTGGAGGGTGAAAGTCAACAATGGAGTGAGAGAGAGGGAGAGAGAGCTCTGTTTCAAACGGTCGGATTCGGAGGAAGATGAATGGGTACTGAACTGGTGAGGTGGAGACCGTTCCAGCGAGTATTTAGTCAAGAAAAGCTGTTGGAAAGGGAGGGTGGCACTGCCGCCCTAGCTCAGGGTGTCTGCTGGATCTGGAATTTGGACTGGACCCTGAGCTAGCTGAGTGCATGTATGAGGTAGAGATTTGAGCATGTGATCCACATCTGACCAAACAACACTAGAATCCCCCTTAATAGTACGACATACCTATACTCAAATTCAAACCATAAATTAATTTAAACCTTTGATGAGTAGAGAAGCCACCATAAGAATTGGGGTAACTCCACCTTCTCTATGTCTTCCTCTTTTTGTCATTACCTGCTTGTCATCTCAATAGATCTCATTAGATTTTGAATTAAGCGGTCATCAACACCAAACCCCACTTAGGGCTTGATTGCACTTTCAGCAATGTACTCTGCCTCACAACAAGTCCTGGTGGTAAATATGCAATATTAAGGGTCATTGAATTGACTTCCAATATGCAAAAAGAAGAAAAAGAAAAGCCCAAGAATGTCAAATAGTCCCACAACAAAAATATCTTATAATTTAGAACGCACAAAGTAAGTACTTTCTATGTTCATAGTAGATGAATGCCTAATATTTTTAGGAAGTCTATTTTGCCCTAGGTTTCCGTGTTCATAGTATATGTATTTCTAACGTTTGTAGGACAAGTATATTATCTATTCCAATATGTAAAAAGAGGTTGCCCTAGTTTGAAGAACCTATTCCAATATGTAAAAAGAGTTTTCCCTAGGTTGAGGATAGCCAGAAGTCTTACAATATATATATAAAGAGGTTGCCCTAGGTTGAAGATAGCCAGAAGTCTTACAATATATATATTTCACATGGATTTTTGTAATCCAATTTTGGCTATAACCTCTCCCTAGGGCACGGTTCAACCATGACCGTGTGCGCTTGCACGTCCATGTCCCGGGCTCATCAGCCTTTGAGTTTGTCTATATTTCTGTTCCTCTCCATACGGCACTAAAGTAACCGGACAGCTATGGAATCAGGAGCGACAGCCCGGCAAGTCAAATCAATTTTTAATTCGTGGGCCGGTCGATTAGAATTCAGTGGGCCGTATGTATATGTTGGAGTTTGTATGGGCCTGGTCCATGAGCCCAACAAATCACTCCCCCTCGCCTCGGGCCACCGCGCCCAACGCCACGATGCGGCACCGCCTCCACTCTCGCCGCCACGGCGGCGGCGGCATCCCCACCGGCCACCACCACCACCTACCTTCCCCTCCTCCTCCTCTGCCGGAGGACCTGCACGCCGTATCCAAATGGAGGTCTGCAGCGGCACCATGAGGCCGGTCTATGCCCGCGTCCATCCTCCAGTCATACTCGCTATCGGCACTCGAGGGCGCGCTCGCCGCCCGAGCGAAGTAAAGCCCAGGCCGGCGTCGCGCTCATAGACAACGTGGTTGATGTTAATGCAGAGAAGAAGACCGTCACGGTGTAGGTAGGATACGTGTTGCGTAGCTCGTCGACGCGCTCAAGGAACACGGACTCAGGCAGGATAACTTTGCGTCCATTCGGGAGACGGGAGCAGCAGGTCGGAGGATTCATTCATTCAGGTCTGTTGCAGAGAAATATCGACATGTTTATCTTTGTGTCATAGATGAAGAACACTACCAAATTGAGACTAGTATTATTGATGTGGTTTTGAAATGTGTGTTTCAGAATCTGGTTGTCATTTTACCAGTAGTGAAGTATGAACTTACTATGCAACTCCTATTTTAGAGGCGCCTGAAACGGATTTCTAGAGGCGGTTAGAAAAAGAGCCGCCTCTACAAATACAAGGCGGTGGAAATAAAGCAGTTTCTAAAAATAGGGATATTTGTAGAGGTAGATAAAAACGGCAACCACATCTAAAGTTGTAGAGGGGGTTAAAAACTGAGCCGCCTATATAGTAATAGTAAAAGTAAAAGGCCGTCGATTCTAGAAATCAAATTTGTAGTAGTGTAATCATGATGTTGTGCCCTTGTAATCTTGGTGAGCGAGAGCTCTTTGAGGCGTTAGTAGTCTTCTGGTGACGTCGATCCTCTAAAGTCGGTGTGCAACGATGGTGACTTGATGTACGGGAGAGAAGGGAACGTTTCCTTGGTCTAGAAGCTCTATAGTGAAGACAACTCTAAGATGGACGAGAGAGAGTCTAGTGACAACCGGTAATCCTTCATGGGTTACGACACTCAGAAGCCTGTGTGGCATACTCCCTCCGTCCCTAAATAATTGTCTTTCTCACTTTCCGAGAAATAACTTAGATTAATTTTATATAAAAAAACTATTAATATTTATGATACATAATTGATATCATTAGATAGATCTTTTGATCTAGTTTTTTAATAAATTTATTTGAAGACACAAATGTTACACATATTTTATATAAATCTAGTCAAAATTGTGGCACAAAAACCCAAAACGACACTTAATAAGGGACGGAGGGAGTACTCAACACCATGAGCTGGGTAATACTTGGTGACAGAGCGCGTATACTTTGTGGAGCTCCAATGCGAAATAGGGTTGGGATGTGATGCTTCTTCCTAGTAGATTTATAGAGCTCGAGACATTACCACTAAAAGGGACACATCAATTGTGTTGTGGGTTTAATCTATTTTAAATATTATTTATTAATTTTTTGAAAGATGTAAAAATACATATCACATTGACACACCACTGAAATTAAATGGTACCAATATGGGGAAATGTCAACTTATCATCTTTATACTTAGATAGTTAAATAAAACATTGCAAACGACACTGACATAGAATAGCACAGATGAACACATTGGAAGAAAATATAATTCCAAAAATTGCAGTATCTACACCATTCCCACAACATAATCAGAGTTATTCTAGTTCTACTGACATAAAATGTTTAAAATTTACAAATGCTACAAAGAAAAAAGGGAAAAATTGCTGCACTATTGAAGTGTTTATCTACAAACAGAATGTATCAATAATGTTACCTAAAAGAAATACTGCTGTGTGGGAAAAGAACATCAGCCAAAGAATTGTTAATTGCTTTAGTTAAATGGTTCCCTCTTTTTTGTCAATTAACTAGTTATTGTACATCGTCGGCGAAAGCCTTAAAAATGAAATCCCTGAACCGCTTGCAGTATTGCTTTGGGTCAACAGCTGATATAGAGTTGGGATCATATTGCATAGATTTGTATGCATGCTCTAGCTTCTTACTAATATCATAGTCCTGCAGGATGTCAATGATTCCAAAGAACAAGATGACATCCTGGAATTCGCCTGTGGGCTCACCGATGAGCGGAGATTCACTCTCAGGATTCTTCACTACGTTCTCCACCCTTGAGGGCATGCAGATTCCCAGTTTTAATGACCCTTTTCTGCATAAATCACAACTAGTAGTATGTTAGTCATGCTATATGTCAATGCTAGGGTGGATGTGATTGGTCCTTACACCTTGTTGTATGTATTGTTTCATGATATACAGTAAATACAAACAAGCTTTCACGTTTAAAGTAGGGATCAAAATATATGTGCAGTACTAAATTGTCATTTGATAAAATTTTATTTTAATTTTACCTATTTTCCTCAGAGTCTTCAGCAGTATTAGACGTCCCATTGTCACCATTGCTGCTGTCTGTAACAATCAAATACATTTTTTCAGTCTCCTAACATCAAATATATCTTGCAACCCCAAGCATGTAAAAAGCATGCATCATTTAACTTATCTTTGCATCTGTCCTTGAAGTGAATACCAACCAAAAGACTATAATCCATGATCCTCTCCATCTCTAGTAATTCACAATCTTTGTCCACTTGCCTGCACAAAGAGATACAAATCATTAGTGCACCGAATGCTTGGGTTTCCTTTAATTCAGCTGTGATTTTGAAACAATTTTTGGAACATAATTCTCATTCTTCAGACTGGCACATCAAACTTCCATTTATAAACTTCTGCAAGTTATTCCTAAATGGTACTAATTAAGTGGAGAAAGCAACAAACATATCCAGTACAATAATTTGTTGTCCACCTGCAGAATTCTTCAAACCAAGTTCCTGGTAGCCGGAAAATGAAATTAAGATCAAGATCCTTCAATGTGGTGTGCTCGCTAATTTGATCGATGGGTTTGTCTGTCATGCGACCATGTGAAGATCCTTTCAAATCGAAGCGCCTATGGATTGCATAGCTGGAGCAGAAAAGATTCCCCATTATAACAAACCGGACCTGTAATCCATTTCATGGCTGGTTAGAAATAATGTTGGATAACTCTGAGGCATCAAATTTAAAATCTGTGAATATTACAATTTACTGATCACAGCCTAACCTTCTTCTGGATAGCTCCTGTAAGTTTAACGTTCACACAATGCAGACCAAAGAATTTAGTTATTAGAGTATTTTCAAAAGAACGGACGTGTTTATAATAGGCTGGAAGCATCCTGAGGAGCACCTGTTCACATAAAAAAAACTCAAGTTCAATCATATATATACTCGTAATTAAGTTAAACTTTATAGTAGTGTGGATGATGGATCAAATGACGATCTCACTTTAACTTCTGACTTCTTCATTGTTTTGATCATGTACTTGTCATCATTTGTGAGGTAAAAGAAGCTTCCACTTTTACCAGGCGATGAAAGTTCCCTGAGTGCCTCGTCCCCACAAATGGAGATCATGTAGTCTGCCGGATCAACATCGAAGAGCTTGCGCAAAGTCCTGGAGCAAATTAAAGTACAATACCAAATCAGTTACTTCAGCAAAGAAGAAAGAAATCAGCAACATCAAAGCTACTTTGATAATAAGACCTGAAAACCAGGGGGCAGTAGTCTTTCCACCGAAAATCGCATGATTGGTGAGGAGGGGTATGCTTTGATCCTTCAGGAGGAAATCTTGTCCACACCTTCTCCTTTGGATCAAATGCTGATGACTTGAGATCCAGCGTAGTTGGCGCTGACTGCCTTCCGACAGCGTGCCTGTTTGTTCCAATTTCCAAAAATCAGAGAAGATGAATGGCAATTTCACTTGAATAATTTGAATAAGACTCAGAAAGCAGCAGTGCATCATATGAGATGATCAGAAGATAAATATACAGCGCTCCAATGGCGAAGCATACACGTACTAGTGGCCAAGAGAAGCAGAGCAGCTAGAACACTTACACACCTGATGCCAAGCTGCAGGTTGAGCATGAGCTCGTAGTTCCTGTGGCCCTTGGAGATGGTCTCCCCCTGCTTCTTCCCGGGCCTCGGCGGCGTGCGCATGCACGACGACGTCCGGAGACACGACCTATCCGCACGTGCCTCCTCGCTGTCGCCACCACCGTCAGCGGCGGCGGCCTGCAGGACATCCAGGTCCAGCGACGCGCTGCTCCTCCTGCTCACGCTGGACCTCCTCCCATGGTCAGGGCTCACCTTGGGCGGCCGCCACACGGGCTTCTTCTGCACGGCCTCCACCCCAGGCCACGTCAACACCTTCTGCGACGGCATCAGCGACGCCGTCTTACCCTCACACACCTCCAGCTCCTGGAGCAGCGCCGTGATGGGGTCACAAGGCTCACGTGGCACAGGCACAGCAGGGCCACCAGACGGCGGGTAATAGACGCCGTCAGCATGCACGGCGCCGGCCTCCTCACACCACGTACCAATATACATCCCACCATCGGCCCACCGGAACGTGCCCTGGCCCTTGGGCCTAGTATCCTCCCACGCGCCGTCGTAGCGGTCACCGTCGGCCCATATCACTGTCCCGCAGCCGTGCATGTCGCCGGTCCTCCACGTGCCGATGTACTCGTGCCCATGGCGCCAGATATAGCGGCCATGCCCGTCCTGGAGCCCGTCACGCCAGTGGCCGTCGTAGACGTCCCCATTGGCGTACGCCTGCGTGCCTCGGCCATGTCGGAGGTTGTTCGCCCAGAGCCCGGCGAACGTGTCCCCGAACTCGCCGATGTACGTGCCTTGACCGTGCATGTACCCGCCGGCGAAGTCGCCCTCGTAGGTGGCGCCCGAGGTCCAGGAGAACTTGCCGCGGCCGGAAGCCCGGCCGCGCCGCCATGCGCCCTCGTACATGCTGCCGTCGGTCCAGAGGAACTTCCCCGCGCCGTGTGGGAGGTCCCCGCGGAGGTCGCCCTGGTAGAAGTCGCCGCTGGGTAGAAGCTGCTCCGCGTGCGTCGCCTCGCCGAGCGCGTCGTCGTCGTCGTTGTCCTCGCCGCCGTCGTCCGAGTCGTCGTTGCCGCCGTCGGTGCTGCTGTCGCTGTCCTCGCCGTCCTCGTGGTTGTACTGGTAGATGGTGCTGGACGCGGAGGAGCTCAGGAGGCTGGGCGTGAGTGCGCCGGCAGCGACGGCGGCGGCGTCCGCGCCGTCGGCTGATGGTCCCGTGGCCGTCGTTGCCCGGCGGATGGTTTGGAGCTTGCGGATGCTCGCCTCCCACAGCCGGCTGGCAGGGGCAGGGAGCTGGCTCATCTTCCTCGCCGGCGTCGCCACGTTGGCGTCTTCGCTCGATCAGTAGTCTCAGCACGACGACCGGCGCGGGACGGCGAGCCTGGGCATGCTGGCGGGCGCCGGAGCGGGAGGGGGTGAGGCAATGGCGTGCGCGCTTGCCTGCCTGCCTTGGATTACGATCGAGTTCTGCGGTCTGGGTGGTTGGAGGCTGGGAGGAGTTGTCGGGGGGGGGGGGGGGGGGGGGGCGGGAGGCTGCCGAGGAGCGCAACATTTGGAGGGAAGCGGAGGCTGCGCCTCGTTCGGCCGTTGAATTCAATCCATCCAGGCAACAGGCATTGTGCACTACTTGCTCCTACTATTCTGCTGCCATTTCTCTCCTTTTTCCAGGCAAACAAATCCTACGTTTTCAATTCGATCTTCTTTTTCCCCCTCCCTGGAAACATTGTACGTACTGCTTTTCAATTCTTTTCATGGCACGGCAAAGGTATCACTATTCACTATATCACTATATCAGTCGCTGTCCTCAAGACCATGAGCAGCTAGTTGACCTGAGCTTTGGGCTGTGCAAAACGCAGGTCAAACAGCTCCTTTCCAGTAGGATAGCTAGCTAGGGTACAGTGCGTTTGTGGCATTTGTCTTGTCTCTGGAGATTGCCGGAATCAGAAGCCTAGGTAGGTCTATTTAAAATCACTTGTGTTGTCTCTGAGATGGTCTAGCTAGCTGTGATGCTACCAAGAAGGGAAAGAACCATAAATGTTCACGTATTCAAATGTTACCGGTGAGAGCATCATTATTAAAACGATTTGAGCATTTTACAGGCCTTCGTTTAATTTGTTTACTTGAATACGCAGAAAAACTCAAGTGCTAGTTTGGGTTTCTCATTTCAAATCTAGCTCTTCCTAGTAGAATTGGAAGTGCTCCATCGTACCTCCTTAGTGGATCTTGTCATCATTCGTTCTTACATATATATATATATGCAGCTGCACCACATCAAGTTTTTTTTTCTTCTATTAATAATTAGGGTTTTGCTATGGTACACCTAAATGACTGTGAGTTATTCATTTAATTAGATCGGATGGTTAAAATCATTTATTACTTTGTAGGAGGTAATATATAAAATAAGGAAAGTCTTATATATAAAAATCTTTTTAAGATCTAATTGTTGCATATATGATCTATTAGATATAGTGAATCTTTTTATTTTTATAACTTTAGATATAACATAACTTAATTAGAATGAACTAACTATTTTTTAAAGCACATGTATATACGTTCGTGTTATATACGTGCAAACTAGCATACATGTGTATATACATGCACAACGTATATATGTGCGAAAGTTATATGCATAAAAAAAATCCTTTTAGTAGCTACATGTTTTATCATAAGGCCCTCTCAATTATATATATAGTTTTAATTAAGTTAATATAATGTACATAAACGATCATTTAATGCCTTGACGTGTAATATATTTTAGATTACTAAAGTTTTCGGCTCAATTAACATATTAGTTGTTATAGTTTTATGTATGTCCATCTGTGCTCTCCGGGATCAAAGGGATTTTACGTGATCAAAGGAAAGAAAGAATCTGGTCATGTGCATGAAAAAGGATGGAGCTGCATGCTCATCCGTGCTCCTTGATCAAAGGGATTTTATAATATTTTTTATTTTTTAGTTAATTAATTAATTTAAAAATCCAAAAAAATTAATGACTCAGATTGATTTGAAGTATTATCTCCTAGTAAGCAAAATATGTACCATAGCATTGTCCTAATAATTATCAATAGTTTAGATTAAGGGTTCATCTTCATGAAGATATTCGAAGTTATGTCACCTAATGATCTCGAAAAAAAAGGACACACTTTCTAGGGAGAATTAGCTCTATGAGCCTGAAAAAAATGGGTCTTAGGTTTATAGCCTTTTTTTTTTCCTGAACTTTGCTCTATGGCCTTGAAACGAACTTTCTTTTGCTCTATGGTCTTCCGTCCATTTTGGACAGCTAACGGTGTTAAATTAGGAGTAAAAAGACCATTTTAGCCCTAGCGAAAAATAAAATACGAAGTTTTATTTATTTGTTGTATATTTGGAGTAATATTAAGTAAATAAATTCACACATAACCACATGTAATATCCGTCTCTAAATATCTATCGTTTGCGTTCAAAAAATATCTTTGACTAAATATATATTAAAAAATATTAATATTTATGCTACATAATTAGTAGCATTAGAAAGATCTTTAAATCTAGTTTTTTAATAAATTTATTTAGAGATACAAATGTTGCACGTATTTTCTACGAATTGAATTAAACTAGTGATATGGACACCAACAATGACAATTATTTAGGGACGGAGGGAGTATATGTCTATGTGGTTGTGTGAATTTATTTGCTTAATATTACTCCAAATATACAACAAACATATAAAACTCCGCATTTTATTTTTTTGCTAGGGTTAAAACTGTCTTTTTATCCCTGACTTAAACCGTTAGTTGTCCAAAATGGACGGAAGGCTAGTTCAAGAAAAAGGGCCATAAACGTAAGAACGTAAGACCCATTTTTTCAGGGTCATAGAGCTAATTCTCTCCACTTTCTATTAGTAGTGAGAATCTTGCATAGTGCAAAGCTACTGAAAATGGTCTTACGCAAGACATATTTAGGACTTGGGAGCCTGAAGAACTACTTAGCAACATGCATAGCATATATATATATATATATATATATATAGGCCCAAACACTAGAAGAGATTGAGGAAGGATCAAGAGCACAAGAAGAGGGGGGTGTGGGTACTAGCCAAAGCCCAAAAGTACAAGACAAATGCGTGAAATTTGACAAATAATACAGGGTCCTGACTCCTGAGCAACTGATCCCTGAACTGCTGGAAAGAAACAGATAAGGGTTAAGGCTTACAACAAGATAAGCAGCAGTAGTGAACAGGTTCTTCAAGCACATTCATGATTACAAAAATATTTATTTATACACAAAGGTCACACTATGTAGGGAGCAGTGAAGGTGATGTATCAAGTCAACACGATAATTGTTACATTTGAACTCATTATGCGTGTACACATTTTGTGCTATAATAACATCCTCACTGCACTAGTTTCAGTATTATCAACATCATAAACTCCTTGAATTGCATTATTTAAAAATAAAACTACAGTCCTAGTACGAAACTAACAAGAAAAGAATTGTGACTTTGACACTCTCATTTTAAAGTAAACAATGATTAAAGGGGAAATTGCGTAAGAATCCCCACCTATCAGGTACCTTGGAGTATTCCTAATGCTTCAAAATATTATAAACCTCTAAAACAGTTGGGTTACAGCCATGTTTTGAGCCAATAGAATTAAAATAGACCTTATTTTAGTTGTCCTAATACTCATAGTCTATTGCAAAACAACAATGCATTGTTAAAGTAATTAAACCACCAATAATATACCTGCGAAAAACCAGACCTCCACTCACTGTTGTTAATGGTCATTAGGCAATAGCCTCTGAGGTCGTCTGAGCCGACAAATTCTATACAAGGTCATGAAGAATAGCAAGTTCAAGGCACCTTGAGTGGCATCAATTCGGCTTTCTAATCCATGACACCTTGAATCACATCAATTCAGCACCCCACTGCCCGTCTCCTATGTCTTGAGTTCTTTCCCATTCTTCAATCCTCTCACCTTCGATCTTGGCTTCACTATCCGGTGCTGCAAATGCTTTGTCTGCAACTGGAAGGCAACCAATGCCTGGGACCCCCACCATCACCTCCTTGATTTGTTTTCCTTTCCACCTCAGTTCCAGCAGCTGCAGCGCCCTTGCCACTCCCAGTTCTCATGCACGGATGCACCCCGTACCGTGCGACTCCTTCACCATGAGCTCGGACTGGAACATCTTGTCGCCGTCCAAACCGTTGTCGAGGAAGAGGCACAACGACAGTGTTAGGGGTAGGAGCGGGCTGAAAGAGGGGACGAAGCGGGGGCGCCATCGCCGTCGTCGAAGGGGAGATCGAGGGCCGGACCGTCAAAGTCTATCTGCTCCACTGGTCAGTCGTTGGATGCTTGGTCTGTTAGTGATTAGGCCCGCTAAACTATGGTAGTTTGCTAGGTCTGGGCCCAATGTTTTGAACGGCTTAAATCCATGTTTGGGCCCAATGTATTTGGACTTTGTGAGAAGCCCCAACGTTACCCAACTGTGTGGGAAGCAAAAATTGTCTCTTTTGAGGTCGAATATTGCAAATTTGAACAAAACACATCACAAAAAGTGATGATTGTGGAAGTGAAAATGAGATATGGACACTAGAAGGGAGAATGGATCATAACACGTGGAACAATTGTTGTGAACATTTTTTAAGGTTATGGATGTGGAAAAAGAGGTGACTGATCGAGAAGTTGAATGGGGCATGTTCTAGATGTGTAATGAAAATGTTCCACGACGGATAGAAATAATGTCACACACATAAAAACTTTATAAAAATAAAAAAAATGAAAACCAAGAAGGGTTAAATGGGTTGATGGAGCTTCAACTATGAGAACTAGATAGGCTAGAAACGAGGTAAGTAAATATTTTTCAACCAGCACAATGCACTTGCACCGGCTAGCATCGACACTCCAATGTCTAGCTAGCGTAATTGTCCTTAGATGGTCGAATGCTCACACTGAGAACTAGATAGGCTAGAAACGAGGTAAGTAAATATTTTTCAACCAGCACAATGCACTTGCACCGGCTAGCATCGACACTCCAATGTCTAGCTAGCGTAATTGTCCTTAGATGGTCGAATGCTCACACTTCTCCAATGGTTTCACAATCCTTTGAACATATCTACTTAATCAATTTTCAAAAGTTAACACATGATTGACTTGTAAGTGTCGCGCTCACAGAACCAAATAGCTTCTATCACTGTGCCTCTGATTGTCCGGTGCAGTCACTTTCACCCGACTAGATTATTGCCAGCTATGGTGATTTCAAAACTATCCTTTTCACAACAATGTACTAACTAAACAAATCTCCAATCATCCAATGCTTATAATTTCTCAATCATTGAATTGTCCATCGCATGCTTTTTTTTTCTAGTTTCACCTCAAACTTCTCCAAATGAACTTTGATTGAGGTGAAACTTGATCCATTGGATTCCTTATTGCATAGCCAAGATCTCTAGACATTTGTTGTTCAAGATTACACTTAAACACTTGGTCCAACTTTTACATACTCAAAACCCTATTCCTCATGATCCTAACTCTTGAAAGATCTTCAAACTTTGTGTCTTCTCTGCAACACTTAACCCATCAATGATCTACTTGACCTAGAGTCCTCAATCACTCACTTGACTTTTTGATTGCTCTTCATGTTCAGTATTGAGTACTTAATCATCTTGTTATTAACTCTTGGGGATGTCTTCATTCTCAATGCATTGTGGCCTAAAATTAACAGTTGATTCTTTGAATCTTATGCTAGCCATACATGCCAAGTGTCCCCCAACTTGCTTCTCCATTAATACATGAATACACTTCTATGAAAAGATGGATCCGGTGAATTTCAATGTAATATGTTATTGATCTTGTTAATTGCATTGATCCTCAGGGTTTATTTGTAGGTACATATGGGAGAGATAATTGGAGTACAAGACAAGTAATACTAGGTCTAACTACCTAAAACTATTTTATCCCTAAGATTCTATCTTTATCTTCATAGTTTGTTTCCATCTTTGATCGTCTCTAACCATACATATCTTTATTTCCAACATTTTCTCCATCGTCATGCTTTGTGACCTACCTTAACCTATACTCGACCTCATGTGGTATAAATAGCAAGTTTATGTACCAAAAGTGTATTTAAGATATCTCAGACCTAGATGAGAATGCTAGACAAGTTCAAGGACCACTATGAAATTTACTCTAATAATTTTATAGTTGGGAGATGCGTAAATAGGGATATGGGAATTTTGGCCTAGGCAATCTTTTCGTTATCGGGAATTGGTGTGTGATTCATCATAACTCTTATGGTTACACCTAATATAATTTCTTCTTTCAACCTAAACATTTATAGCACTTGAGAGTTCATATATACTACTACAAATATGGTCTATATTGAGCTTAAATTATCTTTTTTATGGTTCCATCATGGGTGTTATTTATGCAATGATAGCAAGTTAACAAGATTGCTAAGATATGCTTAGGACAAAATACAATGGAGAGTGGTTATAAATATAAAACATATATAAGTCAACCAATTTGAACATAAATTATAATTATACTACTCCCCTGATGTGATGGCTCTCATGACTTGGGTCTCAACCATCTCTTATATTGGTCTTCATCTTCGGGATTTGGTGATCTCACGAGTGTTGAGGAGAGGAGACTCTTCATATTCATATCCCTAATAGCTTTGTTAGTCTTAGTACCCAAATAATCTTCTCTTTGTGGTTTATCCTTCCATGGTTAAGACATGTGGCAAATGATTAGGTGTCCAAATGTCTAGCTAGGGTTTCTTGGAGTGAGTACATCACCCTAATGATATATGCAAAACAAGCTAGGAAGATATGTCCTTGTCTAACTATGTTGGATATTTTTGTTCATTTATTTGCATCGACGGATTTTGTGTTTCTTCATTAATGTTGGGTCCTTTACTAAGATGACATCAATATAGGCACACATTGATAAAATATAACAGCCATTGCCATTACAAACATGTGACCTATATATAAGAATGGACCTACGCGGAGCACCAATGTCTTTGTTTCGCTCATTCACGCGATATCTCGATCTCGTGACCTAGGTTGTCCTAGCCACCACACATTATTATTTGTTCTTCTCCGGATCTGATGATTTCCTAGGTGATTATGAAGAAAGGGAACTCACCATATTCATCGTCGATCTACATAGGGTCTCCAATAATTCCACTTTAAGAGGTTTCTTTCCATGTATTACAATATGGCAGATGATTAAGGTTTTATGCATATTTCTAGGTATTCTTAGCTTTAACGAGGAATCTGACAAACTAGCAAATTATACCTCTGTCCACTAAATACTTTTCGAGATTTAATTTTGCACCATCCTTTTGGTCCACTTAGACAAGCTAGTGCTGGAGTTTTTGTATTCCTTTTTTCCAATATAAGAAGATAGGTAATGACGGTCATCCAAAGCTTTCCATGCGCTTTGTTTGAAATTATAGGGTGTTGTGTCTTTTGACTTGCTAAGGTTCTTAGCCATGTTTCTAGGTTCAAAACAATTCTCGCTTCTATTGTCTTTGTTTTGTTGGTGTGCCCTCTATGGTTCAGTGGCAGGATACATAGATTATAGACGGGGGTGGTTGTGAGGACCTTTCTGAGCTTATATGTTAATTTGTATGTTTCTTAGGGCCTCTGTGTAAGAATGTGAAAAAGAGAAAGAATGATACAACCGGTGATAAGTTCATCACAATCAAATGGCACAGGGATCAGTGCCATCTATTTGCGGACTTGATGTCATCATCCAGTTCAAATTGCTTGTGAATGATACTTAGGATCTGTATAATATGTGCCTTAGATTGATATGGCAATGCAAATAATAGCTATATGTGTTTGTATGGAATGGAATAAATAAATATTTGTGAATGCAGAGTAGCAAATTATAGCTAGCTACTACCTGGCTACATATATACCATCTTATTATGCATGGCCTTGTAGCTGATAAGGGGCTTGGAATGGATTAATTACTACCCTATATATATTTCAGTCGTTGATGATTTTTCGGTAAGCATTAACTACATGCCAAGAAACGACACAGTAGAAGACAGCCAAAAGAAGATCTGAAACGTAGATTTCCAAGTATTACTGTCGTCCCAAAATTGAAGCAAAGTATCCAGGCAGCAAATAGCAAATTTAGCCAGTAATCATTGTCATCTTAACTAGCTAGACAAATGGACGGGAGATGTCTATTCATATGCAAGCGTCTATTTCTTTATCAGGAGGCTGGTATGGAAGGTTTTATCCCGTCACCAGTGGGACGTGGCGCGTGGCGATTGGCCAAGCCGTAGCGCCCGTTTGAAACGGTTGCAAACCGCTTGTTTCCCGCGCTTTCATTTTTGCTAATTCTGTGATGGAACGGTGAATGAGTGAGAAAACGATCCAACCAAGAAACTACCTGCGGCAGGCCGGTGGTTTCAGAGGGCCGTCGTCTTCTTCTTCCCCTTGGCCTATAAATCCCCGGCCTGCGGAGAGCTTCCCTTCCATCAAGCAAATCACCCATCTTGGCCATCCATCCTGCATACATTAGCTACTAGCTAGCAAGAGCTAGCTAGCTTTCTTGCTTTCTTAGTTCCTCGCCACCAATGGCCGCAGTCACCACCGTCCGTGACGTGCTGTACCACTACACCTTCGCCCGTGGAGTCTACGAGCGCTTCATCGGCGACTGCAACCGGCACCCGAAGGTGGCGCGGAACGCCGTGGCGCTGCTGGTCTGGCTGGACCAGGGCACCAACAAGGTCATTTCGCTCCTGCCGGGCATGAGCACCACGGGCCTAAACCGCTTGGTCACCGAGGCGAGCTGCGTCATCAGCTGCCTCCGCGTGATGAACCTCCCCGCCGGCCCGCCGACGCCGCTCCTCTCCGCGCTCTACGTCTACCAGGACAGACGCATGGACGACCCCCGGTTCTTCGCCGTGAACCAGGACGTCATTGCGCGCGGCGTCGCCGGGCTCCTGGACGGCGTCTGCGCGCTCGTTTTCGACGACCGCCTCTACCACCTGCTGCGCCGCCACCAGACTGGCCTCGTCGGACTCAACCAGGAGCTCGAAGCGCCGTACGCCGGCGTCGGCGTTGTCGCCGCCGTGCCGGAGGACTGCCGCTCCATGTTCGTCACGTTCTCCCGGGGCCAGGCCGTCGAACGTGACGAGATCTTTCGCTACTTCAGGGAGTATGTTCGATCTGCTTGAACTGATCATTGACGCATGCACATACATGATTGCATCCTCATCGATCGAGTGATGCATGGATGCAGGACCTGGGGCGACTGCATTGTCCGTGTTCTCATGGAGAAGACCACCGGCGGTGTGCAGCCAGTGTACGGCCGCGTCATCTTCAAGAGCAAAGCGTTCGTGAGCCTGCTGCTCAACGGCAAGGAGCGTGCCTCGATCTTCATAGGCGGGCGTGAGATCTGGCTCCGCAAGTACAACCCGCGCAGCAGGAGCAACAACTGAACTGACGAACTGTGCAAATAACACAAACAATTTTGCCATATGAAGATTAAATGCCCATGCTAATGATCAACCTCCAATAGCAACGACAACAACACACATGCTGGCCGGATTAGTTTAACTACCAAGGTGGCCCGCGAAAATAGCACGGCATTAGCTTTAATTTGTGTTTCTTCATTATAACATTTGAAATTTTCTATTTGAGATCTTTTGCAAATAGTTTAATTTTGAGGTTCACAGAGCTTTGTACTCAACCATTCATATTACAGTTGTGTGCTCTTGTTGATTAAAACTAGGCTATCAAAAAGGAAAAAAAAAGTTTGGAGACCAACTCAAAATGACCACGCCTAAGCTCTAAGTCTATCGGAAGACACTACGTACTATAGAACAGTCAATCACAATCACTATCGGATCGGATCGGATTCAATATGAGTTCTCGGATTGGATTTAAAATGGTTGACAATATTGAATGGAGACAATGTCAATATCATAGTTGTAGTACTTCTTCCGTGCCAAAATAAGTGTCATTCTCGTTTTTTGAGGAGTCAAATGTTTTTAACTTTAACTAAATATACTCTCTCCGTTCCCGAAAGAATCAATTCGTAGAATCCGTGCCAGTCAATTTTTTTTAACTTTGACTAACTTTATAGAAAAATGTAACAACATTTATAACTTAAAATGAACACCATTTAAAAGCATGTTCTTAGATAAATCTAATGATACTAGTTTGATACCATAACTTTTAATATTTTATTCTAGAAATTTGGTCAAAGTTCAAAAAAAATTTGACTTAAAACAAACCCAGAAATCTATTCTTTTGAGGACGGAGGGAGTATATAAAAAAATATCAATATCTATAGTACATAATTAGTTTCATTAGATATATTGGTCATTGAAAATATTTTCATATTAGAGATTCAAATAAAAATATTGTTATTATTCTTTACAAACCGAGTCAAATTTAAGAAAGTTTGAATGGCTAACAAATTATTTTTTGATGGAGGGAGTACACGAGAAGACCTACAACTTTACAGTTAATAACCTTTATTTCCATTTGAGATTATTTAGAGTGTCAATTAAAATATAATATTCATAAATATGTAGTTAAAAATATCATTAGTTATATAGTTACAAGTGTCGAGTAGAATATGGAGGTTTGAGAAAATATTGAGAGGTCCTAAGTTTGAATCCTACATAAAATTATTTTTTTCCTTCTACTGGATCCGATTCCAACAGTGACGTCGACTTTAGAGCTGGAAGTGATGCGTGAATTTGTAATAACAAAAAAAACTCGACCTGCGGGGGTAAGACAGCCCCCGAGTATTGCATTAAGAAGAAGACCTTCTCACGCAGGTCGAGAAAACCCCCGAACCCCTGCCCCACCCATACACAGCGGCACCGTAGCCCATGTGAGACGACCACGACCGGGGCCGGACCTTAGACCTGTGCTTTGGCTATGAGACAGACGAGGGGATTTTTTTTAACCCCAGCCTGAAATTCGCTCCAACAAAGAGTCGAACCCAGGACCTGAGGAGTGCCGCTGGGTTCCTCTAACCAACTAGACTAGAGGCCCTTTGGCCGTGAATTTGTAATAGTGAAGCAGCCGCCCAAGCTTGGCATAGATGTCCATTGTCTTAGTCTTAATCATTTGATTGCCCAGTTCCTTTTGGGCTTATCATTCTTCTTTTGAAGAATGGGCCAGTAACACGTCCAACAGCTAGCCCTAAAAATAACACATACTTCCTCCATATTGGAACAATATGTTATATAATAACTAGTTTCACTCTCAAGAATATGTATGTAAGAATATGGAGAATAGAAATAGAGAGGATGAAAATGAGTTGTTCTCTTTTCTTTTATATCCTTTTGAAAGGACCGTGATGCCTAAGAGGGGGGGGGGGTGAATTAGGTCACTTAAAAACTACTCTCTAAACTATGACCTCTTTTTTTAACCTTAGCAAAACCTATGCAAAAGGTAACCTATCTAGTAGTGCAACTATGGTTTTGCTAAGTGTTGCTATCTCTACCGCAAAAGAGTTAAGCAACCTAGTTTCCAAACCTACCAACTAGCCTATCAACTAAGCTAGGAAAGGTAAAGAACACAAGGTAAACAAAGTAAGTGCGGAAGGTAAAGAGCAAGGTAGAGATGCAAACTCCCATCGACGACTCCGGTATTTTTACCGAGGTATCGAGAAGCGCGCAAGCTTCCCCCTAGTCCTCGTTGGAGCCCCTCGCGAGGAATCCCACGCAAGGGCCAAGCTCCCGGTCGGGTAACTCCGTGGATAGCCTCGGGCTCTCCCCACGCGCAAGTGGGTCTCCGATGTGCCTTCCGGCAAGCCTCTCCCGGATGCTCTCCGCCGTCTCCACAATCAAGCTTCCGTTCGAAACGCCGCGGGCCTTGTTCCCTTCGGTACACCGGTGGCGGCCACACCACAAACGCGGTTGGTGTCATCGCGCAAGATTACAAGCCCCACCGAGTACAAACTTGGTGCGCGCAAGCACCCTTGATCAAGAGATATGCAAACCTCACTCAACACTAGGCTTACACCTAGAGCAAGCGCAAGAGAAATGGTCTAACTAGCCTATGCACTTCGCAAAGCACAAATGCTAATCACCAAGTGTATCACTAAGCTCTATGCATATGGAGATCACTAGATTTGTGTATCAACACCTTGGAATGTTTTCTCAAGTCTCCACACCTTAATTTGGCCGGCCAAAGGTCATATATATAGGCCCCAAGCCAAATGGAGCCGTTGAAACCCTGATCCTGCTCCTCTGCGTAGCTCCGGACGCAGACAGCAAAGGGGGTCCGAACTAATGCCTGTGTGTGACAGAACCTCTTAAGATAGGGCCCACTTCTCAGGATTAACCAACTTAATCCCAACAGATGATCCAAACCTTAATTAATCCGTCAGGTGTCGCCACTTTGCAGCGGGTCATCCACCTCTTTCCGAACATGATCTCCTCATTACATCATTGCAGAAGTAATACGAAATTTTTATATTACATCAAACTAGCGAAAATTTAAAGTTATATTACAAACCATATGTTTTAAAACATAACTTAAGTGTCATACGTTAATAATACATCAAGCTGCTGATAGAGGGTAGACAAACAACCGAAGTACTCTTGCCCAAGAGTCAAGCAAAGACAGATTATTCTTCATCTTCATCTACACAGACCACGGTCATGCAGCATGAAGCCACACAAACCGGGTTGTGATCCTCATCTGCAACAGGGGTTAACAAACCCTAAGTACGGGAGTACTCAACAAGACTTATCCGACAAAGAAAAAAATATTTGGTGGACAAAACAGTATGCACGTCATAGGATCCAAGGTGTGGTTTGCAAGAATCAAGTATTTTGCATAAAGGATATTTATAAAAGAATTAAAATTCATTTATGTTATCCATAAGATTCCTCAAATACCGATCTAGATGTATGATCAATAACAAGGTAATAAACATCCCTGAAGGGATCCAACAAGTATCCAGTTTAAGTTTCATTAACTACGAAGAAGAAGACAGGGTTATGTTTCCATTTCCGAGGAACACGACGATTCGAACCGGTTTATCCCAGCTGGGGACTTCCCTATCACGCGACATATACAACCGCTTAAAGCACGCATATGACTACCTTTCCCTGAATCCTCTCGCCAAAACCGGGGTTCCGCTACCCGAGAGCACAATACACCTCCATCCAGTTCGCTAACTTGGAGGGTACACACTACTCTCGCCATCTCTCCACTCCCAGTGCGGGTTAACCGTTCTTCAGACGAGAATAGCCAGAGTCCAGCTTCCCGGAGTATGTGATAAGTACTCCAAAGTCACAACCCTAGTCATGCATCAACGAACGGTCCCTAATGACATAGGCGGAAAGAACCCGCTCACCAGACACCGCTGATGGCTCTCCAACACCGTGTCCGCCTGGTCCCGATTATTACTTCCAACAACAACAACATCCCTTTCTCAGGAAACATAACCATTTGCCGAAGCAATATGCTATGCGTAGGTGACCGGAAATCACCTACTATAAAAGTTCTAAGCATACTAAACATTTTTGCGAAACTTTGTATCTTTAAACAAGTGTCAAGGTTAAAGGTACAAATAGTACAAGGATAAAGTTATGCATCAAGTAGGAATTTAATAAAGTACCGTAATGCAATAGTATAAACATAAGTATATTTAAAACAAACGATTTTAAATACAAGGAAGTGTTTGAATGCACCGGGGCTTGCCTTGGTTGGAGGGATAAACGAACTCGGGCTCAGATTCAAGAGAGAAAACCTCTTCACTAGAGGTATCCAACCCAACCAACGAACAATCTACACGATATAATGACATGTTTTAGATGATGCTTGAATCGTAAACATGATGCTCAACACAAACAAACATGTTCTTAAGAGAAGATTAAAACAGATTACACCTTGAGTACAACTTCCCTTCATGAAGGAAAGCAAAACTAGGTTATAAAGCAAATTAATTAAACCCTATTTATCTTGATTATCTAAGTTAATAATTACATCCAAAAGAACTGAGCAAACAACATCACATCAAGCATGTCCAACTTGTGGTTGTCATTGGACAAATGACTATTTGCATCAATTGATCCAAAATCACTCAAAGCCTAAAGTCATTAGGGTTTCTAAACATTTTATAACTAATTAAACAACTAGCCATGTATAAAAGTTTATCCAAAAACTCCCAAACTTTTTGTACAGCAAGGTAACAGTGTATAAAGCTTACACAAAAATTCCTAGAATTTTTGGAACAACAAGCAGAGCATGAAAATTTATAGAAAACTCGTTTTTCAATTAATTTGGGCATTTTTACAGGATTAAAAACATACTGAACATAGACATGTTACATTTTTATTAAAAACTACACATCACAGAGAGCATACACAAATTTTTGCAGAATTTAAACATGCACAGATTTAAACATACAAAAATAACAAAAGACATTACTGCAAAACAGAAAAAAGGAAAAACCCTTCATACAACCCACTGACAGCTGGGTCCCGCCCGTCAGTGGCGCAAACGCACGCAGCGGCGCCGACGACCACAAAACATGGCGGCGCGTCGCCGTCGATGACCAAACCGAACAGCTACCCCTCGAACCTGTTTCGGCTCTCCAAGCCGAACCCAACGAGGTGCGACACGACCAAAACAAACCCTCAGAAACGCCTCATTGACGTCGATGGCAGCGATCGGAGCTCGACCGCACGTACGCCGGTGAGCACAGCCATGCGTCGGAGAAGCTAGGCCTCGAAAACGACTCAGGGAAGAACCACGAGCAAAACGCCCAACAGAAACGAGGCTAAAACCTACCCAGGTGACCTCGTCGACGGCAATGGCGGCGATCCGAGCTCAACCGCACATACGCCGGTGAACACAGGCCTTGATCGGCTGAACCAACAACCCCAGCATGCTTAGCGCCCCCCAAACAACGCGAAGCGCACGCAAAACGAACTCAGAGCTAAACGCAACATCCTCATCGACGGCCATGGCGGTCGACGGTGATCTGCGCGACGTGCGCCGGAGAAAACACGCACGCGCTTGAGGACAACCACCCCTCGAAACAGACTCAAGACGGCTAGATGAAGCTAGCGCAAGACTCGGATTAGAAAAAGATCAACTACAATGACTAGACGACGAACATATCGCCACGCCGGCCATGAACCGCGGCGGCGCTCGAGGACAGAGCTCGAAGACTCGATTCAAGGACAATCGAGTGGTGCGGAGAGGTCGAGGAGCTCACCCTGGTCACGAAGCGCTAGCAAGCGTGGCCGGAGATGAAGCAGAGACGACTGTCGACGGAGAACGTGCCAGTGGAGACGAAGAACCGAGCGACAACGAAGATGTTCCCGGAGCTATGGTCCACCATTTGCAAAACGGATAAGCCAACAAGGATTAGTAATGAACAAGGAGTAAGAAACACAAGATGAAAAGGCAATGTGGCTCCAATGTAGCCCGATCGAGGGCTGACCAGAGCGGCGGCGCTCTCGTCAGAGCTAAGGAAGACGAAGCCGCGCTGGATTAATGCAGGCTCGATGGCTTTAACCAACTCACCCCGAGAATGCGCGAGGTCAAAGTGAAGACAATGGCAGTGGATTGAGTGGTTGACAGTGGCTAACGAGCTCGGACGAGCTCGTCGATGATGATGGAGCGCTCGGCGGAGCAGAGCAGAGCGATGGCGCAGCGTGGAAAGGGAGGCAGGAGTGGACGGTGTCCCGTTTTGAAGACGACAACGGTTCCGCGACCCCGCCACACACACGACAGGACGTGAGTCAAGGACAGGAGTCGCACGGTGGCGTCGACAGGTGGCCGGCCAGATGTCGGCGTCGAGCTCAACGCCGCCATGCAACTGCTTGAAGAAATGTCTGAACTGCCCCTGTGACTACTTTGCAAAATGCTCAAGCTTCCAGGGGTTTTCATGAAAAACTTTGAATACGAAAGTTGCTCAAAATTTCATGATCTAGAACTTTGTCAATACTCACATTTTCAAAATCGGCCTAGAAATGAAAATGCATTTTTTTGAAATTTGAGAACCTTTTAAACGGATTTGCCCCCTTTTCAAATACTTTTAAAAATAAGAACAACACTTGAAAAACTGTAACCACAACAAAAGCACAACAAATAGAGCTCTACAACTATGTTTAAACAACCATAAGCAAAAAATTTATAGGTTTTGAAAATCATGTTTAGGGTTTGATCCACCCCCTCTAGGAATTAGGGTTTGGATTCAAAATTAAATTTGAGAATTTGAAAAGATGACCTGCATTCAAACAATTTATCAAACATAGACAAGTAAACTCATTTTAGTTCAATGCATATCCAGGTTTTTCAAACAATGAATGATGCTTAATGCATATGATGACATGATCAATTTTTAATTAAGTGATTAACACCAGGGGTGTTACACTGTGCGTCCGGACCTTCCAACGGTCTTCTGTGCGCTGCGGCTGACTGGTGGGTCCAGACGCTGTCTATGGTCCGAAGTCCACATTCCGGACAGTGTCCGGAGTCTTCGCGCGCCTCTGGAACCTCTCTGCATGAGGTCCGGACGCATTCCTTGGTCCGGACACTGAACTCCGAACAGCGTCCGGAGCCTTTGGAGCTCTCGGGTTCTTCTCTGTGTGCGTCCGGACGCTGAAGCCATTGGTCCGGTCACGCAATGTTTCATTCGGGCTGTTTTCAGACTTTGTATCTTCATGGTCTTACTTCCGAGTAGGTTCCATCCTCCATGCTTGAACTATGCTTGATCTTTTGGATCTTCTATATGCTTCAAATGTCTTTCTTGCGGTGTTGCCTAAGTCCAAAGCATGGTTGCACCCTATTGGACTACAAAATAAACACTTGCAAATACGTTAGTCCAATTTGGTTATGTTGATCATCAAACACCAAAATCCAAACTATATGGGGCATGGGGACCATGTTCCTTACACCTTTAAATACATAAGCCCTCATATATATAGGTTCATATGAGAGATGGAGTTACAAGAATAAATACAAGGAGAGTTACACCATTGAATCATGAAGGTTGTAACTTTAATGGTATAGGGGTTATGGACATCCACCTTAATATTTCATAACACTCCCCCTTGGATGTCCATTATGAGGTGAATTGCATGCCTCATTAAAAACCTTGCCAAGGAAAAACCCAGTGGGAAAAAACCATGGCCAAGGAAAAAGAGTACACACATATTCAGTCCCCCTGATAGCAATATCACTTGATGTCTTTCAACCGACGTAATCCAATACCATATGTCAATTTCTTGAATACTGAAGTAGGTAGTGCCTTTGTGAACAAGTCTGCTAGATTTTCACTTGAACGAATTTGTTGGACTGTTATAATACCATCCTTTTAAAGATCATGAGTAAAGAAAAACTTTGGCGAGATGTGTTTCACTCTATCTCCTTTTATGTACCCATCTTTCAATTGAGTTATGCAAGCCGCATTGTCTTCGTGTATAACCGTTGGCGCTTTATTTTCTAGAAGTAAATTGCACACCTTGTGAATATGATGTGTCATATTTCTCAACCAGACACATTCTCTGCTAGCTTCATGAATAGCCAAAATTTCTGCATGGTTAGATGAAGTTGTTGCTATAGTTTGCTTCATTGAACGCCATGAAATAGATGCACCACCACATATAAATACATATCCCATTTGTGAACGACCATTATGTGGATCAGATAGATATCCTGCATCTGCAAAACCAACTAATTTCTCCATGCATTTGTTAGAAAAATATAGACCTATATTTTTCGTACCTTGTAAATAACGAAGTATATGTTTTATCCCATTCCAATGTTTTCTAGTAGGACATGAGCTATATCTTGCTAATAAATTAACAGCAAATGCAATATCAGGACGTGTATGAGTAGATAGATACATTAGGGCTCCTATAGCACTTAGATATGGCACCTCAGGACCAAGAATTTCACTATCACATTCTG
The DNA here is from genome assembly GCA_022036555.1 of Microstegium vimineum. NCBI lineage: Eukaryota > Viridiplantae > Streptophyta > Magnoliopsida > Poales > Poaceae > Microstegium > Microstegium vimineum. The sequence continues at coordinate 55,226,822 of CM039132.1, read as the reverse complement.
GAGGTCGAAAAGAGTCTTTGGTTATATCAAGGGATCTAACAACCATTGGGGTACTCAATGTATGTGATTTATCCATATAAAATTGCTTTAGTATTTTCTCTATATAAGTTGTTTGATGCAAAAGAACTCCATCTTTAAGGTATTCTATTTGCAAACCAAGATAAAACTTTGTCTTTCCAGATCCTTCATTTCAAATTATTTGCTAAACTCTGTAAATGAATTATCCTTTGAACTTCTTGCTCACATTGTTTTGTACGAGGATCAAAATGAGATAATGATAATTCATTCCAGCTTATTTATTTGTTCAGCTGTTTATTTTCTCCCCCTGTTGTTGGAAAATTTGATTCATCAAAATGACAATCAACAAATTTTGTTGTAAATATGTCTCCCGTTGATGGTTCAAGATACTTTATTATGGATGGGGATTCATACCCAATATATATTCCCAACCTTCTCTGAGGTCCCATTTTTGTGCGTTTTGGTGGAGCAATTGGGACATACACCGCACAACCAAAAATTCTTAGATGGGAAATATCTGACTCTTTGCCAAAAACCAACTGTAGAGGGGAAAAATTATGGTAACTTGTTGGCCGGATGCGAATCAATGCTGCTGCATGCAAAATAGCATGTCCCCATGCAGACATTGGCAGTTTTGACTTCATAAGTAATGGTCTTGCTATTAATTGGAGACGTTTAATAAATGACTCTGCAAGATCATTCTGTGTATGAACATGTACAACTGGATGTTCAACACTTATTCCAATTGACATGTAGTATTCATTGAAACTATTTGATGTAAATTCACCAACATTATCCAAACGTATAGTTTTGATTGGATTATCCGAAAATTGAGCTCTTAACTTGATTATTTGAGACAACTCATGTCCAATTTTAGCTGGTGATGGGCGTACTATCAGTTTCCCTTGAGAGCATGCGATGCATGGGAAGTCATTCGATTGAAGAATCCTTTTATTCTTTAATTCATGGCCGCATGAACTATTAATAATTTTTCGCATCATTACTGATCCGGGATGGCCTAGCCGGTCATGCCAAATAATAAAATTGTTATGGTTGGTGAACTTTTGTTCCACCACTATATATGACTCATTCTCTTTGAGACTTGTATAATATAAACCAGAAGGTAATTCTGGCAATTTCTCCAACACATATTTTTTCCCTGATGACATCTTTGTTATGTTGAGGTACTCCACATTACCCTCACACATTGTCTCTATGTGATAGCCATTTTGGCGTATATCTTTAAAGCTCAACAAATTTCTTTGAGACTTTGGGGAATAAAGTGCTTTGTTTATGTCTACCTTTGTCCCACAAGGTAATATTATTGTGGCTCTTCCTGAACCCTCTATCAATTTAGCACTTCCTGATATAATATGAACAACTGCATCTTGTAATATAAGATAGGAAAAATGCATTTTACTCTTCAAGATAGTATGAGTTGTTCCACTGTCTATAATACATATAGTTTCTTCATTTGCAAGCTCTTGAGGCAATGGTTCATCCATACTCTTCAAAATAAAATGCACTAATAAACATTACTTCTCTATTAAAGAAATATAGTGAAACATATGAAATGAATACTAATTAAATGGAAATATAATATAACTTTATTCATTCATTTATAAGATGAAACATGCTTCAATGGTACTACCATTACATTGCATTTATTCATGCATGAAGAAAATTAACAACAAGATCATTTATTCTTGGATGAAGAAATCAGAAACATCAAGATGTGTTGCGGTCTTGTGGTCATATTCTCCAATATCTGTCGCACTGAGCATATTATCATCCAAAATATTATCGCCACTACCACTTGTAAAGTTTGTCTCTATCTTTTTGTTCTTCTTCTCAAGTGATTCTTGATAGAGATCAACAAGATATTTGGGTGTGCGACAGTTGCGTGCCCAATGAGATCTTCCACCACAACGATGACATACATTTTTAGTTACATCAAGTTCGCCTTTATCTTTATCTCCCCTTTCTTGCCTTTTATTAGAATTCCCCATGTTCTTAAATTAGACACTATAATTTCCTCTACCATGACCATATCCATATCCACGGTCGCGCCCGCGTCCACGTCCGCGTCCACTCCCACTATTTTGATTATCATATCTCGCTGCATTTACTTCAGGGAGTGGATTTGAACCAGTTGGACGTGTTTCATGGTTTTTCATCAAAAGCTCATTATTTTGTTCAGCCACAAGCAAACAAGAAATAAGTTCAGAATATTTCTTGAATCCTTTCTCACGGTATTGCTGCTGAAGCAGCACATTTGATGCGTGGAATGTAGAGAATGTTTTCTCTAACATCTCTTCATCTGTCACTTTTTCTCCACACAATAGTAACAGTGATGTAATTCTAAACATGATTGAATTATCTTCAAAAACACTTTTATAGTCTTGCAATCTTAGGTGCAACCACTCATAACGAGCTTTAGGGAGGATCACTGTCTTTTGATGATCAAATCTTTCTTTTAGTTTGTTCCAAAGAACAAGGGGATCCTTATCAATAAGGTATTCAGCCTTTAAACCTTCATGGAGGTGGCGGCGAATGAAAATCAAAGCTTTTGCTTTATCTTGGCTAGATGCATTATTTTTTTCTTTGATCGCATCACCAAGCCCATTGGCATTCAAGTGAGTTTCAGCATCTAGCACCCATGATAAGTAATTCTTGCCCGAAATATCCAGAGCCGTGAAATCAAGCTTGGAAAGATTTGACATAGTAAACTATAAAATATATAGATTGCGAAATTCAAACAATCATACAAGAATAAAATATAGAAACATATACAAACAGTAATTTCTTACCATAGAAAAAAATATTATGATCAATGTAAAGTTCCTTACCTAGTTCTTGATAGCTTTTAGAGACAGTCGTGCTCATAACGTGTTATATAATAACTAGTTTCACTATCAAGAATATGTATATAAGAATATGGAGAATATAAATAGAGAGGATGAAAATGAGTTGTTCTCTTTTCTTGTATATCCTTTACAATACATAAGCCCTCATATATATAGCTTCATATGAGAGATGGAGTTATAAGAATAAATACAAGGAGAGTTACACCATTGAATCATAAAGGTTGTAACTTTAATGGTATAGGGGTTATGGACATCCACCTTAATATTTCATAACACAATAGTCATATTTCAAAAGGAAAACTCAATTTCGATCAATAGTTATTTTAAATTCGGTAGGACTGGGAGCTCTGTCTTTATTTGTTTTTTTTGTCTAGCAAGGTTTTTAGATCCACGGGAAAAGTTAGGTCCTTCCAAGGACTTCTCCAATGCTACAATTTGAAATCTCCCGTGCCTCACCAAAAGCCATGTCACCCTTATGGAGCCTAACACCACTGATCTGACCCGTGCGACCACGGGACAATCCAGTGATCCACCTACTATATATAGAACAGATTTTTGGTTTGAGTTTAGTCTTGGTCAAATTTCTGGTCAAAACTAATGGTAGAATTAGTCGCGATTGGAGCTACTAGCTGGGACTTGAATGCTCTAACCAACGGCTAGCGGATCCGGCGAGGTCACAACAAGCACTACTAGAGAACATACTTTTTGTCGATGTCCAAAATAAGCTTTAATTAGTTTCAAAAATTTTTACGTCCAGGACTAATAAATCTTTAGTCCCGGTTGGTAACACCAACCGGAGATATAAAGTCTCCTTTAGTCTCGGTTGGTGGTTGATGTTACCAAACGAGACTAAAGGTCCAGAACATTTAGTCTCGATTGGAAATACCAACCGGGACTAATGATAGACCCTTGGTGTTACGAAGCGGGACTAAAGGTCCCTCAATGCGTGAGTTCAAAAGGGAAGAGTTCCGTCTATTGACAGATAAGTTGAGTAAGTGGGATGGTTCATGTGCATGAGGCAGTGTGGAAGGTCCAAGTTTCAATTCTCATGGGGCGCGAGTTGGTGGGAGGCATTTACTTTTTTACTGGGAAGAGCTCTTTGCTGGAGTGGACGATCTGGTGGCGCGAGCTCCTCCTGGATCCAACAGCACGAGGGAGCTCAGGCTCCTCCTCGACATGGTGAGTCCGCTCCCTGCCCGCCCAAGAGTTGCCAGCCCGCTCTCTACCCTTGCCGAGGTTGTTGCCTATTTGCTCGTACTCAGGCCCGTGAGGAGCGCGGTTGCGACTTCTTTCCCTTGTAGATAAACCATTGTATATATGACAAGTGGTCCCAAATTAAATATTAATGACTATTTAAAAGATTTGAGGAATTTATTTTGAGAGCCACCGCTGGAGGAGAAAAAAAATCAGATCCCCAAATTTAAAGGGAATCCCCTACATCGAAAGTAGTCACTACAACACATTTGGCCTTCTGCGACAATCGGATTTTGTCGCGGAAGACTAAATATATGTCAAGTTATGGATTTTGTGACGTGAGCACGACGAATTCCCATTTGTCGCCTATCTGACGTGTCTAAACACCTTTGGTGACGAACACAAGCTTTTTCGTCTCTAAATTTTCGACAAAACTGCTTTGTCAACAAATTTGCGACACCTGCTTCTTGTCGTTGTTTTAGGAAGAATCGTTGCTAGCTATCAAGTGCCATGATTCCAAATGGCTAGATATTGCAATGAATTTTATTGTCATAATTCATTAAGAGGTCTATGGGCTCATCAATATAGGTTGTTCCCAATCACCGAAAAGAACTGATCATATCATGCAAGAAAACACATAATACATTGATCGACACAAGCAAATACATAATACAATATAGGTCACAATTTGATCATATCATTCAGCAATTAATTAAAGTTCAACTCAGCCACCAAAATTACATCAACAGACCACAATACATGTCTCAATGACCATATCTAGTGACAACAATAGCATGCCACAATACTAGATTTGTTCACAAGCCACAATACATCTAATTAACAGATAATATGATGTCGGACCAAAATTAGAGCAGCCACAAGTTCTAAAGTTTATAGGCCGCACAATACTTTCCAAATGTCGTAGAAAATGCATTGAGCAGCATGGTTCAAAAGTTAGAGCTAGTTGACCAAACTAAGTTCAACCATCTCTAGGACCAAGCATTTGATGAAGGAATGCCATGGTTTCTTGTGATGTCTTTTTTATATTTTCGATCTCCTCAGCCTGTTTTGCCCTTGCCAATTCAGACTCTTTCTTTAAAGTCTCCACCGCCATTTCTGATTCTTTCTTCATGGCTTCGAACTCATGCCTAAGGTCTTCTTTTGATTTTCTTTCAATTTCAAGCTCAGCCTGAAGCTGTTGTTCCTGTGCATTAACACCATAAATATATTGATGTCTTTACTATGAAATAAATCATCTATTATTCTCTTAGAAGCAATAACAACTTAAGACAACAAGGCAAAATAATTGTTTACTGAACATTATGATGTGCAAACTAAATAACTAAGCACAAGTAGATTCAAGTTGAGTTGTTTCATGTGGAGGACAACTAGGTACTGCTTCATGTGCAGGACAACTAGGTACTAGTAGAATGAAACTGGACATCTAGGTAATATTCCTAAATCACAGCAAGGTATATATCTTGATGAGGCACAAATCTGGACTATGTCTTGAAGCCCAAATCTATACAGAAAATAACTTCAAAGAATGCATGGTAGGGACTTGATGCACTTGTACCTTTGAGGAAGCGCCACCTTTAGAGATGTTGTTGGAGTTTGGTTGAATTCCTGCAACTTGAAGAAATGTAGGTGATTTCACAACTTGAGAAACAACATGATTCACTGACTTAGGTTGCTCTTCATCTTGTACTCGTTCAACCATGATCATTTCCATATCAGCCTAGCAAAAAATTACAATAGAAACTTAAATCTTGTGTGTAGTTTATTTTTTTTCAGAAGTACATCATGTAGCAAAGAAGGAAAAAATCGGGAACATTTACGCAAAACTATGGGAACAGAACATAACTACTATGTAACATGCTGTCACATCTAAATAGAACTGTGTAGGAAGTATGAACTGTTTTAAACACATGTCACACAAAGCTATTTTTACATATGTACATGTAGAAGAATAGAAGAAAAAAGAATCAGTCACTCACAATAGCTTTCTTGTTAGCCTCACTAAATCCTTTGTTCTTGCTGCAGTGGAAGTCCTTGAAAAGATCAATTGCAGTAGGTTGTACATCTTTGTATTTCTCTTGTCTCTAAATTATTTACAAAGAATTTAAAACAATTAGGCTGATACAAAAATTAATATATATATATACATTACTGATCACTGATTGTTTAGTTTCTTACCATGACATGGACTTATGCAATGTAACACCGAGATCCTGTACAATGTTGTAACTATACTTTCTCTTGATTTTGCTGGTTTTTCAAGCACCTTTCCTGTACATGAAACATTTGTTTCAGTCTTTCTACACATAGGACAAGAATAGAAGTGAAGTTCCAATAAAATAATAAACATAAGTTGAAAGCATAAGTCAACTAACACAACAACCTATTTATATCATGTTTCCTAGAGGTTGCAAGAGAAAATCAGTAGAACCTAAACCACAGAGCTACTGGTCCCGGCCCTAAAATAGGTGCACAAGGAGAATAATGACCTCACACTAAATTCAAAAGCAGGCACATGCAGATGGCACAACTACATGATAAAAATTTGGAGGTTTGTCACACCTTAATTTCTATTTTACTGTATCTAATTTCAGGTTCAAGAAATTTGGTGGTTTGTCGAACCTTGTGCTTCGGGTCTGACCACATTTGCACTAAGGCCTGCCATTCATTGTCAGTCATATGATTCACAGGCGATGTAATCCTCACTTGACTTGCTGGTACCCCATTGAAGTACTTCCTTTTCAGCTTGTGCCTCATCTGACGTTGTCCACACTTAAGTAGATCAGCACATGCATATTTGACCGCGTCACTATTGGTGTCAATGGTAAATTGGGCCTAGTAAAGAGCAAGAAAATTAGAATTTACGAATACAAAGGATTGAATGAACTTTGATGAAAGAAGCATAATTGAATTTAACTTACACCAATTTTTCCAATGTAGTCATCAAGATATGACTCATCTTTCTTGTACTGCTTCCAGTGTGTAAGAATTGGTATGTGCTGCCTAAGTGTGATCCCACCCTCCGATGCAAGCTTGGCAGCTTGGATAGGAGCCTCTGGCCTTCTCTTCCCTTCCCTTCAGAAACATGGATTGGCATCTTCATGCATAACCCTCTACTTAGCCTTTCTAGTTCTCTGCCTGCGCTTTTTCCTCTTATCCTATCTGGATCTTGTTGACATCGTTTTTCAGCACGTGTCAAATGAGCTAAGGCTTGACTGGTCAGCGGCCGTTGTCCATCGGTATCGGGAAATTCTGAGCTTGTATTACCGATGAGAGTGTTGCGAGAATACTAAGTGTATTGCCGATGGAGGTTGGGTCCTTGCCGACCAAGGTTAATTGGTGAAGCCGAGTAGCTCAAGTCAAATGCCGATTGCCGATGAGGGGACATTGCCGATTGCCGATGAGGAGACATTGCCGATTGTCAATTGCTGATGCCGAGTGCCGGTGGAGTGGTTGCTGATTGCCGATAGGTTGGTGAAGACAGTTATCGGTACAAGGTTGCCGATCGGGAGGTATTACCGATGCCGATGGGCATGAGGTGCCGATAAGGTAACTTAGCGCTTGATGTCAGTAGAAGGCTGTCAGTGGTCAAGGAAGGAAGTCGCGGATTGAAGGGATCTGCCGATGGAAAGTTTCCATCAAGGAGAGGTATAAGGAAACTGGTGATTTTGTACCAGCAGTTTGAGTCCGACTCTTGCATGAGTCGTTTGTTTTCCTTTAAAAATAGATGTGTTTGTTTAGGGAAATAATATTTTATTGTTTTAGATCCGACTCTTGCGTGAGTCAGTTTCCTTAAAATTAGGAGTTTGTTTTAGGAAGGATACGTGTCGTGTCTTTGTACAACTCTCCGTGCGGGAGTATAAATATGTGACCGAGGGCTACGAAAAAAAGGAATCCAACATAAAACAAACCAATTTTATTCTTATTCTACTTTTTATCGCAATTTATCTTTATTGCATTAGTTATAGTTTTTAACGAGTTCTTCAAGCTTCGACGGGCTGCATCATCTTGATCTCCGTCAAATCCTTGCAAGTTCCGCGTGGGAGTACCTCTGAGCTTTGGCATCCGGGCGTATCGTTGTTGGCTCATTCAGCTCTGCTCTAGTTATCCTGATCAAGCCTCAATCCCAGCATCCGGGCGCATCGCTGTTGTCTGGATTGGATCTTGTTCTAGTTATCGTCCTTGTCGATTAACTGGTCAAATCGACTGACACGCCTCCGGATACCGAGCTTTGGGTAATAGCCCGAGGTGTTCGCAGATCCTGACGTTTTTTGTGTCAACAGATCTTTTCTTGTAGCAAGTGCACCTAACAACAATATAATCCTTGTGTTAATCTTGTAGTTTCTATTTGCAGTACACATGCAACTCTTGTATGTACTAAATGACTACATGAATACAGCACATATTCAAACTGTAATTTTTTAACTAGTCCATTCATGTACAATCCAAAGGTTATCGATATGAATAGATGAGAATAAAGAAAAACTATTTAGAAGTACAACTAAATTAATGGCAGTAAATTTATGACAATGACATACATATTTAGCATTGCAAGTTGTAAATAATGAAAAGTGATTTGTTTGCACAAGGTAGATAGTCACTTGCCTTCATCTGTAATGTCAACCAAGTCCTGTTGCAGGGAAGGATCACAATCAGAAACAAGCACATCATGTGTGGGTGTGGCATTAGGTAGGCCTAAGTTGATCACTTGTTGTGGGTGTGGACTTGAAGCCAAGGCTAGATCCCTTGTTTTCTTCCTAGTGACTCTGTTAGGGACATCTTGTTCCTGAGGTGCCACCACTCTCTTAGATGCTTTTGCTCCACTAACAGAGGTGTTCCTAGACCTTGCTGGATGCTTTGTATATGCAGCATTAGCACCCTGCAAAGCCTCATTAGGCAAGAAAACAAGCAGAATTGACACCAAAATTGCTAAATGGCATACTAACACATAATAAGAAACAATAAAGGACAAATAAACATATGCTTACACTAGTAGAGAACAAGCCTTTGAACCGAATGTAAAATTGGCTTTAGTCTCGGTATTTTTTGCGGCCGGGACTAAAGAGACTTTTAGTCTCGGTTGGTGTTGACACAAAAAGCGATAGGATCTGCGAACACCTCGAGCTATTACCCGAAATTCGATATCCAAGGTGTGCCAGTCGATTTGACCAGTTAATCGACAAGGACGATAACTAGAACAAGTTCTAAATAAGACAACGACGATACGCCCAGATGTCAAGACTCAGACTTGATCGGGATAACTAGAGCAGAGCTGAACGAGACAACAGCGATGCGCCCGGATGTCAAGGCTCAGATTACTCCCACGCGGAACTTGCAAGGGTTTGACGGAGATCAAGGTGATGCAGCCCGTCGAAGCTTGAAGAACTCGTAGATAAACTAAGACTAATGCAAAAGGGTATATTGCAGTAAAAGTAGAATAAGAGTAATTTGATTTGTTTGATAGATTGATCTCTTTCACGTGGCCCTTGGACACATATTTATACTCCCGCATGGAGAGTTGTACAGAGACACGACTAGTACCTTCCCTAAACAAAAACTCCTAACTTTAAGGAAATAACTGACTCGCACAGGAGCCAGACCTAAATAACCATATTATTTTCCTAAATAGACACCCCTATTTTAAAGGAAACAAACGACTCGTGCAAGAGTCGGACTCAAACTACTATAACAATGTTGGTATAAAAATCACCAGTTTCCTTATGTCTTTCCTTCGATGAAAACTTTCCATCGGCAGATTCCTTCAATCCGCGACTTCCTTCTTTCGCCACTGGCAATCTTCTGCTGACGCCAACCACCACATCACCCTGTGCCCATCGGCACTCCATGTCCATCGGCATCATCTCCTCATCGGCAATCGGCATCGGTAACATCTCCTCATCGGCAATCGGCATCGGCAACTTTGCAGTTCTGGTGACTTGACTTCACCAATTAACCCTTATCGGCAAGAATCATCCAGCTCCCGTCGGCAACAAACTTATCTTTCCTGCAGTATTCTTTCTCATCGGTAAATTCGACTGATATCTTTCCAATGCCGATAGAAAACAACCACCGATCAACACAAGTCTTAGCTCATTTGACACGTGCCGAAAAACGGTGTCAACACATGCCCCCCAATTTCGGAGTGTAGAATATTTTATGTGCTGAAATTCTCTCTACCATAACGGTTTCCTCCAAGACGACTGCACGACTTCCTCAATTACCGCGTGCAAAACCGCAATTTATTAACAAAATTCCGTGACTGCAGCGTGAACAGTTATAAATCCAATCATATCTCCTCGATTGCCGCACATACCTATTGCATACCCTTTCATATTCCTGCTCAGTGCGAAGAAAACTCTAAAATACCCCTGACCAGGCTTATAAAAGTTACCACCATCCAAACTGTTCTTTACCCTGAGCCCACTTTCACTTTCACCTGCCCTCGTCTTCAACCTCAGCGGCGACTCCAGCAGCGACCTTGAAGAACAGTTCCGTGAACTCAAACAGCGGCATCTTCCTCTAGCAAAACACAAATAGCACCAATGGCGATCCACTTCGACGTCCCCAGGGTAAATCTATCCCCTTCTCACTTCAACTTCTGCAAGTTCCTTCTTCGTATCAATTTTATAATCCTCTTTTCCCCTTTCTTTCTTTGATTTTTTTTCCAAAACCTAGGAACTGTACAACAAAGTAGTAATCCCAATTGAACAGTCCAACTTCAACTGCCTAGGTCCAATGGGCAATCCTGATCCCATCAATCTGATTAACGCGAAGGCCAACCGCATCCCTTTCAAATCTGACTGCTTTAGCCTAGGGTTATGGAAAGATGCCTTCTACTCATGGCCTAGACCCACCAAGGGATGGAAGAACTGGTACCTCAGAGTAATCAGAACCCAACAAGTTTATTGGTCAGAGCGCAATTTGGACCAGTGCATTAGGCTCTCCATTGCCGATATGGAGAAGAATGAGAACATGATGATGGCAGCCTCTTACTTCTGGTCCGATACAATGAATGCTTTCTTATTCAGACACGGACCTGCCAACCCCACCCTTGCCGATGTGCATATGCTTACCGGCCTAGATGTATCCTCTGCCGATACCCCCGCCCTATTCAATAGGAAGGCTGAGTATAAGGTGAACACACGTAATATCGGCGGCTGGACTGGTTACATCCAAGAATACCAGAAAACTAGATCGGTAGGTCAGAGGGAGCACGCCACCTTCTTGAACATGTGGCTAGAAAAATTTATCTTCTGTGGCAAAACTATCGGACCTACCACAAGACGAACTCTCGGCCGATACTTCCTTGGATCGGTATATCGTCTCCTACACCAAGTGTCCAAGAAACTTCTGTTGGGTGAGTCCATCGGTAACCTTGGGGGTCCTTGGTGGTTCGTAAATATGTGGTTGAATGCACATATGTACAAGGTCCTCCAATTTGACTTGTTCACTCAGGAATTTCCGAGGGATATATCGGAAAACTATGTATTTGGTGATGATGAATCGGCAACTCGTCCCCCACTCAACTTCGGGGAGGCCATCATATTGCTGCCAGGAACCGATGCAAATGAAGACCAGTTCGGCAGATTCTTTCAAAAGCTCTACAACGGAATCCCTGCTGCAGAACGGCTTTGGTGGCCTTACATCGACGAGGATAGCCGATTCCCCTTGCTGTTCAACCTTACCGATGGGAACGTGCCTCAAAATGAAGTAATCATGAAGGCCATCATTGTTCCCCGAGCTATTCCAATTAACATTTTTGGAACCGAGAAGAATGCCCCTCCGTCCTTCGAATTCTATTACCCATCGGTAGCAGCAAGACAACTGGCATTCGGTACATCAGACATTGACTTATCCTCCTGGGCGCCAACGTCTTTTATCACGGAGAAATACAAATTTTGGTGGCAAGAATGGAGAAATCAACTGTTCGCCAAGTCATCGTACTACTATCGGCATTTGATTGACGCCGATTCCGTCATTCCCGATAATGCAGTAAGTTTTTTATTCCAATGCACTTCTTATTATTTACCTCTATCATCAGCGTCTGACCCTCTTTTGCTTAACAAGTTGATGACCCAATCCCCAAAATGAGCAGGAGTGACAAGCCCTTTCGCCTTCGAGTGATGAGCCCGGTATCAATTATCAGCAACAATGCTCCTACATTGGCCGCTTTCACTCCTCAGAGGATACCTAAGGTCACTTCGAAGCCAAGGTCGACGCCTGCAACGACTAGTGCCACTCCATCAGCCGCCGCTGCCATCTTGGCGTGAGCTTTCGCAGTAAGTTCTAGTTTTTACCTATACCGATCACAAAACTGCTCATCGGCAATATTCATTCCATATGACTTGTACCAAATATTTTTTAGGCAGCGAGGTCATCGGCAGCTGATCTAGATGTACAAACTTCTCCAACTCTTGCTGCCGATGCCCCCCAGGCTTCTCAACCAAACCGGGCTGGTTCACCAACCGCTGCTCCGAGGAAGAAGAGGCGTCTGAGGCTAGCCACTCCATCTACACCACCAACTCCAGTCGCATCACCAACCGCTGACGCTCCAACGGCAGAACCATCATCGACATCCATTCCCGAGCAGCCGATGGACGAAGCTCCCGACCAGGGGATAATACCACCTCCACAGGAACCGGCTGCAACGACATCGGCACCAACACCTATACCTGATGAAATTCCTGATCAGAGGACAGCATCGCCGCCACAGGAGCCAGCCGCTGCAGCAGAGACAGTACCAGCAATAGCACCTACAGTACCACTCGCTCCTCCTACGGAAGCGTGTTCATCGGCAACCGCTGCCGATCTCCAAGATGAAGCCGTACCAACGGCCTTTCCAAGTCCCCGACAAGAAATCCGTTTCAAGATGGTAAGCCGATTATCTAAAAACTTGTCGTACAACTTTATGATCGGCAAATTTAACTCTCCTTTTCAGACCCAAGACTCTCCCGATAGCTTGTTTTCTTTTGGCGTCAACATCCCTGACGACGACGGAAACCAAGAAGGCTCTGCTCCAGCAAATAGCTTATTCTCCTTCGCCGTCAACCTTCCCGATGAAGACGAAGACGAAGAAAGCTCTGCCCCAGCTTTATCGGCAAATGTCAAATTCAAGCTTGAAACACTGCTTTCTTTGCTGCAACAAGACACATCTCTTCTCGTCCAAGATTCGACTGCAGCAAAGACAGCTTTCAAGGACATCCAAGGTCACCTGCCTGCCGATATAGAAGAAACACTTTTCCAGGCAGCGTTTCTTGAGAGCAAGCAACTTCAATATCAAAGGCTTTCTCGTCGCATAGCCGATAGGACTGCTCGATCAAAACTTGAAGAAGAAATGCTTAAGTTTAAACAAGTTGCCGATGAGAAGCACAAAGACATCGGCCAAGTAGAAGCTTCCGACACTGATCTTGAGCAAGAAATCATTCAGCTATCGGCAAGAAGGGAAGAGTTGCAGACCGAGCTAAAAAGGGTTGAAGAAGCTCTAAACACAGCTAACCAGAAGAAAGCTCAGCTGCCCGATACCATCAAAGCTCTTCGACAAGAAAGGGATAGAAATGCCCGACAAGCTATCTTGTTGAAAAAGAAGATTAAACCAGCTGAAGGGTCTGCCGATGATGACGCTAGAGAGATGGAAGAGATAGAGCAAATTCGCCTGCGTGCGATATCAGCTATCCAATCCTTATTGTAATTTGTTACGATCTATCATATCGGCAAATGTAGTACTGATACTTGATTTTGGCTTGTAATATACAATGCCAGTATGTTTTTACCGATGTTTTATAACTTTTCCTTTCATCGGCATTCAAACGCGCACTCTATGCGTCTACCCAAATACTAGGGTAATATTTCTTCAAGTATTTACCATTGATTGCTCTGGAGAATGCAACTCCTTCGAGAGTTTCTAAAATATAAGCATTGCCAGGAGCAGACTGTTTTATCCGATAAGGACCTTCCCAATTAGGAGATGATTTTCCAAACTTAGAACTCTTAGTCCCAATCGGTAAAATCAACTTCCACACTAGATCACCATCGGTAAATTCCTTTATCTTTACTTTCTTGTCATACCACCTAGCAACCCTTTTCTTATTTTCTTCAATGCTGATCAAAGCCTTCAACCGATGACTTGCTAAGTCCTCCAACTCATCTTTCATAAGGGTACCATACTCATCGGCTGTCAATTGATCTTGAGAAAACAATCGCCTAGAACCAGTTTTAATTTCCCAAGGTAGGACAGCGTCGTGTCCATAGACCAACTGATACAGCGAAACTTTGGTTGCACCATGACAAGCCATCCGATACGACCATAGGGCTTCACTCAACACTATATGCCACCTTCTAGGGTTTTCCTCAATTTTGCGTTTGATAAGCTTGATAACTGCTTTATTAGTTGCTTCAGCTTGACCGTTAGCTTGAGCATAATAAGGAGAAGAATTCAATACCTTGAACCCCATACTAGCAGCAAACTCATCAAACTCTTCCGATGTGAACATGGTTCCTTGATCGCTAGTAATAGTTTGAGGAATACCGAATCGGTAAATAATGTGTTCTTTTACAAAATCTACCATGTTTGTCGATGTCACCTTCTTCAAAGGAATCGCCCCAACCCATTTTGTAAAGTAATTGGTAGCGACCAGTATAAACTTGTGCCCTTTGCTTGACGGCGGATAAATGTGGCCGATGAGATCAATAGTCCATCCTCTAAACGGCCAAGGCTTGATTATAGGATTCATTGCCGATGCAGGTGCCCTCTGGACATTACCAAACTTCTGACAATCCTGGCACCCTTTAAAATATTTGAAGCAATCTTCAAGAATCGTCGGCCACCGATTGATGCGCTCCACATAGACCTTCATGGATCTCGCCCATCAACTCTTTTGACTCCTCTTTACCAAGGCATCTGAGCAAGACACCATCAATTGTCCGATAATACAATTCATCGTCAAGGAGCACATACTTGGTAGCTTGAAACCTTATACGCCTTTCAACCTTCTTAGACGGATCTTTTAAGTAATCAGCAATTTCCTTTTTCCAGTCATCGGCAACCATTACTGATGTCATGACTTCTTGAATCGGCTGATATCCTGAAGCATTCTGCGCTAACCGATTGGCCTCTTCATTATGCAACCTAGGAATATGCTCAAGGCAATACTCTTTGAATTCATTCAATAATTGTAAACATCTTTCATGGTGTGCAATCAACACTTCACTTCAGCATTCATATACTCCAATCAATTGTTTGATCACCAACATAGAATCGCCAAAGATTTCAACAGCATCGGCACGTACTTCCCTGAGTAACTCCAACCCTTTAATTAAAGCTTGATATTCAGCCTGATTGTTTGTTGATGTAGCAACAATCGGCAACGAAATCTCATACTTCCGTCCTCGGGGTGAAATCAAGAGAACACCAATGCCTGCTCCTTCTTTGCATGTAGATCCATCAAAGAACAAAGTCCAAGGAGCAATCTCTACATAGCTTACTACATTGCAATGCTGAGTAACAAAATCGGCCATCACTTGACCTTTAACTGCCTTAGCCGATTCATATTTTAAATCAAACTCTGAAAGCGCCAGAATCCACTTGCCGATTCTCCCACTCAATATCGGCATCGACAGCATATACTTAACCACATCATCTTTGCAGATAACAGTGCATTCAGCCGACAATAAATAATGCCTCAATTTTATGCAAGAGAAATATAAACATAAACACAATCTTTCTATGGCCGAATACCTGGTTTCAGCATCCACTAATCTTCTGCTCAAATAATATATCACACGTTCTTTCCCTTCAAATTCTTGAATTAAGGCTGATCCGATAACACCGTCATCGGCAGACAAATACAACTTGAAAGGTTTCCCGTGTTGAGGTGGAACCAAGACTGGAGGGTTTACCAAATATTTTTTGATCTCCTCCAAAACTAACTGCTGTTCTTCTTTCCATGTAAATTCTTGATCGGCTCTCAGCTTCAACAATGGACTAAAAGATTTAATCCTACCAGATAAGTCAGATATAAACCTTCTAATGAAATTAATCTTGCCGATCAAGGATTGCAGCTCAGTCTTGTTCGTAGGAGCAACCACTTTGTTAATTGCATCAATAGATTTTCTGCCGATCTCGATGCCTCTTTGATGCACCATAAAACCTAGAAACTGACCTGCCGATACACCAAATGCACACTTTTTAGGATTCATCTTCAACCCATGCTCCCTTGTGCATTTCAGGATTTTTCGTAAATCGACAAGATGCTTCTCAAAATTTCCGGATTTAACCACCACATCATCAATATAGATTTCGACTATCGTGGCGATGTACTTATGAAAGATAAAATTCATTGCTCTCTGATAAGTAGCACCGGCATTCTTCAAGCCAAAAGTCATGACAACCCACTCAAATAAACCGACATGATCCGGACATCTAAAAGCAGTCTTGGATATATCTTCTTCAGCCATGAATATCTGATTATATCCAGCATTACCATCCATGAAGCTAATGATTTGATGTCCAGCAGCAGCATCAATCAGCAGATCGGCAACAGGCATCGGGTAACCATCCATCGGCGTAGCCCTGTTAAGATTCCTGAAATCAATACAAACACGGAGTTTTCCATTTTTCTTATAAACAGGAACCACATTAGAAATCCATTCGGCATATCGGCATTGCGGAATAAATCCAGCTTCAATTAACTTTGTAATCTCAGCCTTAATATCAGGTAGAATAGTAGGATTGCATCGGCGTGCAGGTTGCCGATGTGGTTGGAAACCAGACTTGATAGGTAATCGATGTTCAACTATCGATCAGTCTAAACCAGGCATTTTTGTATAATCCCAAGCAAAATAATCTTTATATTTCTTTAATAAATCAGCTAACTGTTGTTTACATTGGGAATCTAACATAGCACTAATAAAAGTAGGCCTATGTTTACTACCATCGCCGATGTCTATTTCGAGTAAATCATCGTCGGATGTGAAGCCCTGTCCCAGTTTTCCATCGTTAGCGAACCGATCCACTAAAACTCTTCTTTAGGACCGACTGCTTGGATCGGTGTGATGCTGTAATCGGCAACTTTGAGGAACTCTGTGTCCCAAGCTTCACCTGATATGTACCTGGTTTGCTCGTATGTCTCCGATTCTACCGACGCAACGATCGATGGGGCTTCACTTCGGACGACTTCAATTTTATCTCCGACCCACTGCACAAGGCTCTGATGCATGGTAGAAGGGATACAACAATTGGCATGGATCCAATCCCTTCCCAGAAGCAAGTTGTAGGTGCCTTTGCCACTGATTACGAAAAATATTGTCGGCAAAGTTTTGTTGCCGATGGTTAACTCAACACATACGGCTCCCATGGCTGGCGACACGTTGCCTTCAAAATCTTTGAGCTTCATGTCTGTCTTGACTAAGTCTTGGTTGCCTTTTCCAAGCTTTCTGAACATGACATATGTTTATTGACGCCCCGCCATCCACCAGCATCTTTGTTACAGGCTATCCATCCACCTTGCCTTTAACAAACAGGGCCCTGAGATGCTGCATTTCATCATCGGCAGGTTTCTCAAAGACAGCCGCCATTGGATCCAACATCAATTGTGCCATTTCAGCAGTTTCTTCATCATCGCTGACAGGCGCTATGAACTCCATCGGCAATATGACGACCATGTTGATTTCTGCCGATGGATCCTTATCCTTGTGTTTTGGCCTCCACTGCTTTTCCCCTGAAGGATTTTCACTGTCATATAAGTCGTTTTGACGTTCGCGCTAGATTCTCCTTTTCTGAGTCTTTGTTAGACCCTTAGGGCACCATTGAGGAAGCTTGGTTTTCCAAATAGGCTGGTGCCACCTCTCATTGTTTGCATCGGCACCACTCCTGATGTTTGGATCTCTGGAGAATACCTCTTCATCGAGCACTCTTGCATTGGCCATCTCCTCCAGCTCCTCTTGACCAACACGCCTGCCAAGTCTGCTATGCGCGCTGAGCTTGCCCCCCAGTCGGTCATGTGCCGATTTCTTCTCTCTGAGCGGCCTGGCATACCTGGATGCTCGATCATCAAAACAAGGTTTCTTACCTAACCAATCAGCAGTGTAATATCCATTGCATTCAGGACAATTATCGGCAGTAGGTAGCTTGATGCCTTCTTCCCAGCAGTGAACGAAGAAGGGACACTTCCAATGGTCCTTATGCCGAAGCCATTCTTGGTGCTCTTCTTCTTCCTGCCGATATCGCTCTTCACGTGATTGCTGATACTCTTGCCTTGGCTGCTTATGCGTGATTATAACACCAGGAGCCCTCTGGGCACTGCTACCTTCATCGGCAAGTTTCTTACCTTTTCTGTCATCGGCAAACCTCCTCTCATCACGTTCAGCTACTTGATGACCAGGATCTACCGATGCATCCTTCCTGACAGCTTCCGATGTCAGCACTTTAGTTTTTCCACTAGTTTCCACCATATTATTTGCCCAGATTCAATTTCTGATTGCAACTACTGCCTGAATACTTTGTAGTCATTGGTACTGTGCGAAGTTGCATTGTGCCACTTGCAGTACCTGATCTTTCTGAGAATTACTTGGTTAGGTGCTAACTTAATTCGTCCTTCTTGAAGTAATAAGTCAAACATCCTATCGGCCTTGGTGATGTCAAAGGTGAACCTTTCAGCTTCCTTCTGGCCAAATGGACAAGACACAGATTTCTTATCGTTTATCCATTCGGCCACACCGATGCTTAGCTCTTCATCGGAATCAGAATCTTCTTCTTGCCCAATGAAGGTCACCTTCCTATTCCAAGTCTTTCTTGGCTCAAAAGTCTTGACGTCTTGATCGGCAATTCTCTGCACAAGGTGACTTAGACTTTCAAACTCTTGAGACGCATACTTGTCTTTGATATGCGGCAGTAGTCCTTGGAAAGCCAAATCTGCTAGTTGCCGATCATCAAGTATTAGGCTGTAGCACTTGTTTTTTACGTCTCGCAGCCTCTGAACAAAGTTCTCTACCGATTCGTCATTACGTTGCCTCAACTTAACCAAATCGGTAATCTTCTTCTCATGTATACCAGCGAAGAAGTATTTATGAAACTGCCTCTCTAGATCGGCCCATGTGATTACAGAGTTTGGAGGCAATGATACAAACTATGTGAATGCCGATCCAGACAATGATGATGAGAACAATCTCACCCTCAATTCCTCCCTGCTGTCAGCTTCTCCACACTGGATAATGAAGCGGTTGATATGCTCCATCGTCGACGTGTCATCTTGGCCAGAGAACTTGGTAAAATCCGGTACCTTGTACCGATTTGGAAGAGGAATTAAATCATATGCTGGAGGATACGGTGTCCGATAAGAATATGTATTGACCTTGGGTTTGATGCCGAATTGTTCTTTCATCACTTCGGCGATCTTATCGGTCCAGTATGCATCCTGCTCTTGCCGACTCATTGGCTGGTTGTTGACTGGTGGAGCCGGCTGATGCGCCTCTTCGAGTCTTGGTAGAAGATGGTTCGGAATAGTTGGTATGGGCGCAGCACCAGTCATCTGGACGTTGTGCATCGGCTGATTTACCGATGGATAATTTTGCACACTTAGTGGATTAGGTTGAGTCATCATATTCATCGGTTGCTGTACCGATGGTCCACTCTGAGTGTTTGCTGGATTTCCATATTGATATATTAGTACGCCAGGCTGTTGAACCGGCGGCTGATTAGTTCATCCAGGATTATAAATCATCGGCATGTGACTTACCGATGGCTGATAGCTGACGGGCACCTGCTGCTCCTGCACCTTAGAGTAATCAGCAAATTGGTTAACTTGAGGTGCCATTACACTGGCCTGAGGATTCACCAGCATAGGTTGGCTTCCAGTTGCTATAGTGTTGTTGGTGTTATGACCCGGGGGTCAAGACCACCAACGAGTAAATTTGTATATCGCGTGCTCCCTCTCTCAGACGTGATGCAAGATGGACACAAGGTTTATCCTGGTTCGGGCAAAGAAGGCCCTACATCCAGCGGGGGAGGAAGACTTGTATTATCTCGCACCCGAAGCAGGCTCGTACAGGGGGGTTACAAGCGGTGTTACATGGGGTTGCTCAGAGTGAGCTGTGGGTTGGCCACTCGAGGGGTCGATCGAGTGGCGGGATGTGTGGAGTGTGAGAGTCTGAACTGAAGTCCCGAAGATTTCAGGATCCAACCCTTTATTCTACCTCGGTGTCCCCTTTTATAGACCAAGGGGAAGTCCGAGGGTACAGGGCCCTAACTGTGGCAGTATGGGTGGCGTGTTCTCGGCACAGTGTTGGCGGAGAGACGTTGAGCACTGTGGCGGTATGGCCTTCCCGTCCTTCTGGCGTTCCCGGTCGTGGTGGCAGTAGAAGTCGCCGCGGCACGTCGCAGCACAGCGTCCACAGACGGGCACGAATCCCACAGCGGAAGCGAGACAGGGCGGAAGGGACAGGCCCTGTACTGGAGTTGCCGGAGAGAGGGGTCGAGCCCCCCGGTCGATGGGGGGGTCGAGTTCTGCGCGGCTCCGTCGTACTTCTGAGGTCGTCGTCGAGGGCCGCACTGTTCACTTTCCGAGGGGTGCTGCTGGAGTCCATACTCGCGTAGTGGCGACAGTGGCGGCACAGTTGACAGGAATCGAGAACTTGACGGGGAGTTGGCAGATTTGACCACGGGCGCGGACGCCCATGGCGTTAGGTAGATTCACTTTAGCCCACGCCGGGAGCAGTTGGGCTGATCGAGCCTCTCATCCGGGGGTCGTCTGTTCGATCCCTGGTCCGTCACTCATCGTCGAGGCAGGGTCGGAGCAGAGACGGGGTCGGAGAGGTCGAGGTAGAGGTCGGGGGGTCGTTCGTTCGACCCCTCGTCCTTCCTTGGTTCGTCGAGATGGGGGCCGGGGGGTCGTTCGCTCGCCCCCTCGGTCCGTCTTTTGTCATCGAGGTAGAAGCCGGGGGGTCATTTGAACGCCCCCTCGGTCCGTCATTTATCGTCGAGGTAGGAGCCGGGGGGTCGTTCGCTCGCCCCCTCGGTCCGTCTTTTGACGTCGAGGTAGGAGCCGGGGGGTCGTTCGCTCGCCCCCTCGGTCCGTCTTTTATCGTCGAGGTAGGAGCCGGGGGGTCGTTCGCTCGCCCCCTCGGTCCGTCTTTTGACGTCGAGGTGGGGGCCGAACGACCCCTCGTCCATCATTCGGCGTCGAAGTGGGTCGGCCCATGGGTCGTCACAGCTGGCGTAGAGGGGCCCTCGAGTGATGGGTCGTGCCTTACTGAGTAGTGGGCTGGTCCCTGTCTTAAAAATGGTTGCTATGTTTAGCGTTAATTTATCGAAGGGTTTAGGGTACCCCTTACCTTCGTACCCGACAGTAGCCCCCGAGGCCCCAGAGGAGTGATTTAGAACTCCTCTGGGGGCTATACACGTGTTTTCGGTGGGAGTAAGGATTACCCGGAGGTTATGTTCTTGACCTGCAGGGTTAGTGAGAGGTTCGATTCTCCGTGGGGTGCGTGCGAGCGCACCCCGCGGGGGTAGCCCCCGAGGCCCCAGAGGAGTGATTTAGAACTCCTCTGGGGGCTATAATATGTTGTATCGAGGGGTTATTTAAGGATACCTGGAGACGTGGCACCCTATGGATGGGTCGATCCCGTTCCTGTCCCTGAAAAGAGAAGTGTTCGAGGGCGGCTGTCGAACCCTACCGAGGGCCAGCCTTCGCTCCCTCGAGCACCACTGGAGTCAGAGCGCCCCGCCCGAGAGGTCGACTCTGTCTGCCAGGTCACGATTTTTCGACCCTCTTTCGTCGAGGGGTGCCGTGCGTGGTCGGGCCCTCGAGCCCTCGTATGGCTAGGCCTTCACCACCTCATAGCGTCCTTCCCATGGATCCTTGCGTTCGGATTGTGGGGTGAAGAGCATCGTGCTATCCTCGTTAGGACGAGCCCGAAGTCCTCGATGAGCTGTTCTCGGGCATGAGTCCATTAGAAATGGTGCCTAGTGCGGGTAAAAATCCGAGTGAGAACACGTGCCCCGTTCGATAGGGGTCGACTAGTGGCCCAGAGGCGTTCTCATTGTTAAGTAAGCCGTACGGCTCACTAAGCACGACCGTGTGGATCACGAAGGTGCCAACCCCATTCGATAGGAGTTGGTGGCTCGATGCCTCCCAGCGTAGGGATCCTTAGGTGTTCCTAGGTATGCCTCGGATATGTCCCAGAGAGCCTCAAGAGTTCGTTCTCGAGCTAGGGGCACGCACCTAGCCTCCCCGGGACATCCCTGACTCGCGTACTCGAGGGCGGCTGTCGAACTCCGTTCGTGGAGCCAGCCTTCACTCCCTCAAGATTTGGGGGTGGACCGGAGTCCGTTAACCATGGGTCCTTCCTGACCTCAGGTACTCGAGGGCGGCTATTGAACCCTATGTAAGGGCCAGCCTTCGCTCCCTCAAGATTTGACGGATGGTTCGTCATCCGACGCTATCCTCAGGAGGAGGAGTCCTGCCTTGTGGGCCGCCGAGGGGAAAAGCAGGCGGTTGTTGTATTGCACTTGGGGACATACCTGTGTTGGAGCTCTCGAGGGAGGCTGTCAAACCCACGGACGGGCCAGCCTTTATCCCTTCGAGGCCGTGGAATGAACTGGAGTGGACGACCCGAGGCCTCATTAGGCCTCGGGTACTCGAGGGGGGCCATCGAGCCCGTTCGTAGGCCAGCCTTTGTCCCCTCGAGATTTTGGGGGTGGACCGAAGTCCTAACCCGAGGTCATTTCTGGCCTCGGGTACTCGAGGATAGCTGTCGAACTCCCTTTCGAGGGCCAGCTCTCGCTGCCTCAAGATTCCTTACCCTCGAAGATAACGCTTCCGGCCGCGCGCCTTTTTAGGCGATGTCCGCTCGGCGCAACAGTGGCGGTTGCATGGCAGAGTGCGGCACGGAGCCCGACGATGTGACGGAACGCCTTCTCCTGGAGGAATATGAGGAAGGGGGGTACAGGCATATTAAATGCGGAGATTCTCTTGCCTTTTTGCCGGATCCGTCCGTTGGCCTCCCGCGTATAAGTAGCGAAGGTGAGGAGTCGGGTGTTCTTTTCCGCACACTTGCCTTCCTTGCCTCCTTGCCTTCGCCTTCCTTGCCTCCTTCTCCACGCGAGCCGGAACTCTGCGCAAGCGAGAGAAGGAGAGAGAGAGAGAGATAGGGAACGTACCGTCTGCCCCTAAGTCCGAGCAAACCACCGTCCCCAATCCCATGGCCAAGTTCAGCCTCGTCGGCCCTGATGACTGGCCTGCGTCCTCGGTGACCGCCTCGCACCTGGCGGGGTTGGTGGAGAGGAGGGGTCGACCTCGAGGCCGGCCCCTACCGTCGAAGCTGAGCCACGGGGGGAGGGCCCCGTGGCTTCTCGGGAAGAAATGCCGCGGCAGACGCGCGCGCGGTCGTTGCAATCCCCGTCGGGGGGTCGGTCGAGCGCGCCCTCGGCGCCTGCCGCATCGAGCGCACGGGTGTCGAGCCCGTCGGCGCAGGGGACCAGCAAGGGGGCGACGGTGGCGCCGTCGGCCCCTGCCTAGAAAACGGTGTCGGGGGCCGCCTCGACCCCCGCCCCTCGGGCGGTGGCGCCCAAGAGTTCGACCAGCCCGACGGTCGCCGGGCCCCGAGGGGGTAAGTTGTCTTCATGGGCGTTGCCCGTATTTTTCTTTTTGTCGACAATGACCAGTGCTCATTATTGCACACGGGTTTCTTTCTCAGGTCGACGCGCCCGCAGGGAGATGCGTCCTTCGCCCCTGCCAAGAAGCTGAAGGCGGGGGCTGCGGTCCAGGCAGCCGCCGAGGCCGGCCCTGTCGCTCCGCCCCCTTCGACGCTTACCTCCGAGGTGGCATGGGCAGCCACGGCCCGGGAGGCGATGGAGCGGGGGAAGGCGCAGGGTGCCTCGGCATCTGCTCAGACGGCAGAGGAGGCGAGCCTGCCGGCGGTGGCCGCCAAAGCGACGGTGGTAGCGCCCGCGCGGCCGTCGGAAGGAGTCGCACCCGGCACCCCGGGGGACGCGGGGCTTTCGTCGACGGCGGTCGCGGCCGAGCAAGTGGAGGTGGTCGGGCCCCAGGCCCCCGTGAACGAGGGGGAGGCTCCGGCTCACCCGACACCGGGGCGTTGGCCCGAGGACCTAGCCGCGCTGGAGGCTCGACTCCAGCTCGAGCGCGGGGGTACGGCTGCCGTCGCGTCCGAGGGCCCTTCGACGATGTCGGAGCTCGACTGGGGGGGGGTCAGGTCGAGCGGCCCGAGGCAACACCCGCGCCGGCGTCGGGCGGAATGTTGATGGAGTCCACCCCCGCCGAGGTGGACGAGATGGTGGCCGAGCTGGTGGGCTCGGCGGAGACGACCACCGTCGCGGTCCCTCGGGCGGAACCGGAGGTGGCTCGGCCTCCCCTCGAGGCTGGGGGGCCATCGTTTCGAGGTAAGCCGCGCTTCGACTTACTCAGGATGCAGTGGGTTTGCATTGCTAGGTGCTAATTTTTTTGGGTCTTTCACCGCGCAGGGCTGTTTTACTGGCCAGGGTTTCCTTCGCCTGGTGGCGACGGGAGAGGAGAGGCGGAGGAGTTCTCCCCCCTCTCCGCTTAGCGAGAGGAGGTCGAGCGACGCGGAGGTCCCGCCGTCGTGCGCCAGGGCGTCACGCTGTCGGTCGAGGAGAGGATCGCCGCCCGCAGCGGGGCCTGGGGCCAGGAGGTTCTCGAGCTGGCGGACCCTCAAGACCCCGAGAGGCCCCTCCTCACACTCGACGACCAGGCCGAGCTCCGACGGTGGGAACACGTCGAGGAGTATCGGGCCTGGTTCGAGCACTCGATGCGCCTCGCCGCGGAGGTTGCCGCCGTGGACATACGCCAGGGGATGGAGGTGGGTTTCGCTCTCCCTTAGATTTTACTTGGAATATCTGATCGCGGGTGAGGTCTTATGAGAAGTCCCAGTACATCCTCCAGGTGCAGGGGCAACTCTCGACCCTTCGCGCCTCGCTGGATAGGGCGGAGAATGAGGCCGCCCGCGAGAGGGCTGAGGCGGCAGCCGTCCGGGAGGATGCCGAGTCGAAGGTTTCCCACGCGAGGGCCGGCTACGAGGCCGTGCAGAAGGAAGCCTGGGCGACCTTGCAGACGGCGCAGACGAAGCTCGACCTCGCCCTTCAGTCCTCTGTCTCTGTCGGGCAGGAGCGGGATGCCGCCCTCGAGGCCAAGCGCCAGGCCAAGGAGGAGGCCGCCCGGATGAAGGAGGAGCTGGCCCGGGCGAGCGAGAGCATCCGAGGGCTCCGGGGAGACCTCGACGCCGTCTCCCGTGAGCGTGACACGCTGGCTGCCTCGGAGGAGAAGGCTCGGGCCCGCGCGACCTCCCTGGGCGTGGTGGCCATGAATCAGAAGAGGGCCCTCGATGACGCAGGCAAAACCATCGAGGGCCTCGAGGCCAAGGTCAGGGACACCGAGCAGGCCTACGCCATCCTGGACGCGCATGCCCAAGGTGAGTGTTTCGAGAGTGTTGCAGAATTTGTCCCGTCTCGACCCTTCTTCCTGCTCTTTTGGGTTTTGACCGTGTTGCGTGCTTGTTTTGGCAGAGCTCGCAGTGGATAAGTCCCGCGCCCACGAGGACCTGAACAACCTCCAGGGCCTCTTTGGGGCTGAGGCGAACCTCAACGCGAAGCTCGTGGATGCCATCAACACCTTCTGCGACGACCTCTCGTTCAAGCCGGAGCCGGAGGTCGAGGGGGATGCTCGAGGGGACTCCCTGCTGCGCCGCTTCTACTCCATGACGCAGGGGGTGACAGAGAACGTCCGTGCCGCCCTGCATGTGGGCGTGAAGCGGGCCCTCGCGGTCGTCAACTCGCTCTACAACGTGGACCTCAACCTCGTCGTCGACGGGTTCGCCACCGACCCGAGGCTAACCGAGGAAGAGAACGACGCGAAGTGCCAGGAGTTGATGGATCTCACGGAGGTGCCCGGAGCCGAGCTGGCGAAGCTCTTCGAGCCCGAGGTGATCCCCTCGGTGGACGGGGATGGCGCCAAGTAGCCCTCGGAAGGTGTCGACGAGTAGTCCCGGGCCTGCGAGCCATATCTGGACAAGAAGGTCCATGTAATAGTTAGACCTTTGTACTGATACAATGCCAAGCCCCCGAGGGCTTTTTGTGTATAATGCATTTTGATCGAGATGCACATAGTTATTTTTGTTTTTTCGAGCTCTCTCTGCTTTTCTCTGTCTGAGTCGACGCTTGTGAACTAAGTATTCGACGCACGCTCGTATCCCTGGAAGGGGGGTAGCGAGCCGGGATACCGTAGCCCTGGGGCGTAGGTGAGTCCCTGGCTCGATGACACCCTCGACCCTTAGGGAGTTCGAGGCGCCTTTACTTAGTTATGAAGCGTACTTGAGGGAAAGAACGAGAGGGAGAGTCGAGTTTCGAAAAAACGTTCGAGTTTTTTCGGGGACTTAGGAGGGGGGGTGGCCCCCCTGTTAGCCCCCGAGGGAGGCTCGACTTTGCTGGGGCAAAGTCGAGGCTACCTCAGTGCTGTAGACGGGTGCGTCTCGTTATTTCTACATCTCGGGCTCTCTCTGCTTTTCTTTGCCTCAGTCGACGCTTGTGAACTAAGTGTTCGATGCACGCTCGTATCCCTGGAAAGGGGGTGGTGAGCGGGGATACCGTAGCCCTGGGGCATAGGTGAGTCCCTGGCTCGGCGGCACCCTCGACCCTTAGGGAGTTCGAGGCGCCTTTACTTAGTTATGAAGCGTACTCGAGGCGAAGGTCGAGAGGGAGAGTCGGGTTTCGAAAAGACGTTTGGGTTTTTCGAGGGCTTAGGAGGGGGGTGCCCTCCTGTTAGCCCCCGAGGGGAGCTCAACTTTCTCGGGGAAAGGTCGAGGCTACCTTCGAGCTACGAACTAATGTGAAAAGTGTTTCGAGAATGTTTTATTCATTCGAGGATTTGTACATAAATGCGAAAATGTACAAGGTCCTGAGGCCTCAGGGATAGAAGCGACGTAGCTGTTCGATGTTCCACGCGTTGGTGAAGATCTCACCCTTGTCGTTCTTCAGCTTGTAAGTGCCGGGCTTCAGCACCTCCGCCACGATGAAGGGTCCCTCCCAAGGTGGTGTCAACTTGTGACGCCCCTTGTTGCTTTGTCGACGGTGCAGAACGAGGTCGCCGACATTGAGGTCCCTTTTGCGCACGTTTTTGTCGTGGTAGCGCCGTAGCTTCTGCTGGTACGGTGCCAACTTGAAGAGGGCCGTATCACGGGCTTCCTTGAGCTGGTCGAGGGAGTCCTCTCGGGCTACCGTGTTGGCCTGCTCGCTGTAGGCTTTTAGTCGAGGGGACCCGTACTCGAGGTCAGTGGGGAGGACGGCCTCGGACCCATAGACCAAGAAGAACGGAGAGAACCCCGTGGCTCGACTCGGTGTCGTTCGGAGACTCCATAGCACAGCGGGCAGCTCATCGACCCATCTCCTTCCATGTCTGTTCAGACGATCGAAGATCCTTGGCTTGAGGCCCTACAAAACCATACCATTGGCACGCTCGACCTGACCGTTAGTTCGAGGGTGGGCGACTGCGGACCAATTCACCTTGATGTGGTGATGGTTACAGAAGTCCAAGAACTTTTGGCCGGTGAACTGCGTGCCGTTGTCGGTAATGATGACGTTGGGGACCCCGAAGCGGTGGATGATGTCGGTGAAGAATAGCACGGCTTGTCGAGACTGGACATTGGCGATGGGTCGAGCCTCGATCCAATTCGAGAACTTGTCGATAGCCACGAGAAGGTGAGTGTGGCCACCCTTGGTTCTTTTCAGGGGGCCGACCATGTCGAGCCCCCATACTGCGAACGGCCAGGTAATGGGTATCATCTGAAGAGTTTGGGCGGGTAGGATGGTTTGCCTGGCGTAGAATTGGCATCCCTTGCAAGATCGAACGAGTTTGGTGGCGTCGTTGACGGCGGTCGGCCAGTAGAAGCCCTATCGAAAGGCACTTCCTACCAGCGTCCTTGGCGCCGCGTGGTGGCCACAAGCCCCCGAGTGTAGATCCTTCAGCAATGCTCTCCCCTCCTCGAGGGTGAGGCAGCGTTGAAGTACACCCGACGGGTTGCGTCGATATAGCTCACGGCCGTCCCCGTACAAGACGTAGGTTTTGGCACGTCGAGCTACACGACGGGCCTCCGTGCGGTCTTCTGGGAGTTCGCCTCGCGTCAGGTACTCGAGGTAAGGTGCACGCCAATCCGTTGGAGGGGTTGGCGCTGCGACGGCCCCGTCAATCTCCATGACCTCTCCCCCGCTCGAGGGGGGATCGGTCGAGGATGGTGGGTCGACCCCTTGCTCGAGGGCGGGAGCCCCCGAGTCCAAGTCGACGGACGGTTTGTAAAGATCCCTCAAGAAGATGTCGGGAGGGACCGTGCCTCGAGTAGACGCGATTTTGGCTAGCTCGTCAGCAGCTTCGTTGTACCAACGGGCGACGTGATTGAGCTCGAGGCCGTAGAACTTGTCCTCGAGTTTTCGTACCTCCTTGTAGTAGGCTTCCATCTTGGGGTCGTGGCAGCTTGAGTCTTTCATCACTTGGTCGACCACCAACTGGGAGTCCCCTCGCACGTCGAGGCGTCGAACCCCGAGCTCGATGGCGATGCGTAGGCCGCTGACGAGGGCTTCGTACTCGGCGACGTTGTTGGAGGCGGGGAAGTGGAGGCGGATGATGTAGCGCATATGGACCCCTGAGGGTGATACGAACAGCAATCCAGCGCCCGCTCCCGTCTTCATCAACGACCCGTCGAAGTACATGGTCCAGAGCTCGCCCTGAACCTACGCCGGGGGAAGTTGGGTGTCGGTCCATTCCGCAACGAAATCTGCCAGTACCTGAGACTTGATGGCCTTCTGAGGGGCGTAGGAGAGGGTTTCCCCCATGAGCTCGGCCGACCACTTGGCGATCCTTCCCGACGCCTCTCGGTTCTGGATTATCTCTCCGAGGGGGAAAGATGAAATCACGGTGACCGGGTGGCCCAGGAAGTAGTGTTTGAGCTTACGCCGAGTAAGGACGACCGCGTACAACAGCTTCTGGATGTGGGGGTACCTCATCTTGGTCTCGGAAAGGACCTCGCTCACGAAGTAGACAGGCCTCTGAACCGGCAGGGCGTGTCCTTCCTCCTCCCTCTCGACTACTATGACCGCGCTGACTACCTGGGTAGTTGCTGCGACATAGAGCAAGAGGGGCTCGGCCGGACTCGGGGGTACCAAGACTGGGGGCGAGGTGAGCAAGGCCTTGAGTCTCGAGAGCGATTCCTCGACTTCGGCGGTCCACGCGAAGTGTTCCGTCTTCTTCAAGAGGCGGTAAAGGGGTAGGGCCTTCTCTCCGAGCCTCGAGATAAACCGACTGAGGGCGGCGAGGCACCCAGTGACCCTTTGCACGCTCTTGAGGTCGTTGATCGGGCCCATCTTCGTGATGGCGGTTACCTTCTCGGGATTGGCCTCAATCCCGCGCTGGGAAACTATGTACCCTAAGAGCATGACTCGAGGAACCCCGAAGACACACTTCTCAGGGTTCAGTTTTATGCGATTAGCCCTGAGGCACCCAAACGCGATCTCGAGGTCTCCGACCAGGTTTTCGACTGTTTTGGACTTGACCACGATGTCATCGACGTAGGCCTCGACGGCCGACCCTATGTGTTTCCCGAAGACGTGGAGCATGCATCGCTGGTAGGTGGCCCCGGCGTTTCACAATCCGAAGAGCATGGTGAGGTAGCAGAACATGCCAAAGGGAGTGATGAAGGAAGTCGCGAGCTGATCGGACTCCTTCATCTTTATTTGGTGGTAGCCAGAATATGCATCAAGGAAACAGAGGGTTTCACATCCCGAAGTGGAATCCACTATTTGATCGATACGTGGTAATGGAAAGGGAACTTTAGGACATGCTTTATTTAAACTAGTGTAGTCTACACACATCCTATCCTTCCCATTCTTTTTCTTTACAAGCACTGGATTTGCTAACCACTCGGGATGATGCACCTCCTTGATGAATCCGGCCTTCAAAAGCTTCTCGACCTCCTCCCCGATGATCCTGCGCTTCTCCTCGTCGAAGCGGCGCAGGCGTTGCTTCATTGGTTTGGACCCAGCTCGGATGTCCAAGGAGTGCTCGGCGACTTCCCTCGGAATGCCTGGCATATCCGAGGGACTCCATGCAAACACGTCGGCATTCGCACGGAGAAAGTCGACGAGCACTGCTTCCTATTTAGGCTCGAGGGTGGCGCTGATCGTCAGCACTTTCCCATCCGCGAGGCCGGGGTAGAGTGGGACGGTCTTGGTGTCCTCCGCCGGCTTGAAGTTACCAGCGTGACGCCTGGGGTCGGGGATCTCTCCGGACAAGTCGTCGAGGGCCGCGAGGATAGCCAAATCCTCACGGGCCTCGGCTTTTTCCACGCACTCGACGTCGCAGTCGTATGCGTGCTCGTAGGAGGTGTCAACGGTGATGACTCCCGAGGGCCCCGGCATCTTGAGCTTGAGGTAGGTGTAGTTCGGGACCGCCATCAACATGGCGTATCCCGGTCGCCCGATGATGGCGTGGTAGGTGCCTCGCCACGCAACCACCTCGAAGGTCAGCTCTTCCTTTCGGAAGTTCGAGGGGACGCTGAAACAGACCGGTAGCTTGACGCGGCCGATCGGGAGTGCCTTCTTTCCCGGGACGATCCCGTGGAACCCCCCCCCCCCCCCCCCGCGCGCTGGGCAGGAGCATGCTCCTCAGGATCCCCAGGAGGTCGAGGGTCTCGGCGTAGATGATGTTGAGGCTGCTTCCCCCGTCCATGAGGACCTTTGTGAGGCGGGTGTGTGAGGATGATCGGGTCGACGACGAGCGGGTAAACCCCTGCGTTGGGGATGTGCTCGGGGTGGTCGTCCTGATCGAAGGTGATCGGCGTGTGGGACCAGTTGAGGTACCGTGGAGCCTGGGCTCGAACGGAGAAAACCTCTCGTCGCTCCCTTTTGCGCTGGCGCGTGGTGAGGCGAGTTGAGGGTCCCCGTAGATCATATAGCAGTCGTGGACCTCGGGGAAGCCTCCTTTTTTGACATCGCCCCTGACGTGGACGTCACAGGGCGGGTCCTCTTTGCCATCATCTCTCCGGAGGCCAGGAGGGATGAAATGCTTTCGAAGCATGCGGCAGTCCTCGAGGCGGTGGTTGGCCGGCCCCATATGATAGGGGCAAGGCTCCTTCAGCATCTTATCGAAGACGCCCCTGTCGGAAGGGGGTCCTCGAGGCTTCTTCTTGTCTGTTGCGGCGACAAGGTCGTCGGGCTCGTCGTCAGGCTCGACTTTGGGCTCGACGTTGCGTTGGCCCGGTTGGTTCTTCTTCTTCTTCTTCTTCCGGCCGCCGTTGCCGTCGTTGTTCCTCCTGGGCCAATTTTTCTTCTTGGGCCCGTCGTCCGAGCCCCCGGGCTCATCCGCCTTGCCTTTCCCCTTCCCTGGGGGTATCTGGAAGAACGCGCCGACGGCTTCTTCGCCAGCTGCGTAGTTGGCGATGACGTCCATAAGCTCGTTGGCGGTCTTGGGGGTGTTTCGCCCCAGCTCCCGCACCAACTCCTTGCAGGTCGTTCCAGTGATGAACGTTGTAATAACCTCGTGGTCGGAGATGTGGGTTAGTGCGGTGCGCTGCCTCGAAAATCGGCGGGTAAAGGCGCGGAGGGTCTCCCCTGGCCTCTGCTTGCAGCTGCGGAGGTCCCAGGGGTTGCCCGGTCGTTCGTAAGTGCCCTTGAAGTTGCCCTCGAAGATCCGGACCAGGTCGGGCCAGTCTTGGATCAAGTCCGGGGGTAACTCCTCGAGCCACCTTCGAGCGGTGTCGGAGAGGAACAGAGAGAGTTGCCGAATGATGACGTGATCATTGTCGGCTCCTCCTAGATGACATGCCAGCCTGAAGTCGGAAAGCCAGAGCTCTGGCTTGGTTTCACCGTTGTATTTGACCAGGCTGGTGGGTGGACGGAAACGGACGGGTAGGGGGGTTCGCCGGATGGTTCTGCCAAAAACTCAGGGCCCCGGTGGCTCTGGTGACTGACATCGGTCTTCGTCGCTATCGTAGCGCCCACCTCGGTGAGCGCTGTAGCCTCGAGCCTCGGCGTCGCCATACCGGCGTCGGTTGTTCACCCGAGGGGGCCGGTAGTCGATGAGACGTTCTTGAACCGATCGTCGCTCGACCTGGCCCTGGGGTGCCTTGTTCTGGTGGACGGAGACCTCTCGATTTTGTCGAGGGGGCACTCCTTGTCGCTCGGAGGCAGCCCCTCGACACCTCGAGGCCGAGCTTTCTGCCTGCTGCACGGCTGCAGTCTGGAGAAGCCCTTGGATCTCGTCCCTGATACGTCGGGCTTGCGGGGTTGATGGTGCCGGCATGTCGCGGAGCAGCATCACGGCCGCTACGACATTCTGGCAGGCCCGGTTGAAGACTCGGGGTTCGGCGGCCTCCCCTCCCTCGACGATCTGCCGGTGGACATCCCGGGCCCGCTCGTGAGCTCCTCCACCCTGAGGACGCCCTCGATCCCACTCGAGGGCGTGCTCGAGCTGCTGAAGACGCAGGCGCTCCTCCTCGAGCTTGCTGAGAAGCTCTCGGACTTGCGCGATCTGGACGTCTGGGGGTGGATCGGCCCTATCAGGACTCGGGGGGTTGGCCTCCTGAGCCGGTGTGGCGTTGGCCCCTCCTCCTTCCTCGGTGGCCGCGGTGTCGTCGTCGTCCTCCGGAGGGTCGGCCTGCTCGTCGAGGTGGAAGCACTCCCGGGTGGAGTCGTAACTCTCGTTGGGAGAGTCCGAGTTGGGTCGGCGTGGTAGAAGTGGGGGAAGGACCCCCTGCGCTCCTCCTCCAGGCGCCGCCGTAACGTGCCCCACGTACGGGGTAGTCCTGGCTCACCTGGGGAAGAGGTGGTGACGGGAACGGCCGTCGCACGCGGCAGAGTCCCTGGAGACCCGCCACGTGTCTGAATCTGCAATCCTGCGAAGGCGGAAGAGAGCCCTGCACTGTCGTGGTGCCCGCGCGGGACTGAGTCACGCGGTGGGGACAGGGTCGAGGGCGTCAGAGAGGCCACGGGGACCTCTGGGGACAACGATGTGGCAGAGCCGAAGTCCCACTCAGAGGAGCGCCCGCCCTCGACCCGCAAGCATGGGTCAAACGGACCCCTAGGAGAAGGGGTTGTATCACCAGCTGGGGCTGAGGAGACGGCGTCGGGCACCTCAGGACCCGCACGACGATGAGCGCGTCGGAGTCGCTCGCGCCTCCTCCTGATCGTAGGCCAGAGGCACAAGCGAAGGGATCGTCGCCTGATCCTCGCTGGCTCAGGCGTAGCGAAGCTGCCAACGTCCAAGCCATGACTGGAGGGAAAGACTATGAGTTGCTCTGGTCTGTGGACATGAACCCCAGACTACCGAACCAGATGATGGTGGTGAATGGGAACGGTGGGATGGTGGAATCCATCTGAGAGAGTAGTTCGGAGTTGATCGACACGCGAATCTCCCTATCTGGCGCGCCAACTGTCAGTGTTATGACCCGGGGGTCAAGACCACCAACGAGTAAATTTGTATATCGCGTGCTCCCTCTCTCAGACATGATGCAAGATGGACACAAGGTTTATCCTAGTTCGGGCAAAGAAGGCCCTACATCCAGCGGGGGAGGAAAACTTGTATTATCTCGCACCCGAAGCAGGCTCGTACAGGGGGGGTACAAGCGGTGTTACACGGGGTTGCTCAGAGTGAGCTGCGGGTTGGCCACTCGAGGGGTCGATCGAGTGGCGGGATGTGTGGACTGTGAGAGTCTGAACTGAAGTCCCGGAGATTTCAGGATCCAGCCCTTTATTCTACCTCGGTGTCCCCTTTTATAGACCAAGGGGAAGTCCGAGGGTACAGGGCCCTAACTGTGACAGTATGGGTGGCGTGTTCTCGGCACAGTTTTGGCGGAGAGACGTTGAGCACTGTGGCGGTATGGCCTTCCCGTCCTTCTAGCGTTCCCGGTCGTGGTGGCAGTAGAAGTCGCCGCGGCACGTCGCAGCACAGCGTCCACAGACGGGCACGAATCCCACGGCGGAAGCGAGACAGGGTGGAAGGGACAGGCCCTGTACTGGAGTTGCCGGAGAGAGGGGTCGAGCCCCCCGGTCGATGGGGGGGTCGAGTTCTACGCGGCTCTGTCGTACTTCTGAGGTTGTCGTCGAGGGCCGCACTGTTCACTTTCCGAGGGGTGTTGCTGGAGTCCGTACTCGCGTAGTGGCGACAGTGGCGGCACAGTTGACAGGAATCGGGAACTTGACGGGGAGTTGGCAGATTTGACCACGGGCGTGGACGCCCATGGCGTTAGGTAGATTCACTTTAGCCCACGCCGGGAGCAGTTGGGCTGATCGAGCCTCTCGTCCGGGGGTCGTCTGTTCGATCCCTGGTCCGTCACTCATCGTCGAGGCAGGGTCGGAGCAGAGACGGGGTCGGAGAGGTCGAGGTAGAGGTTGGGGGGTCGTTCATTCGACCCCTCGTCCTTCCTTGGTTCGTCGAGATGGGGGCTGGGGGGTCGTTCGCTCGCCCCCTCGGTCCGTCTTTTGTCGTCGAGATAGAAGCCGGGGGGTCGTTCGAACGACCCCTCGGTCCGTCATTTATCGTCGAGGTAGGAGCCGGGGGGTCGTTCGCTCGCCCCCTCAGTCCGTCTTTTGACGTCGAGGTAGGAGCCGGGGGCTCGTTTGCTCGCCCCCTCGGTCCATCTTTTATCGTCGAGGTAGGAGCCGGGGAGTTGTTCGCTCGCCCCCTCGGTCCGTCTTTTATCGTCGAGGTAGGAGCCGGGGGGTCGTTCGCTCGTCCCCTCGGTCCGTCTTTTGACGTCGAGGTGGGGGCCGAGGGGTCGTTCGAACAACCCCTCGTCCATCATTTGGCGTCGAAGTGGGTCGGCCCATGGGTCGTCACAGCTGGCGTAGAGGGGCCCTCGAGTGATGGGTCGTGCCTTACTGAGTAGTGGGCTGGTCCCTGTCTTAAAAATGGTTGCTATGTTTGGCGTTAATTTATCGAAGGGTTTATGGTACCCCTGACCTTCGTACCCGACAAGTGTGTTGCATCGGCGCAAAGTTTGCCGATGGTGGCATCAGAGGTATTTTAGGAATCACTTGGAAATCTTCTGATGGCACTTGTACAGTTGGAGAGGACGTAGAGTAATGCATCATAGGGATCACCGGTTGTGATTGCATTGCCGATGCCATGGAGCCCTTCCAAGCTGAACTATCTCCCTGCACCAGATTAGAACCAGCAGATGGATTTGAAGGCATACTGTCACCCCACCAGTTGGCAGGAGCTGGATGATTCTAGATAGCAGGTCCCGACATTGCCGATGCCACTGGATCTGTATTGAGCTTGGTGATGCTTTCAGGACTTGGTCTTGGTGGTGTAGCCACATCGGCAGACGGATCCACGGGAGTGGAGGACGCCATTGGGGCCGCCGATGGGTTTATAGATGCCGATCCAGGTTGATGATACGCTGGACCAACATATTGAGGCGCATGTCCTTCTTTGAATGATTGCATGACAGCATTGTACACAGTATTGGACAGCACGCTGGAGTGGCTAATTAATGCTTGATTTAAAGTAGAATTAACCATCTCTTGTAACTTACCAGGATTGGTGTCATATGTGACCTGTCGTGGCAATGGCGGATCTTGCTTCTGGATAGCTTCGCCGCTCCTGCTTAGGCTGAAGGACTTCAGATATAATTGCTTGTATTCCTCCATAGCCTGCTCCATAGCCAGCCTCTGATCATCTTTTAGATCGGCCTCGGAGACTTCAATGACGTTCCTTTGGTTAACGTCGGAGTTATCACCCATGATAGATGTATAATTTGTTCCACCGGGTGTGTCAAAAGAGGTGTTGACACAAAAAGCGTTAGGATCTGCGAACACCTCGGGCTATTACCTGAAATTCGATATCCAAGGTGTGCCAGTCGATTTGACCAGTTAATCGACAAGGACGATAACTAGAACAAGATCTAAACAAGACAACGGCGATACGCCCAGATGTCAAGACTCAGACTTGATCGGGATAACTAGAGCAGAGTTGAACGAGACAACAGCGATGCGTCCGGATGTCAAGGCTCAGATTACTCTCACGCGGAACTTGCAAGGGTTTGACGGAGATCAAGGTGATGCAACCCATCGAAGCTTGAAGAACTCATAGATAAACTAAGACTAATGCAAAAAGGGTAGATTGCAGTAAAAGTAGAATAAGAGTAATTTGATTTGTTTGATAGATTGATCTCTTTCACGTGGCCCTTAGGCACATATTTATACTCCCGCATGGAGAGTTGTACAGAGACACGACTCGTACCTTCCCTAAACAAAAACTCCTAACTTTAAGGAAATAACTGACTCGCGCAGGAGCCGGACCCAAATAACCATATTATTTTCCTAAATAGACACCCCTATTTTAAAGGAAACAAACGACTCGTGCAAGAGTCAGACTCAAACTACTATAACAATGCTGGTATAAAAATCACCAGTTTCCTTATGTCTTTCCTTCGATGAAAACTTTCCATCGGCAGATTCCTTCAATCCGCGACTTCCTTCTTTCGCCACCGGCAATCTTCTGCTGACACCAACCGCCACATCACCCTGTGCCCATCGGCACTCCATGTCCATCGGCATCATCTCCTCATCGGCAATCGACATCGTTAACATCTCCTCATCGGCAATCGGCATCGGCAACTTTGCAGTTCTGGTGACTTGACTTCACCAATTAACCCTTATCGGCAAGAATCATCCAGCTCCCGTCGGTAACAAACTTATCTTTCCTGCAGCATTCTTTCTCATCGGTAAATTCGATTGATATCTTTCCGATGCTGATAGAAAACAACCACCGATCAACACAAGTCTTAGCTCATTTGACACGTGCCGAAAAACGGTGTCAACAGTTGGTAATACCAACCGGGACTAAAGTCTCTTGCTCAATGCCTAGTACAACAGCCTTTTGCAGGTGGGGCTCTTTATTCCCACCTTTAGTCCCGATTGGTGTTAAAAACTGGGACTAAAGGTAGACCCTTTAGTCGCAGTTGGTGTTACGAACCGGGACTAAAGGCCCTCGGTAGGTGGGTTCAAAAGGAAAGAGTCCCATCTATTGTTAGATGTGTTGCATAGGTGGGTTGGTAAGTCACGCGCGAGGTAGTACATAAGGTGTTGAGATCAAATCTTGCGGAACGCAGTGTGGTAGGCATTATTTTCTATTTTTTTTGCTAGAGGGACCTTTAGTCCCGGTTGGCCCAACCGGGACTAAAGAATAACACCTTTAAAAGGTGAGCTGGTTTCTCTACTTGTGTTAAAGGACTTGGTACCTTTCTAATAACCTCCTCATCTTTGTAGTCTTCGCTATCCTGGCCACTCTCCTGACCTGTATACAATGATCTACAAACTTCATGGTATTCACCCTTTCTCTTCACGGATGTATTGTTCACTATGGGCACTAATGTCTTGATTCCAAGCCTTTCCAGCTCTCGGTTGTTTTTCATTATTTCTTCATTCCTTAAACACTCATATTCAGTAATAGGCATCTCTGTAAAAAATTATTTGAGAATAGTTAGAAGGTTGCAATTTAATGAGATAATCCATCCTCCTAGATAACAGAAATCACTCTTGTATCCATCCTCCATGAATTAAACCCTTTTTGTTGTCTATTTTTATTTGGACGTTCTCATAAACCAAGAGACCAAATATTGTCAACAAATGAGACTCGTCCTTAGATGCACTTAGATGCATAACAAATATTTTAAGTCTAGTATCAGTATGCACTTAGATGCGTGACATAAATAGTACTCGTACTACAAGGCTAACATGTTGCAATTTTTTTATCTCCAAATCCAGACTCTGTTTACATCAGAAATCATCAATGAACTATAAACTGGAATAGTTTGATATTGCAATCAAAGAGGATTTGGGACATCCATCGATGAACTAGGCAAATAGGACTATTAACAACAACTAGAATCTGGGTTGAGTCCAATTAATTTAAGGGCTTGTAGTACGTGCTGGAGATGCTTTGAGACCTCCAAGTCCTGTCATGTCTTAGGTTCCTGTAATCTACTAGGATTATACATGTATGCACTTATGTATATGCCAGCAAGTTATATATGATCATGCCCGTGCATTATTAGTCTTACGTACTTGTTGCAATTATTTTTTAAGTCTCTCTAAAGTTCAGAATTCTACTCCTGGGATCGATAAGCCGTAGGCATGCATGGCTGCAATATGTATACGCTTGTGCATACATATTGTATCTCCTTTTGTCTGTGTGAGCTTCCCGTGGTTCACAACGCTCCCTAACCAATCGGTTTAGGGTTTGTAGGTGAAGCTAGTGGTGGCGCGGTGAACCTCATACCGAGTGCCCCGACCTCCACTCATACTTTATAGCACTCCACGACGGGGGGCCACCAACCATGGTTCGGCTGGGCGCCCCCAATCAAAGTGTGAGTCATGGTCCAACTCGATCATTGGACCTAACCGGGTGGACATAAATCTAATAGCCACGACTAGATCGAGGTTGAGGACATGAGATCTGGCGGCCACGATTGGATCCATTAAGGAAGACATGGGATCTGTGGCCATGGCTAGATCCATCCATAGGAGTCCAGGGCGGCATGGGTGGATCTAGCCGCCATGGTCTCTAGCGATATCGATTGGACGTTGATCTTTGGCACATTGTCTCGTGAGCTATCCCTCTCCTTTTGTTTTTTTTTCACTCCTTTTGTTGCCTCTCTTTTTCTCTCTCCTCAGTCCCAAGGTTGATCCTATTTTATCATCAACGAGCTCCTCTTCATTCCCCCTCAAACCCTCTTCATTTGATCTTGAGATAGGAGGCCGGGACTAAACAGGGTAGAGGAGGATTTTGACTCGTAGAGGAACAAATCCCTCTCTCCCTTTCAACCCTCTTGGGTTTGGACCAAACAAACTAGCCGTCAAGCGGCAACGGATCTCGGGCAATGGCTCAACATGGGCTTGGTGCCAAGCTTCGCACCAGACTTGACGACCTCTTTTTATTATTTTTTAATCGATTTTGATAGACATGTACTAAGCAGCTAGCGCCTCTGTTAACTGTTATTAATTAACATGGACATTTGATAAAGTCAGCTGGCTGCGTGTGGCCGTCTCTAAGAATATTTTTTTGACCACATGTGAAAATAATTTTTTTTGTATTAGTGGCTCTCTCACGGCCACTCACCTGGATTTATTCATCATCGAAAATATCAAAACAATATAAATAGGTCCCAATTTTGTGTTTGGCAGGCAAGATATATATATATATATATATATAGGGAGAGTATACTCTGTAGCCAGGCCGGTCTGACTCGCCACCAATAAACCAGGCGTGGGAGGCGTTTGTTGCATGCAACGTACTGGGCGGACAAGGTAATTAAGCTGAGCTCACAACCAAATTATGGTAGTGCCTAACCGTAATTAGTTCTCCTTGATTTCAGCAAATCTAGTTGACCTGCTGCTGTATGCATGCAAGGATCGTACATATGGCCATTACTCACTTACTATAACCAGGAATGGAAATTACCATGAACTAATTACGTTAGGTAACAAAGTTATTAGAATTAGTTGCCAACTAATTACGATAATTTGTATGTTAAGAGACAATAATTAGGACATGTTACTACAATTTAGCGCCATGGTGCTATAAGGTACCAGCAAGTGTTTCATACATGCAAGTTTACGCGAATATATTATGAGCTTTAATTTATCATCCTGATGTATATGCAAATGTCCTTGTTACGAGAATACAACATACCTTGTCCAAAAAAAATAGTAAATAATATATTCCAGTAAATAGGAATGGGTTACAATAATACTCAACATGCTATGGGTAACTGAAGAGTTGTATACATGTTGAACTATTGTAATTGTTCATGTGTTACCCGAATCTGAGCACGGTGACGAGAGCAATTTTGTCATAAGTTGATTAAATAATTTGAATTTCCCGAACAAAACTAGCATTAGAAAAGATTTACCATAATTCATGAACTTATTAATATAATAATGCATATTTAGGAAATTTCTGTATATGACAGTACAAATAATATTTACAAGAATTTACACTAAAAATATTTACGAGAATTCTTATTATGACTTTTTCTCTAGCATAACTAACAATTATATTTAGTAGAGAACTTGAGAATTGAGATGGGTACTATGAATATTTACGAGAATTCTGCTTACGACAATGATAACATTATTTACAAGAATTTTAACTAATAATATTCATGCAACACTCTTGTTCACGCATCGGCTCATCCTGCGTAACTTCTGCCGACGTAATCATAAGGTCATAATAGGGACAAGATCAATTGACTATGCCAAAGACTCTATAAACTAAAAACACGAGCAAAACTCCTTTGCACATCTGTTGTAAGTGTGAGAAATAGAAAATATTGATGCCCAATTATTAGAAACCAATGTGCAGGGATTAGAGAATGCATGGCTTCAGTAAACTTGTACATTTGGTTAAGATAATTCACTATCAGAGAATCAACAAATCCGTGCATCATCGTGGATGAGGCATGCTCTGGTCCTACATCCGCCACGGCAGAATGTTGCCCGAGCACCATAGAGATTAGGGACAGCGCCCGCCAATGCTTTCAGAGGGCTGTCAACGCCATGACGAGGAGCTCCGGACATGTCGTCCCAGGTCCCTTCAATGGGCGGGTTCGTCGTGGACCAGCCCACGCGCAGATCTGCCATGGGAAGAGAGCTGCTGGGGTACCAGGAGGGCAGGGCCACCAGCGAGGTCGACGAGGTGGAGGTCTCCGTCGGTGGAGGTCGACGTCGCAGGGAGCGCGAGCAGGGCCGGCCATGACCTGGCTAGCAGCCTGCTGGTCTCTGCTGGGCTGCGCGTCGAGGCCATGTCGGGGATGTGCCGAGCCGCCGTGAGCCGAGCCTCCACTGCGACGCCGGAGAAGGGAGGCCACGCGGTGTGAATGCGAGCTCATGGGATCGATGCAAATAGAGTGGTACGGTGCATGGTTTTGTGGTCACTAAAATAAACAATGATGCACTGTTTATGGGCGGGATTTAGGGGAAATGGGCCGGTTCTAGTTTGGAAAGACAATTATTGCCAGCTATTAATTAGCCAAGCATGCAACGGTGGTTTCCTGAGGCTGGGTGGGCGTTGATGATCGGTCCCTAGTTTGGACCTGGCTATAGAATAAGTTTATTCTATAGCTAGTTATGGAGTAATAATTCCATATATATATATATATATATATATATATATATATATACGAAATTTGGTCATATTTATAGGTCAAATGATGTATAGGTTTCTGTTGTAGAGCTCATAACTAACAGTATATATAGAATCACTAATTTGAGGCATGCATATAGTTAATTTGTATAGGTTTGTCCTACAGCTCAGAACAGTTTGAGTCGAAGTAAAATTTCTTCTGTCATCAAATACTGCAGTCAACTTGAAACATACGATTCGAAGTATATATAAAGTTTTATATTAGTATATGCTATCTTGTTTGTTGGTTTCTAATTAAAATAATCTATAGTACGATCTTAGACCTGTCGTATAGGTCTTGTATCCCAGCAAGTTATGATCAAATGCATTAGTCTTGCGTACTTGTTGCAATTTTCATCAAGCCTCTAAAGTCCAGAATGCTACACCTGGGATAATAATACACACGTACGCTTGTGTGTGTGTGTGTGTGTGTGTGTGTGTGTGTGTGTGTGTGTGTGTGTGTGTGTGTGATCGTATCTCCTTTTGTTTGTATGAGCCGACGGAGAAACCCTAGATTGGAAGTTTGGAAGAAGCTCGGATGCATGCATGGGACGACTTGCATTGCTTGGAGGGTATACTAAATATACGTCCCATCTTTGGAAACTTGTATATTATATATATTTGCTTCTCCATTGGTGTTCCGCCGCCGGCCGGACAAGCACAGACAGATCCACCACTAGCCAGCCCCAAAGACACTTGCAACCTATAGTGCATGCGCTAGGGCAACGTACGCCTTGCCACGAGCGATCGCCGGCGGGAGAGATATGCGGCCGGCCGGCCGGCCGGCGTGCAAAGCCCAACGTGATGCGCACACCAGAATTCAGCGTGCTAGCTAGAACGAACGCACGGCACAAATGTGCGCATACACGAATGCACCTAGCTATTTACTAGACTACCTTAGCTTCGTATATGAATATAATAGCATGGGGGCGTGCTCCGCTGTGCCGGTTTTTGCTAAGCATTTGTTGCAAGCCGTAAAGAGAGTTAGTTTTTTTATATACTGAAACAATATATATATAATAGCATGGATAAGTACTTAAAATTGTTGTTATAGTCTAATAACAGCCCAATATAAAGATGCATGCACGGGCCTGGTACAAAACTTACAAACTCATTATTGACATGATTGATATGAATCACCATACTACACGCACTTTATAGCGTGTGATTGCTGCTTGTATAAAACAAAAGATAAAAAAATAAATGAGAAAAAAAGAGAATAAAAAAGCTTAAACAAATTTAAAACTAAAAAATAATAAAAGATTTTGGGAAGTAAAAACTAAAAGAGATAAAAAATGCCTATAACAGTTTAATATAAAGCTATACTAGCCTGATAGAAAGACTACATGTTCTTTATTACCATAACTGATATAGACTACCATACTGCATACAATCTAATACGTAGGATCGTACATGTATAAAGTAAAAGATTAAAAATAGAAATACTACAAGTTTTTTATCGTTTACTTCGATTGATGTAGATCACACTATATGCATTCCGCTGAATAAGGTTATGTATAAAACAGAAGATAAAAAATAATTAAGATAAAATAAAGTATAAATAAATAAAATTAAACTAAAAATAAAAGAAAATAAAAAAATTTAAATAAAAAATTTAAAAATTATAATAGAAAATTACAAATAAAAAATAAAAAAATAAAAAATATCAAGTCAATGAACCGTGCTAGAGGCCCTGTCCGGCCTCCCATTTATACGCGTGAGAGATATCTTATAACTCGCTTACTCCCATCTCTCTCTGATGTGTGTGCATATTAATTAAATGTTTTTAATATTAAGTATATTTCACGCTACTACATGTCTTGGACAGTTGCTACAATAAGTATATAACGTGCAAGCTACGACAAAATAAATTATTCTATAGCCACCACTATTTACAATAGTTTTATATACATATTTACGATGGTTATGTTATTATATATAACACATGAGGATATTTACTCTAACATTATAGTACAAGTAAATCAGATATATAATAAGGATTTACTATATATAGTCTCGTTAATTAGCATAGTAATTATTATAAATCAAAATAGCTACGTTATACGGTATATATACTCCCGAAAATGCACAGTGTATAGGTTTCGGTAGTACAACTCATGCACACAACAGTATAACTTATATGCATGCAATGCTCTAGAGCTGACGCTTTGTGCGGCATCTTTTTTTTTCTTTCTTTGAGCGGACGGAGAATGATGAAGCCCTAGATTGGATGTGTGGAAGGAGGCAGAATGGGACGACCTCGAATACTATCCACACTAGTAAAGAAAACATTTTTAGAGGCGATGGTAGAGGCATTTATACAGGCGGTCAAGTCCACCGTCTGTATTAGGGGTCAGTACTAATCGGTCTACAGTACAGGCGGCGGACTGTGAGCCGCCTGTGAAAACAAGGTTTTCACAAGCGGCTCACTTTGTTGTTTTTACAGGCGGCAGCCGCTTGAATTAATCCGCAGAATAAAATCGCGTTTTTAAAATCGAAAAAAAAAAGAATTAAATTCTGGGACAAGCGCAGTATTTTTTCGCGTAAAATTCGCGAACAAGCTCCGCCGGGGATTCAAACCTAAGACCTTACCCTCGCGTGGTACCTCCTCTACCACTCCACCCATGACTCACTTGTGTCTAGATTCGTTAGTACTTCTTCATATTCTATACTAAACCGAGTGTAAATTGATTGTTTGAGCCATTAAACGAATTCAAATGAAAAAGTTATGAACTACAAAGTTTCATAACTTTTCGAAACCTACAACTTTCATGTAGCAAGTTTTTTCATCCGAGATCGTTTACAAAAATTTAAATTTCAAATTTGACACATTCAAACGTAATTTTCGATGACAAGATGATTTCAAATGAAAAAGTTGTGAACTACAAAGTTTCATAACTTTTCGAGATCTACAACTTTCATGT
Organism: Microstegium vimineum; assembly: GCA_022036555.1. Lineage (NCBI taxonomy): Eukaryota > Viridiplantae > Streptophyta > Magnoliopsida > Poales > Poaceae > Microstegium > Microstegium vimineum. Next base: position 55,182,605 of record CM039132.1, on the reverse strand, counting down.
ACAAAGTTTTTCCATCAGAGGTCGTTTACAAAAATAAAAAAAATAACTGTACAGGTATTTACACAGGCGGTTTATAATGTCAGCCGTTTGTGTAAATACCATTTATACAGCCGGCTGACATTATAAACCGCCTGTATGTATTTACACAGGCGGTTTATAATGTCAGCCGCCTGTGTAAATGGTTTTACACAGACGGTTCTCTTGCTGGGTCCACCCTATTTTTTGTACTGGCGTCATAAAATTGTGAACCGCCTGTGAAAAAAAAACAACGTGCCAACAAAAATGATTTTTTTAGTAGTGCCGGCAGGGGAGGGTCTGAAAACTAGCTTATGCTTCATTGGTGTGCCGCCGGCAGCCGGACACAAGCTAGCACGGACTGAGCAGCTAGACATTTGCAGCCGCCTCACCGATGACCTCCATGCGCTAGCTAAGCCCTCTATGTACGCAAAGCCGGCAAAGGCCTTTGGCTGGCCTATAAATACTAGGCATGGCGGAGGATACGCCTTCATTCAAGCACAGACACACGGTTGTCGAGAACACAAAAACAACAGAGACGTACATTTCCAACGATCCGCAGCGATGGCATCCAACAACAAGTCCATTGCTCCCCCTGCGTTCTTGCTGTTCGTGCTAGCCGTGGCACTCGTGTTCATGGCTACTTCAGTGCGCGCCCAGTCACCGGCTCCGACGCCGGCTCCAAAACCTAACGCCTGCACCGACCCCTGCCCCAAAACCCGTGTCCTTCCGGCTTCAATAACATAGTCGGGTACACTCAAGGCGTGACAGACTATCTTCTCCGCGGCATCACTCTCATCCTCTCCCCTGTCAAGGTCAACCCAGGCACCAGCACCACAAAATGCATTTGCTATTACTCTACCATCATCACCATCACCATCCCCATTCCCTTCTTGCCCCCCATTGTGCTGCCCAACACCGCTGGCCCCCTCGCATGCGTGCCAGGCCTCAAAATATTTTGAGCACACGCCTAAGATTCACCATTCTGCCACACACTCCTACTATATACCTATATATACACACAACATACAAATATACATATGAATAAAGCTCCATCTCTCTGTCTGCATGTGCATGCATGGTTGTGTGCATGCGGAGACTAATTCACATGTTACGCTATACAGTACAGTGGCATGTAAGAGGAGTTACAAAGTAAAGAAAGATGATGTAACACTGTGTGACACATTTATGTTATTATACGTGTTCTCTCAAAATATCGAATATATATACTGGAACTATGTTAATTATATGTTTTCCTTTGATTACTCCTGCTACATCAAGTATATTATGTGCTATCATGTACGTGTCTTGCACAGTTATTGGCTCCTATACACGGGCGGGGCATGAGGTTCATGAGTTTTCTCGACCTTAGATAAGAAGTCCTCTACGTTAAGCTAAAATAGCTCGGGGGTGTTTACCACCTAGCCCGAGTTTATTTATAAATGTCCCATAAAAGAATATACAAACATATGCATAAAGGTACATATTTCTCCAAAATATATATATATATAAGAAATACATTATTTCAGCTAGATGTAGTCCGATCCATGATTGTATATCTTCTCACGGAAAAAATACAACATCATGTAGCTGGTCCCGCCGACTCCATACTCAAACACAATTTCCAATTAGTGTTGAGTCAAAATGCAAGAAAAACAAATCAAGGAAAGCCATAGAAATCAGCATTGCGCGCTTTAGAACAAGCAATCACCGGTGGATCGAAAGCGGCTTTCACAGGCGGATTTCAATCTCATGGGTAATCAGTAGTGTTGACCTTGGCGTTTCACCATCATGTTTTCACTCGGCAGTGATGCCTCTAATAAAGAAGAGAGGGAACCTTAGCCCAAAAGCTCAACTCTTTCTCAATACTCAACCGCTTTCCCTCCCTACTCTCCCTTGCTTTAGCACCTCCCTTTCTCTTCTATCGCACAGGCGCCATCACTCCTCTCCACCATATAGCCACCATCCACGGTGGGGTGTGCAATGTGCGGGTGAGGAGTGGTGGTGTGACCCGAGCGCTATCAAAGTGAATACAGTGGGGTGTCGCCAAGGCACACGGTGGTAGGGTGGCACAACCGTTCGCTATAACGACATTGTCTCCCTTGCTGCCACTCCTCCACACACCTCACCCAATATGCTTGTGTAACAATCCACAATTTCCTCGAAGGGAAATCCACATAATGTGATAGTCCCAGGAATACCAAACTATCACATTATTATTATACGGCTGATACCATAGTCATACATCGAGATTACAACTTAGAGATTAACACCCTACTACAACACGATACTAGCGGAAGACTCATGCGAGACGATATCAGAGTAGAAGCAACGCGCCAGCGGGTGAAGGCTCCTCCTTCACGGGCAACCTTGAGCGTAGGACAAGACCACCTAATCCTCCGGATCCTTGTTGTTGTCGTCGAAGATAGCATCCAAACATCACAAATAACTTTCAGTACGATTTGTACTGGCCACTGTTTCCCACCCTATGCTTTGCTTTTGCTTTGTGGAAAGTGGAATGCAAGGATATAGCAAAAGACCTATTTATGGCTGTAGTTTTTTTATGCATATAGTAACCAATATTTAATGTATATAATTGTATCTCAAGTTTTAACACATTTCCCACACATCCATCCCATCCACACACATCTCACCACACTCTCACTCTCTAGGCGACAAGGACAACTCCCTCTCGTCCTTGTCTCAGCGGCTCACAGTAGGATCCTGTAAAACCCAGGAGGAGAGAAGAAAGGACTCATCTCTCTACAATAAGAGAGGCGTAGGTCACGAGATGTCCATAACCAGGGACACAGCTATACGTATAGATCGATCAACTCTACAGAGTGTGTACACCTGTACCCACAAGATCACCATCATCGACGTTGTACAACGCCTAGGCTGATAACGGGCTATCTCCCGATCCGGAACGATACCATCCTGCCACTCAGCCCTGGGGCTCCCCGGCGCACCGGCAAACTGAGACTGGGAGACACAGCACCTGGCCACAGTGGTACTGCGCATCTAGGATGGTGCGGGATCCCAACACCGGCACCACCCATCCTTATCACCTCACAACCTGGCAGTAATGGCATCGCCCAAACCGGTCAACATCCGCACCCCGCCCATTCAGGGACGAGTGGTGTGCACGAAAGGCTCATGGTTCCGTTTTCCCTTGCTATTCCAGATCCTAGGTGTGATCAGACAGGTCATCTCCACAATCGGGGTACTCCCCCGTGCAATCACAACACCTCTATCCCGGGGCTTGCCCCAGGATCTCCTCAAAACACATGTACCCGCCACAGGTACCTCACGTGGGGATGCCCAGGTCGTACCCCCGGCAAGACTCATCCCACGGACTCGTCGTAGGGCCTGTCTGATCGACTCAACCCTCACTACACACCCAAGACACACGCCAAGATCTCCCCCGTTCTTATCATCATTACGGCACATAGTGCCTAGCCACTCACAAACAATCCTCCACTCAGCATCACATCATAGACATAATGCGAAGTAGAAGTAAGTAGCGAGCAAGTAAGTAAAGCAAGTGTCTATCCTAACAGCGGGTGTGCAGGGATAAGGTTGTGACAAGGTAAATGCTTTCCAAGCAAATCTACCATGCAAACTATCAGTTTAATTGCAGAAAGTAAAGCACTAGCATCTATGTATATGCATGTCTAATAGGATTCTACGAGGTTGGGTGGGACGTGGCACCTGTTATAATAGATCCATAAATTCATCCACATCATGTTGCTGCCCATGTCTCTTGCCTCCAACAGATCACCGGTCCGAACAACATCGCCCTCGATGCAACTACCTCGACAAAGCAACAAACAAGGAAGAGAACAATCAATCTCTAACCAAGATCCAAATCAAAAGGCAGCGAGAGACAGAAAGAGCGGCTAACGACAAAGAACAAAGACTTAGCCCTCACGGGGGTTGTCCGCTTTCCTCGGGCTTAAAATAAAACACGAGTGGCTGTTTGCTAAGCATAAGCTCGAGTCATGACCCTGAGATAACCATACTTCCCATGTTGATAGTGTCAACCTGTATGGTTTCAAGAGAAAGGGGTCTAGACCCTAGCTTAACTTAAACATACACCACAGCTTGTAGTCTTTCAAATAGGGTGTCATGGAAATTGACAGGAACCGAAAGATTGCAAGCGAGAGAGGAAGACAAATACAACAGGGTTCGGCCTTTGTAGCCTTAAGCCCCACAAGTCACAACTAAAGAAGGACCGAACAACAACGCAAGATGCAAGAGTTGTGACTTGGTCCCATAGACTTCGACTTGCATGCCATGAAAATTGGCACAAGCAAAAGAGAATGGGACAAGAGAAAGAGGGGGAGGGTTGGCTAGGCTGTCCATATCACGTCCTCGATAAATATGATTTCTAACGGTCGATCGAGTCGACTTGCATGGTTCCAAGGACATGGCATAGACCATAGCTTCGCTAACCAAAAAGAGGTTGGAATGGGGAAATAAAGAAAAGGGAAAGTGGTCTACTTCTCCCAATCCACACGCCATGGCAAAGGCGAGGCATCGGAAAGGAGCAACACACAAGAGAACACACAACACCCAAATCCGCTTGTAGGGTACCACGACCTACGTGCACTAAAGGCACAAGGTAATCCCTTGGTCTAGGAGGTGCAAGCATACGAGGTGGATAAAACAAAGAGAAGCAAAGGAGGTAAAGTCCGATGGTCATTGCAAGATGACTCGCGACCATGAGCTCTACCTACACGAGTTGGCATCCGATGATTTCACGAAGGTTGTCCCCTAACTCGAATCCGCTAGACTAGGTCACAAAGGGCTCGCAACATGTGGATAATAACCACGTCGATAACATCGACACCGAGTCCTCCATGGCCAAATCCTAGGGACAAGAATAGGAGCTAACGACCGTGAACCAAAGGGGACAACTAAACACGCGAGAGAAAGGATCGTGCTTGGCGTTACAGCCACAGCGGGACGAACCCACGACCAAACACGTTGCTTCTCGACCGGCTCGAAGGCTCGGTCCACAGAGACAAGCAAAACAACGATAACACAAGCACACAAAGGCAACAAAATGGAGTAACACACATCCATAGCGATAGAGATAGGTCGGCACGAAGGCACGACATAGGCATAGATATAGATAGATATTTATCAAGTGTAATAGAGGACATGGATATCATGAGTATATGACGAGTGCGGACATGTATGAACAGATATGAAATATAGGAGTTTTGTCGACGTTGTGGAAGGCGTTAGCGAGTTCCAAAGACTTGACCTTGAAGCGGCGAAGACAGCGGAGCTTGTCGTGCTGGATCAACGACACGTCCGGGGCAACCACGGCCGCATGCGGCCACCCCGGGCCGGTTGTAGCTAGCTGTAGCCCCCACTGGCTGGCCACAGCCACCTGCTAGCCGGTTGCAGCCACTACTGGCTAGCTGTAGGTGGCCACGGCTAGCTCTGGCTGGCCAAACGGGGTGGTGTCTGACCTCATAGGGCAGCAGATGGCAGGGAGGGCGATGGGTTGCTGCGAGGGGTCCACGGAGCATCTGGGACAGTCACAGACACCCCTCCCTGCAACAGAAAACCCATGACACGAAGGCCGGACAGAACGACAGGTAGGCAGGGTGACGTCGGAGCTTCGCTATTCAACGCATCACGTCCGCGGCTTTCCTGCAACAGTGCAGAACGCAGCACGAAGGCCGGTCTCAGAGATGAACGACAGTAAGAAGGGAAAAGTGGGGGCTTTGGCTTGGGGCTCACCAGACTGGACGAGGACAACGCGATGTCGAGGAGGCACTGGTCGTGGACGACGTCGCGGCGGTGGCGTCGTGGTGTGGTCTGGCGTTCCAGCTGGTGCGGCGTCGCAGAGACCAGGGCGGAGCGGGATGCCGACAAAGCCGTCGTAGCGGCCGGCTGCTCGGACGAAGACGACGACGGTGTGCAGGGCGTGCTCTCGGACTCCGTTTGGCGAGGCACAGCGAGGGGTCGAGGACGATGTGTGGTTCGGCGTTGTAGGCGCCGAGGCAACAACGTCGCAAGGAGGAGGTGCCACCGACGACGGCGCTGCGAAGACGGACGTCGAGGTGGTGGCCATGGCGATCTCAGCTCCCGGTTGCACGGTGTCATGGTGGCTCAGAGCGTCATGGCCGGCGTCGGGGTGGTGCGGCGACTCCTTCAGCGTTGCTGGTCACGGCAGGAGCTCGGGGTCGACGCGCAGAGGTGGTCGGCAGAGGCGCGTCGCAACGAAGACGCCTCTGGGGTGCCCGGCAGCGGCACAAGGAGCTCGGAGACGCCGGGACGCCGACATGGTGGGGTTGCGTCTTCATCGTAGGCCCGGCTTGCGCGAGGCCGGCGCGAGCACGGCAGAGCAGCGGCGCTAGCGGCTCAAGGTGAGGGGCAGGAGGGACGGTGGCGGCTCGGTGGGGGAGACGCAGGGCGTGCGGCTGCTGCGACTCGGCGAAGGAGCAGAGCGGCGGCGGATGGGGGTGTCGGGGAAGGCGCTGGCGGCTCGGCGTCTTATACGCGCTGCTGGCTAGGGTTCGAGGGGGAACGTCGATCCTCGACGTCCGTGCGGAGGAGGGGGCACGCGGCGCGCATCCCAAGTAGGGTTGGTACGGACGCCGAGGCACTGGGGCGTGGGCAAGCCCTCTGGTGGCGGCGGCGGCTCTCTAGGAAGCCCTCACTCATAGGTTTTGGGGTAGGGGCGCCCTCGCGGCCGCCTGGGCCACTGGGCCGCGCGCGCAGGCCTGCGGGAGAGAGGAAGGGTGGGGTGCGAGCGGGCCAGCTGGGCTACGGCCGCGTGTGGGCCTGCGGGGGCACGTGCTGGGCCAAGGGGTGGTCGAGGCCTCTCGGCAAGGAGGAGGGGAGCTGGGCCTGGCGTGTGGGTAGGAAAGGTGGTAGCAGGACTGGGCCAGAGCGGGGGAGGCGTGGGCCTCCTGGTGCTGCTGCTAGCATTTGCCAAAAGGAGATCGGAGGAAGAGAAGGGAAAAAGGAAATTAGCATTTCCTTTACGATTAAAGGAAGCTTGGGGTTTAGTTGGAAAGAGATTCGACAAATGTGAGAAAAGGATTTGGAAGGAAGGGAAATGCACAAGTCGATGGTATCTTAATGTGGATCCAAAGGGAAGGTTTACTCCAGGAATTTGCAAGAGGGTTCATAAGAGATTTGCCATGGAGTTTCAAGGAGAGGAAAAGCTTTGGATACATGCATTCCAACACGAAAGAGAACTTGAAACCCGAAACCAACTCAAGAACCAAGGCACACATCTACAACCAAGTCTATATGTATGCAACGATTTGTCGGTAAACTCCTAGGGTTAGCTCTGGTTTTTACCTAGCAACTACATGCTTCACACGTTGCTAGAAAAGTTTTTGAATGTTCATATTTTTGGGTGTTACAAAACACGGGTTGTTACAACTTGCTTCCATGCTTGCCACGACCAGATCTGAGATTGCCATGACCCAATATGGTGGCCATGACCGGATCCATCAAGGAAGATGTGGGTCATAGTACGATGGCCATGGCCAGATCTATCAAGAGGAGTCCGGGGCATGGATGGATCTAGCTACCATGGTCTCTGGCGGCATCTTCCTAAAAATCTCCACCCTGGTGAATATTTTTCCACCTTGAAGACTTGTCATGCACAAACATCCATGTACTCCGGACTTGAGTTATCAGCTTTGCCACTTCACGAAATGCAGCCCGACGAGTTTGATTTTGCCTCAAACCCAGTCTCTGCGACCCTTGCTGCCTTGACAACTCCATCCTAGTGACTATACCTTCAATAGAGCACCCTTGCAACTTTATACAACTACAAAATGACCTCCTCTCAACTAACTAGAGAAGATTACTATCATTGTCTGAGTCACCCACTTATGCTGCAATATTAGTACTTGCCTTCTTAATTCCTGGACATTCTTCTTTACATGTCCTCAATCTTTGCACTTGAAACATTGCACCTTCTTCTTCCTCTTGCTCTTGGTCTCAACCTTCCCCCTGAGGCTCTCCACTGACCAGCAAACCTTCAGCTGGATGTGCTTCCACTGCATTGTTCTTCCTTATCTGTTCCCGACCAAGCAATGCTGCAGTAATGTCCTGAATCTTGATTGTTTTTTTTGCCATATGTCGGCATATAGCAACCACATGCTCATATATAGGATGGTGGTAAAGAGCACAAATGAATTATTGCCTTGTCTTCATCATCAACTCAGTTACCTCTCTAAGATCAACAACCATCTGATTGAAGACGTTCAAGTGCTCCACGAGATCTTAATCCTGCATCTTCAGCCCATACAACTTTTGCTTCAGATACAACTTGGAGGTTAGTCTCCTAGAGATATACCGAGTGGCCACCTTGTCCCAGATTTCATTTGGTGAGGTCAAATCCATGACATGGAGCATGACCTGATCTAAGACTAAGAGACAGTCATACGGTTGCAGCTGCCTGCGACTGCATATCCTCCCAGTCCTAATCCTAAAAGGAATTGGTATAATTTGTTTAAAAATATTAAAATACGATGAATGGAAATTTGAATTTGTTTCTCCATTGTTGTAGGAGAGTTTTAAAAGGAACAGGTCCAATTTGTTTCATCGTTATTCCTTTGATCTGGTGGAAGCTTATATTTTGCAGTGGAGTGTTGCAGAACTATTCAACCAACGAACTAATAAGAAGAATAAAGAGTCTATAATAGCATAATCCATGATACACAACCATCTATATTAGAAGCACAACTGATCAACTACTGGTGCATGGAGCTAATCCAGTCAGCAAGCAGTCTATCTACCTGAGTTCTATGCAACGGCCACATGAATTTGCTAGTGGATATTTTACTAGCTACCCACAGAAAATTAATAAGTTGAAGCTAGAACAGGGAGGCTCTAAGCACCAGCTAGAGTTGCAACACTACAAATGGTCAATTTACTATACGCTAGGTTCTTGGTATGTCAGGATCTGCAGCCCAGGGCCTAGTCATTGGCCCGTTCAATCTACAGACCCCATGTAATTTTCAGCCTAAGAAAAAAAGCCCAACAGCAGAGTGGTCAGGTCTCACCCATCATCCGCTCGCAGCGCAGGCCACAGCCTGTCCATGCATCTACCTCCTCGGTTCCTCACAGTCTCACACCCCACGAGGAAAAGAGACGCCGCACCGGCACTGTACGGACACACGAGCACAGGAGGAGGCGCTGCACCACCCAGCCAGGAGCCGCACGCCGCCGGAGCCCAGAGGTGCTGGATAGGCTGCACTGCCGCAACAACGCAACGAGGGTCCGAAGGCCGCCGCCGCCCGCCGTCGCTCTCCGCCATCGCCGCTGGTCCTCCTCTCTTCCCCTTCGGCATCTCGCCGGGGGCTGAAAGGAGTGGGGATCCATTGTTTTTAATAAGTTTCTCCATTAGATCGAGTCCTTAGAGTTAGAGTTTCTCTATGCCAAAGTTCTTAGTATTGGAGTTTTATCTCCTCATTCTTCTCTTCTCCGGCAATGGTGAAGGAGAAGGGTGGAATCGTCTTCTCCATGGCGGCTTCGTTGAAGACGAGGACGACAACTTCGGCGTCACCATCTTCATCGACATGACGACATGGAGATCTTTGTTTCCGGACGGCGGCATCAAGGCGGAGATGATGTCGCTGCCATGGAATAATTTTCTCCAGTCTTTTCTTCGTTTTGTTGTGGTTAGATCTGGCCACAATGAAAGACTAGGGAGAATATCCTTCAGATCAGTCTTCCTCATTCTTCGGTGGCAGAAAAAAGAAGAAGGAAGACACCAACAAGAAGAAAAAGATCCTCAATTCCACCTACAGAAATGTTGGCCGTCGTTCGTTGGACAGTTGTTTTCAGGCCATTTGCCGAGTGTTTGCCTGTGTGGTCATCTACACTGCAAAGCGATTAACAGGTTAGGATTTGAGTTGTGCTATTCATAGCGTGGGTACTATCTTGTATTGCAAAGTGGTTATAATGTATTGATGTACCCAGGTTTCATATAATATAATTCTTCTTTCGTCGAAAAAAAAGTTGCACTGCCGCAGGGCGCCGCGCACGGCCACCCCTGCCCCTAGCTCCTGGCGGCCTAGCCGGCGGATGTCTACCTCTGCCGGCGCCGGGACTACCCCTGCCTCTGCCCCTGCCCCTGGTTAGTGTCGTGGCGTGTCGCTACTGAATTTCTTTTCAGAATAGGAGGTTTATTGATAAGTGGTTCACAAATCGTGTTTGATTCGAGTATGGTATTTCTAAAGATACTATTTTTTTTCTTTTATTGATGAACCTAGAATTGTTATTTTGAAAGTAGAGAGAATTAGATGACATCTCTTGACAAGTTAAAGTATCACACATACATTTTTCTTTATATTATATATGATGCTATCTTTGTGTTCGTTGGTTTCTAAAGTACGATCTTTGACCTGTCATCTCGTAGCTACCACTAGTACAAAAAACATTTTTAGAGGTGGTGGTAGAGACATTTATACAGGCGGTCAAGTCCACCGCCTGTACTAGGGGTCAGTACTAATCGGCCCACAGTACAGGCAGCGGGCTGTGAAGTTTTCACAGGCAGCTCACTTTGTCAGCCGCCTGTATTAATCCGCAGAATAAAATCGCGTTTTTAAAATCGAAAAAAAAGAATTAAATTCTGGGACAAACACAGTATTCACATAAAATTCATGAACGGGGATTCGAACCTAAGACCTCACCCTCGCGTGGTACCTCCTCTACCACTCCACCTATGACTCACTTGTGTTTAGATTTGTTAGTACTTCTTCATATTCTATACTAAACCGAATGTAAATTGATTGTTTGAGCCACTAAACGAATTCAAATAAAAAAGTTGTTAACTATAAAGTTTCATAACTTTTCGAAACCTACAACTTTCATGTAGCAAGTTTTTTCATCCGAGGTCGTTTATAAAAATTTAAATTTCAAATTTGACACATTCAAACGTAATTTTCAATGACAAGATGATTTCAAATGAAAAAGTTGTGAACTACAAAGTTTCATAACTTTTCTAAATCTACAACTTTCATGTACAAAGTTTTTCTATCAGAAGTCGTTTACAAAAATCAAAAAAATTAACTGTACAGGTATTTACAGGCGGTTTTATAATGTCAGCCGCCTATGTAAATGGTTTTACACATACGGTTCTCTTGCTGGGCCCATCCTATTTTTTTTACTGGCGTCATAAAATTGTGAACCGCCTGTGAAAATAAAATAACGTACCAGCAAAAATGATTTTTATAGTAGCGTACCTAGGAGCTGTCATCGTCAAGCGCATTAGTCTTACGAACTTGTTGCAATTTTCAAGTCTCTAAATCTGAAGTCCACAAAGGCTACTCTTGGGATATGCTGTAGGCATGCATGCATACATGGCTGCAATACGTACACTAGCCCCCGGACAAGCACGGACCACTAGCCCCAAAGACAGTCTTGCAACCTAGACTGATGACCTGCATGCATGCGCTGAGGCTACATACCGAAATCTTCGGCGCCGACCAGGTGGCGCGAAGCAACCTGCCGACCCCCGGGCGAATTATCGTTGCTGACATCGCTGCTGTGACCAGAGAGAACTAGCGCGCTTACAAAACATGACCACACGCACACACACTAAGAGATTGGGAGGCTCGCCTCCGGTGCGCGGGAAACGCGCACGATCACCGAATACGCACGCGTGCGTGTACCTGAAAAATCTGAGATAATCCCAGCAAATGGTGCGACGTCAGGGTTTGAACCCTAATGGGTAGCATCCCACTAGACAGTCCTACCATTGAACCACAAGCCCATTCGCTTTCCGACGCGTTTCTAGTATACGTGATGTTTCTGAGCCCAGGTACACGTGATGTTTCTGAGCGACGGAGCCTTCCCAGGTAGTACGCAGTTTCTAGTTTCTTTCCTTCTTTCTTTGCCCATATTATATTTTCTTTTCTGTTTATTATGTGCTTTTTATTATTATTTTATTTTTCTTCATGATTTTTTATTTGTTTTATTTATTTTTATTCTGTTATAATTAATGATTTCATTTGCTTCATTCCTTAATTTTCATGTTTTTCTTTTTCTTTTTTCCTTCTTTTTTCATCTCATTTTATCTTTTTGTTTTCTATTCTACTATATCTAACCTTAACTAACTAATATTTTTATTTATTTTTTAGTTTTTTTTGAGTTCCTATTTTCTTATGTTATATCTATCCTTTATATCTTTTTACATAAACTAATTACTTTCTTTTTCCCCATATTTTGTTTTTTTTACTTTCTCATTTTTTATTCTCTTATTTTATTTTTATATTTTATATCTAATGTTTACTAATATATTTGTGATGTTCCAGAGTTATTTTTGTTTATTCATAGTATATCTGTGATATGTGAGATGTTTCATGTTGGATGTTTACGAAATATAGATAGGGCATTCCACAATTATCTTTATGTATTCATGTAGTACTCATAAAATGTCCTATAGAATATTTAGATTGTTCTAATAGAATTCTTTTGATGTTCTATTTGTTTTTTATACGATGTTCTATATTGTATTTTTTCCATTTATATTTGATTGTTATTTTATTTCTAGTTAACTATTTATTTTGCGCCTTCACTTTATTCCTTTGTCTTCTCATTTTTTTTCTTATTTTTCCTATTATTAATTTATTTTTACTCTTATTTTTTTATTTCGTATGAGATATATATGATGTCAGTACAATATACAAGTGATGTTCTATGATGTATTTTATAATGTTCATGTAGTATACATGTATTGTTCTATGATTATTTTAAGTGAGATTATCTTTGAGTGAGACAATAAAAGAAATTTATCCTTATACAATGCATTTTGTTATATTATTGAAAAAAATCCTACATCACATGTGATATATGTGTTCACTTACATGTAATTATATATAATGATATGTGTGTTCACGCGGTATACATTATTTTAATTCTTGTATTTTATTTTTTATTTAAAATTTTCTTTTATTTATTTATTTTTACTTTTTTATTTAGAGATATATGTGGTATTCGCATAGTATACATGTAATATTCTATGATGTATGTTTTGATGCCCAAGAGTGAAATGAGATATTTACAATGTATTTTTTTGATAGTAGAATTTTTATTATTTTATTTAACTATAATTAATTAATTAATTAATTTTATTATTTTATTTTACATTTTGTGGTATGTTTGATGTTCATATAGTGTACATATGATGTTCTATGCTAAATTTTTGTGATGTTTGTGTAGTGATGATGTGATGTTCTACAATATATTTATGATGTTCGGTACTATATATTGATGTTCTGGGATATATTTTGTGATATTCAATAACATATTTTTCTTCTTTTTATTTGACTATAATTATTTACTTCACTAATTTTATTTTTTTTATTTTCATGATATGATGTGATGTTCAGTAGTATATATAAGTTGTTCATATAGCATATATGTGATGTTCTACGCTATATTTTTTAATGTTCACATAGTATAAATTAGATGTCCTATTATTATCTCTAGTTATTCACACAATATTTTCATGAGATGATTCATGGTGTATTTAAAGTTTTCATGCAATATATATGTGATATTTTTTAAATTTTACATCTATTACATATTTTTATTTAAATTATTTCTCTTCTTTCATATGTTTTGTGATATTCATATAGTATACATGTAATATTCACTTTTACTTTTTTTAATGTGTTGAACTGTTTAGTGTTTCACACAATACTCGTATGTTCTATAGTATACTTTTAATTTCTTGAATAGTATAAATGTGATAATTTTATTTTTCATTGACCTAGATACATGTAATATTCACGTATTACATACGTGATGCTCTATGACATATTTTAAAATTATTATATAGTGTACATCATAGGTTTTCCTATTATTTTCCAGTATTTTTCATTGACCTTGATACATCATATGTTTATTAACATTTTATATTTAAGCTATTTATTTTTTATTTCTCTATATTCATGGCATTAGTTTTAAATTTTCCATGGTATATTTTAGTCTAGAACATTATTTTTTGTGAGGGTAAAATAATTTTTTGACTACAATGATCTGATACGATTTAATGGTATAAATTTATAAAACTTAGACAAAATTTTATCTAGTGTGGGACATTATAATAAAAACTCAAGCCGCAGGGGAGTGACGTCCCATGGGAGTGGGACAGTCACGTATGGGCTGGACGAAAAGCTCGTAGCTCGGTAGCTCATTAGACTCGGCTCCTTAGTGGCTCGGTTCGGCTTGACGCGTTTATATTTTTTAACGAGCTAATCTAACACTTTAGTTCGTTTAGTTAATGAGTCAGCTCGATCGTGAGCTGGCTCGAGCCGTCTCGTGAGCCTAATGAGACAAAGTTATTGATCTTAAACTTTATTAGTTTTATAATACTTTATGTTTTACACTTTGCAATTAGTTAATTATTAGACTTTGACTTGATAAATTGAGATTATATGAATTTATTTTGTTTTTAAATAGATGTATGGATAATTAACAATAGATTATGAACGCATTATGTATGCTATAAAGTATGAATAATATATGTATAATATAATACTTCATATATTGATCCATATTATTTTTTGTTTGAATAAACATTTTTTTGTTGACTCACGAGTATGTCGTAAACAAGCCGAGTCGAGCTGGCTCGTTATCTTAACGAGCCAGAACGAGGTGGGCTCTAATGAGCCGAGCTAGCTTACCAGTCTTACATATCTATAGTGTAGGAGAGACTAGAGGATTTTTTTATCCTTGATCCTAAATTAATACCGTCAAAAATCGTACTCAGAACTTAAGGGGCCCTGACAGCTAACTCATCTGACTAGAGGTCCTTTGGCTCGACAAGGACTTTATTGGGCCACATGTTTTATATTCGATTCAATACATGCTAAACATTTTTTCATCTATTGCATTTACCTTTAATTAGTTTAATATATTTATTTACTATTTCTTTTCTTTCTACACATTAGGACGCATGCATGTCACGTTAAAACGGAAGTACCCATGGAAAACGGGAACAGCGCCTGCACAAGCTGGGCTGGCCGGTGCGAGGTGAGAACTCGCACATGCTGGGTCAGACTGATCGATACCAGGCGGGAGCGTGACATGCTGGGCCGCGGGCCGGGACAGAATCGCGAGTTGACAGGCTGGTATACGTAGCCGTGATGTTTCTAGAACGTGTTAGCGCTTTGGTTAAGTTGTAACCGTGTGTGTCTACTCCATCCAAACTTATTACCTCTGTGTGTCGAAAGTTAAAGAGCTAGCACTACTGTCCTCCGGCAGGCGGTGTCGTTCGTCCTCTTTTGTGTTCATCGCGTTCTTCGTGTGTTCTATGCTAGTCACCGTGTAATCCGATCCGGCAGTAATTGATTGTGATCCTAGGTGCTAACACTCGCAAGTTAAGATCGATCGATCGATCGCATTAGTCTTCTTAATATGTAACTTGTTGCAATTTGTGAGTTGGAATCAATATGACATTTGTTTTTTGAGTGTTGTGTGGCCAGTTGGGTTTGGCAGGACGTCTCTGACTGTTTAGGGATGAAGTTAGGAAGCAACTATGAATCAATAGCTCGGTTTTGGTTGTCTAGAAAGAAACATGAGTTAACTAATGCTGTTTCAGCAGCCGTCATGTGGTCTTTATGGAAATTTCGCAATGAAATGTGTTTTTAGGGACGCGTCTGGAAGGGCAAGAAGGAAATATTACTCAAGATTGCAAGAATGCTAGAGAGATGGGTTCCATTGATGAAGAAGGAGAACGAAGGAAGGTTGAAGATGGTGGCCGTGGAGCTGGTCAAAAGAGCTACATCTCCACCCCGACTGACTTGGCACAGGATGGAGGGTTCATCATCAAGGTGGGATCAATCGGATGCGCTGCATTTGGACTTCAGAGGTGCAACCAGAGAGCAGTCTGATTCGATCGAACATTATTCAGAGAACTTTGGCATGTTGGCCATGAATGATTTGTCGCTTTAAGGCGCGTTGTAAGGCTGTAAACGCTTAAACAGAATCTGAAACGCTGAAGTTTGTGTGCTTTTTGAAATAGAAAAGCAGGGAAAACCCTTTTCTCTAAAAAAAAACTTGTTGCAATTTGCAAGTCTCAAAGTCGTCCACGTACGCTTGTGCAGCGCATCTCGTGTGTATCTCTTTTTCTTTTTGTCATCCGACGAAGAAGCCCTAGATATATTGGAAGCAGCCCCGGATGGGACACGACGACGACCTCGAATGTCGATTGGAAGCCGCCCCAGATGGGACGACGACGACCTCGAATGTCCAGGAGGTACGTTCCATCGTTGGAAACATTGTGGCTTCGCTTCATTGCCATTGGTGTGCCGCCGTGCCGGACAAGCACGGACAGAGCACTGTTACCGACCTAATAACTGATGACCTGCATGCAAGCGCTAGGGCTATACGTACATACGATAACATGCATATAGACATAAACTTTTTCTGACCGATGGCCTATAAATACTAGGTATGGCCGCTACGCCTTGAAGCACACAGACACACACGGTTGAGAACACAACACACTCATATATCCATCCGCAGCTAGCTAGCAGTAGCGATGGCATCCACCAACAGGTCCATTGTTGCTTCCCCTCTGCTCATGTTCCTAGCCGTGGCGCTCGTGTTGACCGCAGGTGCAGTGCGAGCTCAGTCAAGAGCGCCGAACCGCGCTCCTACTCCTGCACCGACGCCTACTCCAACTCGTGCGCCCAAAACTGCACCAACTCCTGCACCGACCCCTACGCCCACACCTGCGCCGACCCCTTCTCCGAAACCTGCCCCGACTTCCGCACCGACCCCTGCTTCGACACCCGCGCCAACCCCTGCACCGACTCTAGCTCCAACACCTGCACCGACTCCTACGCCCACTCCTACCCCGACACCAACGCCGACCCCTGCACCAACTCCGGCTCCAACTCCTGCGCCCACCCCTGCACCGACTCTTGCCCCGACACCCGCGCCAACCCCTACACCGACTCCTGCCCCGACACCCGCGCCAACCCCTACACCAACTCCAGCTCCAACTCCTACGCCCACTCCTGCCCCGACTCCTGCCCCGACCCCTGTGCCAACCCCTACACCAACTCCGGCTCCAACTCCTGCGCCCACTCCTGTGCCCACCCCTGCACCGACTCCTGCCCCGACACCCGCGCCAACCCCTGCACCGACTCCGGCTCCAACACCTGCACCGACTCCTACGCCCACTCCTACCCCGACACCAACGCCGACCCCTGCACCGACTCCTGCTCCAACTCCTGCGCGCCACCCCTGCACCGACTCCAACTCCAACTCCTGCGCCCACTCCTGCCCCGACTCCTGCCCCGACCCCTGTGCCAACCCCTACACCAACTCCGGCTCCAACTCCTGCGCCCACTCCTGTGCCCACCCCTGCACCGACTCCTGCCCCGACACCCACGCCAACCCCTGCACCAACTCCGGCTCCAACGCCTGCACCGGCACCATCCCAAAACCGGTGTCCTTCCGGTTTTCCAAACAAAATCGCGTTCCTTGAAGGCGTGAAAGAATATCTTTTGCACGGTATCTTACTCTTCTTGTCCCCTATTGAGGTCACCGCAGGCACCAGCACCACAACATGCTTCTGCTACTTCTCTAGCAACATCACCATCCCCATTCCCTTCTTGCCCCCCATTGTCAAGCCCAACGACAAAGGCCACCTCGCATGCGTGCCAGCCAAAAAATGATGAGCGCACCAGAATTCAGCGTGCTTCTGGCACGCGCACGCACGGCAAAAATGTGTGCATGCACACATGCCGCGGCTTCCACCTACATATTTACTCCTGCTACACATACACACACTTATATATATCTACAATATATATATATATATATATATATATATATATATATATATATATATGAATAAGTTACTCCACGTCTGCGTGTGCATGCATTGCTGGCCCCATGCATGCAAAGACTAATTCACGTGTTGTCAGCCTTATATATAGATACAGCAGTGGCATGTATGAGGGGAGTACAGATGATGTAATGTGTGATATGTTTGTGTTGTGTTACACGTATGTGTGCCCAAAATACATCATACATATATACACGTATATTTGCATACTCATTTTATATATTTGTTTTAAGATACTCTAAATCTTACGAAGTGAAATTTTTCAAAAAAACTTATTTTTAATATATTAATTATTATAATATCATTGTAATAATATATAGAAAAAATTGGCTACTAACACTAAATGTGATAGCCCTTCGCTGTTGGACACCTAAAATAGAACAATTTGCTAGAGGACACTCTAGTTTTTGGCAGATTTGCTAGTGGATGTTGTGCCTAATAAAATATTTTAACAAAGCAGCTATAAAATCATATAAGCTAAGTGCTTAAAAATTGTACTATCAAATTTTCTACGATCTACGTGATGAGAACTATATGTTGTTGTGCACTGAAATAATCATTTTGCTCCTCTTCATAAATAGACAAATAAAGTTAAGCATAGTTAATTTTTTTCATATATTTGTAGGACACTAAAAATCTTTGAAAAATCACATAATACTTACATCACAAAATCATGACTACCCTAAAAATATAAGCATTCGGTATAAGACAAAATTTAGCAAAAACCAACCGTGCCTACATGCACACCACTTATACCCGGTGGCTTAAGATAGACAAGTCCTACACGTTGCTCAATTCTGGCCCGAATAAAGACACGAGTACTCTTCACCTTGCTGCCCGGCCCAATTGGGCCTGGCTGCCCGGCCCATGCCTTCGCTTGCTCCCTCTTCAGGTTCACGCGTAGCCTGCTCTGTCTTCAAAGCTCTGTCTGCTCTTGCAGTCTGTGTAATAGGGACGGTGCTGACAGGCTGCTCCACCCCGTGCGCGCCGTTGGCGTTGATATGTGCTCTGCCCCCCATGGCCACTGATCGATCTCCATCGTCATCCATGCTCCAAATCCCACTCAAGGCCGATTCGCTGAGGCCATGGCTACCGGTGGACGCGACCTCCGCCACATCACCACCATCATCACGAGCGCGACGTTGCGGATGCTGCCGAGGAAGCAGCCTTGACGGCTCGAGTCGCACTGCTCTCAGAGCTTCCATCCAACAATTGTGTGAAGAAACGAGTATGCAGCCAATCCAGAGCCGCTTCATACTAGCACCAATCCCATAATAAATTTATTTTGTTTAGATCTTTTTTTTATTTGAGTGAACACCTTTGTTTTATATCCGTAGGTTACTTTCTTGAATAAGTGTGTTCATCAGTCATTTATATAATTGATTCTATTTGTTTGATTAGCCCTCTTGATTTTGTTAGCAGCCGTTGGTGACTCCCGTATAGGTTGAAATGTTGCTTATTCTTGCAGATCTGTTGGCCACATTAGCTTCCGATCCGTTCAGACGGGAGCATAGAGAAATATATGATAATACCCTATGGTTGATGATATATAGTATACCGTCTCAACCCAATGAAAGTCTCGTAACTAGCCAATGAAATTCTTGTAACTGTTTTAGTAAAATTGTCTCACTGACACTATAGCTTGCATGTACACAGTAACCAGTCGCTGCAATTTGTTCGCACAAAAAATGTAAACACTAGCTAGCATGACCGACTTATGGTTCAGTAAATAATGTCCATATTGTTTTGAAGTTGAAAATGCCCATGTGTTTAGAAATTCAAAGAGAGGTTAACAAATTGACAAAAATTCAGTAAATTGATTCATGCTTTCTTTGGATCTAATCCATACGTTCAGTGCCACTAGTACAAAAGTTTACTATGCAGGCGGTTCTAAACCCATTTCTACAGGCGTTTTCCCGCGCCGCCTGCGCTGGGGGCCACTAGAAATGGGTCATTTCTACAGGCGGTTGCTTGAGAACCGCTTGTAGAAACCTATTTTCACAGGCGGTTGTGTAAATGGCTCGTTTATGCAGACGGTTCAATCACTAAGAGAACCGCCTGTGCAAATGATTTTCCAGTTTTTATTTTTTGGTATTTATATAATGTTTTATTGTTTAATATATATATATATATATATATTGTTATTGAAACTAGTAAAGCTTATTGGATGATGTTCAAATATAGCAACATGTAATTTAAATATTTCATACATACATCTATCATTACCTCAAAGTTTCATGCTCGCAATCAAGTTATAAGTGTATGTCACCCTATATACATTAGTCTCATGTTCACACATATAAAGTTACAAATATATCACACATTATATACATCAATAGTTTGCACATGTCCTCTAAAAACTGCTCCGAGTAAGATTTAAGCTATAAACCTCTGTGAGTGCTTGGTACTCTGGCTTGATTAATTCACTGTCATGATCATGATATTTTCCAAAAGTTGAGATGACCTGTTTGATTAGGAAAAGGCTCACGTCCTCAAGTATGTCGTACAACGTCTTTTCATTGATGGTCGTCGCCTTGGCTTTCTTCGAAGGTTTCTTCATGTATCCTGTCGTGTCTCCTCTCATGTGCTCGCACACGTAGTATCCACAAAGGACAGACCCTGGTGGTTGCTTGTGGCACTATATACTAAATAGAAAATCGGTTATTTATAGATGCTCGCACACGTAGATTTTATAAGAGTAAGCTTTCATACAACTTACCGGTCAGTCATATATAACTTCCAATGACTCATTTTCTTTTTTCTTCGACTCAAGCTTTCCACCGTGGATTTTATAAAACCATCATGCCCTGCGAACTCGAATACAATCACCATGTTAATTATTCTTAAAATCTTATAATGCAAACGTATACGTGCATATCTCGACTTACAGCTCTAAGTTCTCAATGAAACCTCTATAGTTTGTCGGCGGGTAATTTGCGGAGTCTAGTATCACCACCCTTCCTTTTTTAGGATAAATGATGACACAGATCCAATGGTCCCTGCATGAATCAAATTCATGATATATTTGTGCATTGAAATTATGTAGTTTGATCACCCAAAGTTATACGGTGCCACCGCCCAAACTCATACTTACTCAAAGTTGTACGGTGCCACTATATATTTCCTATCTTGATACTTCTTCATACACTTTTCAATGTAGAAGCCGTACTTGGTGTCAAATTGAAACTTTAAATTTTTCTTTTTCGTGGCCCGTGCTTCACCTACTAAGCCCAATAAGTCGTCGTTGTTTTCCCCGATTCTGAAGGTGTGCCTTTCTTCGCATATATCAATTGGGTTTAGAAAGTCAACCCTTTGCTCGGCACAATAATTGAAATCCTGGTCGTAAGTCTGCTCCTCCTGATCATATAGCATTCTACAAGGCATATGCATGTCAGATATATTGAACATTTGCAACTACAATGCATGTCATATATTGAATATTGATGCAACTACAATGGATGTGTAACTATATAACACTTACAATGCAAACGTCATTATGATCTGTATGTCTAGCCTCTCGAAGTTCTTCATCAACCAAAGGTCTTCAAATCTAATCACGCACAGATCATGAACACTTTAAAATGCCTTATGTGGTATACACACGTTGATTGCGTGAATACCAGCAGAAGAGGCTCTCATGTACCAGTCATTCAGCCTTTTTACATTGTTTGGCACCTTTTGGAGTTTCTCCCAGCTCAGTAGAGGCTTTCCCAACACATAGTTTTTAGGCACAGACTTATAGTCTTCAAAAGTGGGCACCTTGTATGTGCAGGGAATTACCTTAGGCACCGGCTGCGCTGACTTACTGAACTCAGATAAGTTGCGGACTTCAATTTTGCGTTTTGTCCCAAGTCCTTTCAAAAAGTTGGTCGTGCCAGCTGTTTTCTTCTTTGGCTCGAAGGGGGAAATCAACTTGGGCACCGGAAAATTCTTCTTTGGCGGCACTAGTGTAGTTTGTTTAGGATCTTTGGGTTGTGGGGAAGGTGTGGATTTTTGTTGTGGAGGCGGCGAAGGTAATGTTTGTGGTGCAGATGGTGCTAACTGTGGTGGAGGTGATGGCTGTGGCGAAGGTGACGGAGGTGGCGGAGGTGATGACTATGGCGGAGGCGATGGAGGTGGCGGAGGTGATGGAGGTGGCAGAGGTGATGATTGTGGCTGAGGTGACAGAGGTGGGCTCCAAAGAGAATGGAATGGTGATGGTGGTGGGTTCAGAAGAGGATCAGTAGGTCCTGATGAATCCTCAGCTGGTATCTCTTGCGAGGACGGTGGCGGCTCCCTCAGCTGGACGTCTCGCCGAGGCCAAAGAATGAAATTGTTTAGAGCCTGTCCGAGTTTCTCGATGTCCTCGGGACCGGGGATGTCTAAAATCTCATCCTCATATACTTGGATCACGGTCGATACTTCTACTCTACAGTAGTCTTCAGGAATGTCAGCACCGTGGTACTTGCGTCCTAGGATCGCTTTGCCCGTGGCTACTTCCCTTGTACGGTGATTGTTAATGTCATATCTTATGACAAGGGAGCAAGCCACTGGAGTAACAATGTCACCAACCGGATATTGAACCTTATTCCTTGTAGACGCGACACTGCTTGGTACCTTAGCAACGGTCTGCTAGGACACCACTGGGACTAGCTGCATTTAGGGTGCCTGAGTGCTCATTTGTTGATTTGACACCGCACTGGCTAGTTTCTACATCAACTCAGCAGGAGGATCATCTAGCAATTTCTGCATAAACTCTGTGAACTCTTTCTTAGCCTCCTCCTTCCAATAGCTAGCAATTTCTTCCTTGTATCGATCATGTTTCCTATACTCACCTTCCCACTGAGGGCCGAATCCCTCCTTCCATCCTTCTTTGGATGACACGCCTCGAACACAGCTAGGATGCTCAGGGTTACCCAGGCCCTCGCTAAGGATGTCCCTCTCTCTTTGTGGCTTGAATTTACCTTCCTGCTGCTTAGCTGCCACCACAAAGATGTTCTTTGCTACTTCTTCAACCTCAGGGTCATCAAAGGACAAACCGCTCTCGGGTTCCTTTGGTTTTCGAGCCCGAATCCAATTCGCGGACCTTTCACCAACTTGTTCGAACAGCGTCGGCAACCCTTTCGCCTTCCGCGCAGCATCTTCTTGTTGCCATTTGGGAGCCTGACGCTGATAACCAACTGAGCCTAGACAGTGGTGGTACTTATTCTTCTTAGCGAGAGCGGAGTTGGCTTCGCTCATAGATACGAAGTCTACCTCTTTCTTTTGCTCTAGAAAGACCACCCATTGCCCTTTAGAAATCTTGTACGTTGTTGTAGGGTCCAACCCTTTCTTGGCAAACTTGTTATTCAAATCGGACCTCCAGTTTCGGAAAGTGACCGCACATTGCTTCAATGTATAGTCCTTTACCAGTGCCTCTGGTACGGCTCGAGGAAACTGGAACCTCGTCTTCATTGTTTCCCAAATTCTCGTCTTGTCATCCTACGACACACTGTACCATTTCTTGATAGTGATGTCAAGACAGTCCCTAACACAGAAGCCAATTGCATTCCGGTACTTGGCTAGGGCCTCCAAAGGAGCCGTGGGCTATCCGGTTAGGCTGACTTCTAATATGGCATATACGTCATCTGGAAACTTGTTCAATCCTCTCTCTCCTCATTTGGTACCGCTCCGCTTCCTCTTCCTTGATCTCTCAGTAGTCAGCGATGCGGTCGGTTCGGGTGCTTTTTTGGCACGTTCCGCGGCATGTTGCGAGATTAACTCCCCCATCTGAGTCAATGCCCTCTGAATATAGACATTGTGAGTTTAATGGTGATGGTTTATATACATACATCTAATTAAATTAGAATCATTAAATCATATAATAATAGACACGATATAATTACCTCCTCGGCTTCTTGATCATAATCAGGGTCATGGTGTAATTCACGCTCAACTTGTTCTCGAGCCTTCCTCACTTCGGGATGCTCGAAGTCGTCGCTCGAAGATGATTGGTTCCCTTCTTCTTCCTCCATGGGGTCGGACGACCCCAGGCCTTGCCCCGTTTCATGGGTTTCTTGTACTTGCTCCGTGGGGTCGGACGAGCCCACGCCTTGCCCTGTTTGGTGGGTATCTTGTAGTTGCTCCGTGGGGTCAGATCCTTGGGCCTGTTCCGTGTGAACGGGCCCTTGTGCTTGGTCTCCGCTTGGAGATGTCATCGCGAAAATCTAATAAAGGATAGGCATCTATATAAGCATACTTATAAGCATTTATATATATATATATAAAGAAGCATTTATAGATATAAGTATTGGAAAATCATTTATATAAGCATTTATATATATAAAGAACCATTTATAGATATAAGTATTGGAAAAGCATTTATATATATATATAAAGAACCATTTATGGATATAAGTATTGGATAAGCATTTATACATATAAAGAACCATTTATAGATATAAGTATTGGAAAAACATTTATATAAGCATTTATATATATATATATATAAAGAACCATTTATGGATATAAGTATTGGAAAAGCATTTTTATATATATATATATATATATATAAAGAACCATTTATAGATATAAGTATTGGAAAAGCATTTATATAAGCCCCTCCCCTCTCTGCATTCGGCCCGAAGGCCCAGCTCGGCCTTCCCCCTCTCCCTTTCTTCTCTGCCGCGCGGCCCAACTCGAAGGCCTAGCTCGGCCTTCCCCCTCTCCCCGCTTGTTCGGACAGCCCGAACCCTCCTCTTCCCTCGCTGACGTGGTGGTCCCACGCGTCAGCCGCGTCGGCCTTCCCTCGCTGAGCGCGCAGCGCGGCCCGCACCTCGCCTCCTCCCCTTCCAACTGACAGACCGGGCCTGCACGTTAGGTTTGTCTTCCCCGCGGCTCGCCACCAGGCCGCCTCCTCCGCACGCGCCCGAGCTGGCCTCAACCGCGCGCACCCGAGTCGGCCTCCTCCCACGTCCACTGCTCGCCGTGCCGCCGCGACCTCGGCCACGCGCTCCAGCCGCAACTGATGTCGCTGCCGCCGCAACTGCCCGGCGCCGGCCCCGCGTGCGCCTGAGCTTCCCTCGTCCTGCGTCCAACGGCAAGCGCACGCTTCTTGGTGCGCCGCCACAACCTCGGCCATCGCGCTCGCGCTCGCACTCACCCGCCGCGCGCCGGCCTCCTCGCTGCCGCACAACTGACCACCGCGCAATCGACCGCCGCCGCCACGCCGCTACAGAGAGAGAAGAGTACGGAGCGGCCGAGGACTTACCCCGGCGCGACCGAGATGACCAGTGAGCGGCGGGATTGGCGGTGACGGAGGTTCGTGGGAAAATCCGCAGCCTGACGGCGTCGATTCGAATGAACTGGCGCCTTCGGACTTAGAAATTTTGGGCGAATGGGCGAGATATATATACGGACCCCATTTCTACAGGCGGTTGGCAACCGGTTGGCAATGCCAACCGCCTGTAGAAATGATTTCTACAGGTGTTGGCACCGCTAGTACTGATACCCTTTCTACAGGCGGTTGGAACTGCCAACCACCAGTAGAAATCAATTTGCAGAAATAATTCAAAAAAAAGTTTAAAAATCATATCTTGAAATCTATTGTTCCAAAAATTGTAAATTAAATTTTGTAGTGTTTGTCTTGACAAGATATACATGTTAAAAATATGAAATGACATGTATGAGATACTTTTGTATTGAACTAGAGATTAGCTAGGGTTTAGTGTTAAGGGTTAAGTGTTTAGGGTTTAGGGTTCTATGTTAGGTGTTTAGGGTTAGGTTTAAGATTTAAGGGTTTAGGGTTTAGTGTTAGGTTTAAGATTTAAGAGTTTAGGGTTTAGGGTTTAGGGTTTAGGGTCTAGATTAATACATATGTTTCATAATCTCAGGATTGTAGAAATAGATTGCAATTATGTGAAATAAGCATAGGGTCTCACATGTAGAAACAAAAATAGGGTCTCCACTTGTTCAAACATAAATAGGGTCTGACATTGTAATATAAATGGATTACATGACAAATAACAAAAATAATCTAGGCAGCTATATTGTTCTTCCTTGTCCATCGTGGCGCACCCAAGGTAGCGATTTCTATGGGATGTTTTTCTCAACACTCCTTATTTTTAGTGGATGGTCATCTACAAAGAGACACATGTTGCTGAACTCATTAAATTCATCCAGGTCAGATACACCATCAACCCCTATAGCTTGTTGCTTTCCGGGAATAACTACATGCTTCAGCTTGTCGGTACTTTTCTTCTCATTAGGACAAAGGATCTGTTCAGCATAGAAGACCTGTGCAGCACGGTTAGCCATTATCCACGGATCATCTTTGTAGCCTACCTTACTTAGATCAAGAACTCTGACCCCATAGTTGTCCACTGTGACATGTTTGTCTTCAACCCATTGGCATCGAAACATAGGGACCTAAAATGTACCATAGTCTAGCTCCCATATGTCATCAGCGAATCCAAAGAACATAGTTTCATCCCTAGTTTCAGAGTCTAAGGCATCACATTGAACTCCACTGTTTTGTGCAATGTTCTTTTGGTCCTTGGACTTGGTACAAAATGTGAAGCCACTAATGTCATAGCTTTGCCATGTTGTGACCTGGCGTGATGGTGCATTCCTCAATTGTTTCCCCCTCTGGAATATCAAGCTCCTTTAGCCATGAGGTGAACTTATTCTTGTGTTCCTTCATTAACCACTCATTTGTGTGCCCATGATTTTGTTTGCGAAGCTCATCAATATGTTGCTCGATGAAAGGCTCTATTATTGAGAGTTGATGAAGTATACTATGATGTGCCTCGAGGACTGAATTGTAATCTTGCGGGACTAATGATTTCTTTCCCATCCTCCCTCTTCCATTCAGCCTACCATCATGTCTTGGCGGAGGCAAACCTATTGCATCCTGGTCTTTTAGGATAATGTTGCAGAATGGACCACTAGACTCAATTGCCTCTTCGGTTAAGTACCCCTCTACCATGGACGCCTCAGGACGAGCACGAGTTGATACGTAGCCATTAAGTGTTGACATGAAACGCTCATACGTCCACATCTCATGCAAATACATGGGACCCAGTGCCTCTATCTGTGGAACCAAGTGCACCACAAGGTGAACCATAATATCGAAGAATGCTGGAGGAAAACACATCTCGAACAGTGACACTGTCTCCGCTATAAATTCCTTAAGATATGTCAACTCATCACGGTCGATCACCTTCTGTGATATCCTGTTGAAGAAGTAGCACAACCGTGTGACTGCAACCTTTATCCACACTGGATTTATAGCCCTGATGGCAATAGGGAGGAAAGTAGTCAGCATGGTATGACAATCATGTGAGTTGTAGTTGGTGAGTGTAAGATCTTTCATTGACACAATACTTCGTATATTAGAGCAAAATCCAGATGGGACCATCAGATTCTTCAACCACACACACATCAAATGTTTCTCATCATTGGTGAGGTTGTAGCTTGCTGCCGGGAGATGGAACTTCCCATTTTCTTGAAGAACAGGGTGGAGTTCTTTTTTCATGTCTAACTATACCATGTCCAGGCGTGACTTTAGTCCTTCCTTTATCTTGCCCTTTATGTCTAGCAAGGTTCCAATTAGGCTTTCAAACACGTTCTTCTAAACATGCATACCATCGATCGCATGGCGTACGTCTAACTCAGGCCAGTATGACAAATACTCGAAGAAAATAGATTTCTTCTTGAACATAGCCCCAGGAGTTGGTTTGACATTCTTTCTTGGTTTTCTGTCTGTTGTCTTCTTCCCGAAAATAAATTTGAGGTTCCTGACTAGGTTGAAAACTCTTTTGCCTTTACTGTTACCTAGTGGGGCAGTAGACTGAAGTTCAACGTTATTGTCGAAGTACTTATTCATCTTCTTCTGGCGGTACCTGTGTCCTTTCGGTAAGAAACGCCTGTGCCTCATGTACACTATCTTCTTAGATACAGTAAGGGACACGTGAGCAGTTTCATCTATGCATACCACATAACCAACCTTTCCCTTGAACTGCCCTGATAATGTGAAGAGAGCAGGGTAATCGTTGATGGTAACAAAGATAATTGCTCTCAACGTGAATGATTCTCTGCGGTACTCGTCCCACATTTTAACACATGTTTCCCACAACATCTTCATGTCTTCCATTAAGGGCTCCAAGAAAACATCTATGTCAACTCCAGGCTGTGTAGGTCCAGAGATAAGGATGGTTAGCATGAGGTACTTTCGCTTCTGCATCAACCATGGCGGAAGGTTGTACATGGTGAGGATCACCGGCCATGTGTTGTGCGTGTTGCTCCTCTCAGCAAATGGATTCATTCTGTCAGTACTCAGTGCAAACCTAACATTTCTTTGTTCCTTTGCAAAGTCTTCATGGTTGTTATTGAAATCTATCCACTGCTTGCCATCGGCTGGGTGCTGAAGCTTCCCATTGTCTTTGATGTGCTCATCAGAAGCATGCCAGCTCATAAGTTTGGAATCCTATGGGTTAGCAAACAAACACCTCAGTCGATCGACCACAGGCAGGTACCATATCACCAAAGCAGGAATCTTTTTCTGCACATAATAGTCTACTTCGTCTTTTTCTTTCCTCGTGGGTTTTGAACTCTGTTGGGTCTTCTTTCGCTTCTTTTCTTTACACACCGAGGCAGCATAGTGTTCCTCTTTGTAGTCTTTATTCGTATTGTACCTACTTGCATTACACTTTGGATAGCTCTCCATGTCCTTATAATCGTCACCTCGATATAGGATACAGTGATTTCTACAAGCATGGATCTTCTCAACACCCATCGTGAGTGGACTGATTAGCTTCTTTGCATAGTACATATTAGCAGGCACTTTGTTTTCCTTTGGAAGCATGTCTGTGATAATACTCAAGAATGCATCAAAGCCAACATCAGAAATTCCAAACCTAGCTTTGCATACCAACAACTTTAGCACCGAACGCAAGGTCGTAAACTCTTTGGTGTAACCCTTAGACTCATCGTACAAAGGCTCTTTTGCGGCTTTCATCAGGGCCTCCATACCTTTCTTGAAGAGCATTGATGGATCTTCTGCATGACGATGCAACATTGCCTCTAGGAATTCTGCATCTTCTGCAGCCATATTATTTTGCATCACATCCGTTCCGACGCCTTCAATTCCTCTAGCGAAACCATGATCAGGACCATCGGTGACAGGTTGTTGTGTCTCGTGTAATAACTGAAATCCACCGTCAACAAGCATATCTGGACCATCGGCGTCGATATTTGCATGGCTAATAGTTGTATAAGGCACAGAGCTACCCTCCCATGCTTTGTCCAAATCAAGTAATCCTTCATAAATCCTTGGCGAACAAGATGAGAAAGGATTTATTGATGATCATCAAATACAACAACATTCCTGCAGTCCATGCATGAACAATGTATGTGTGTTTTCTTTGTTCTCCAAGCATGGTTCTTAGCGGCATCAATAAACTTATGAACCTCGGGTATGTATGATTCATCTAGCCTTGATAACTTATACATCCATAATGACCTCTCCATCGATCAATACCTGACTTTCAAAAGGGAGAGACGACAAATATTATGTAACCATCTTAATCAACATGACTTGAAAAAAATGGATTAAAACTGACCTTTCTTAGCAATCCCCTTCCAAGAAATGAAGATGAAAACCTCCCCCTTGTAAATGTGGCTCTCCAAAATCACCTCCTTCCAACAGTCCTCAAATCAAAATGCCCCTTGTCTATGTAAATTAAGTTTAGAGAGGATCTACCTCAATCGGGTTTAGAGTTTAATAGCTAGGGTTTAGGGTTTAGCTAGGGATTACTAGCTAGGGTCACTGGATTATTTAGCTAAGGCTTTATGATTTACCTAGTGATTATTAGCTAGGGTCACTGGATAATTAATTTAATCAACCTCACATGAATAAACAAAGAAAATAACCTAGGTGTTCTTCTCTCTCACTCATGGTGAAACCCTAGATCCAAAATGTGGCTAAAATAGAGCAAAAAAGAGCTAAATGAGGCAAAAGGGACATGAAAACAAATATATATCTTGGAGAAACTAAATCAAGAAGAAGCACAATAATATATATCTATCCATCTTAATTAAGTGACCTCATTACTAGAAATAAATACAAAAATCTAGCTATTCTTCTCTCTAGCTAGCTCATGAAACCCTAGATCCAAAAAATGGTTCAAATTGAGCAATAGAGGTTAAAAGAGGCCAAAAGACAACTAACCTTGCTTAGCGACCTCCTTCGAAGAAATGAAGATCAAAACCTCTCCCCTTGTATTTTGAAAAAATTGGACCTCCAAAATCGCCTCCAATGGAAGGTGGCGGCTAGAACTGTAGCTGATCGGGAGAAGAAGAGAGTGAGGGTCGGGACTGTGGTATATATAGGTAGGACTTACCATTGGCGGTTAGCATAACCCAACCGCCAGTGTAAATCACACTTGCGGTTGGGTTATGCCAACCGCCAGTGGCAGTGGCCAACCGTCAGTGGCAGTGGAGATGGATTACCACTGGCGGTTGGCATAACCCAACCGCAAGTGTAAATGGAGGATTTACACTGGCGGTTTGGTTATGCCAACCGACAGTGATAATCGATCACCACAGGCGGTTGGCAACTCTGCCCGGGCCATTTCAAGCCACAGGCGGTTGGCAACCAAAACCTCATGTGGTGTGTTTTGGGGGCGCCAGTAAAAACGTCTTTTCTACTAGTGTGCAAGTCTAACACTTTTTATCCTTCATTTATTTTTTCTTCTGTTAACACTGACGGCTACCCGTTGTGAAGTTATTTCTCCAGAGTAACTGAAATGGATCCCAAGAAAAGTAACGAATGTCTCCCAACATTATGTGTCCTTCCATCCGTTCCAAATAAAGGTAGCTAATTATGAGTTTGTTTACCTGCGTATGTTTTAATATAATCATTACTATATTTTGCACCAAACTATACTAATTATATTTAATAGGTCAAAATGCATCAGATTTAGCGAGGATATATGAACACCCGAAGGAGCGCAAAAGGGAAAGAGAAAGAGCAAGATTTGCATCAATATCTGAAGAGAGAAGGAATGAATTGAACAAGAAGCGTCATGAATTATATCACCGCAAAAATGGTGATGCCACTTTGAGTAATAATGTTATATGAAACAATGGTTTCTCATCTTAAGTTTTTTTTACAGTGGGCACGATACTGTTGTAGCTTTCATTTAGAGTATTCTAAGTATCGTATTCATAGGAAACATGTGAGATTAACCACGATCCAACTTAACCCAGAGCAGCAACAAGACTTAAGAAGGTCGAGTGTGTAGACGAAATCACCAAGGTATTCAGGTTCTAATCTTTATAAGTTGTCTTCTACTCCTCTGTCCCTTTTTCTTCGTCGTTTGAGACTACCCCTAGATTCATGGGACAATCAATGAACCTGGACACAAATGACATCCATACTTAGGCAGTTCTCTGCACCTGGACTACTACTAGCATAGCCAGAACGACAAACAAAGAGGGACTGAGGGAGTATTCTTCTATCTAGGGACATTACTTAAGGAAAGACACCAATAGAGGATGTATTTCCTTACACTATACGTCAACTAGTATTTGCAGGGACAGTTCAAGAGGATATCTAGACGCGGTTTGGCCAACTACCTCTAAGAAACCGCGGCTACAAATCGCTAATTTGTAGGAGCGATTGGCCAGCCGCCTCTACAAATCAGATTTGTAGGGATGGTTGATGATTTGTAGGGGAGGTTAGATATAGAACCACCCCTACAAATCAATTTTTAGAAATCACGAAAAAAGGCCCCAAAAAATAGTAAAACATTTTTTTAATCTAGAGAGGCCTCCACTAGTCAACCACCACTGCCGCGTCCAACTCGCAAGTCTTGGTATTTTTCATTTAAAAATCGCATGCACAACACATTGGCCGTGAATCGAACCTAAGACCTTTCACTCATGAGTCACCTCCTCTACCACTGCATCTCACACTCACTTGTGTTTATAACAGATTTTGGGTCTCCTCATTTTATCCTAATCCAGATTTAAATAAGTATTTGAGACTCTAAACCAAGGAAAAAAATAGCCCACTATTTTTGTCGCTATAGCCCGAAATAGCTTGAAAAAAATTGTGCCGCTAATTACGGTTTATAAAACGCTAAACACCTTGGCCTTAGCTCGCTATTTAAAACATGGCTCTAAACATATTCAAAATAAAAAATTGTCAACTACAAACTTGTATAACCTTTCAAAATCTATAAATTTTGTTTTGGTTGTTCCTCCATCCAAGACTGTTTAAAAAATTCAAATTTCAAATTTGGAAAATTCAAATGTAGTTTACCAAGACAAAATAATTTCAAATGAAAATGTTGTCAACTACAAAGTTCTAATACTGGTCAAGATCTACAAATTTTGTTTTGGTCATATTTTCATGTGACTGGGTTCGAACAATTCAAAATTTGAAATTCAAAAAATTACAACTTCAAATAAGATTTTGAAACACCAAATGATTTCATCTAAATAATTCATCAACAATAATTTTGTAGCACTCAACAAGGTCTATAACTTTTATTTTAGTCATTTCTCCATTCGACAAAGTGATTGTATACATGGTTCACAAATTCATAAATCTCTCACATAATTTATGAAACTATAATAGAGATATGTTATTTGTGAACAATGTCTATTACCATTTTGGGAGATGACTCCATTGTAGATGAGTGCGACACTGAAGGAGAACATCGTGATTCTCTATTTCATGAATTTTATTTTTGGATTTAATGTCACTTTAACATCAATAATTAATTTCATAGTATTGTTACCATATCGAGCGATCTACATGCGATCTATATGCGACCATATGTGCCCGCCGCATGCATTGCCATCCACAGAATGTGATGATTTCCGTAGCACTATGGGTCCCCCTCGCGCGGGCCTCGCCACCGCACGATGATGCAACTTTTCATCGGCCTAATCAACTCAAGTGCACAGGTAATCTTTATTTCAAAAATGCGCAAGTGCAGAATCTAAAATGTATAATTAATCAACATTTTTGTTGTGCATGATTACTTTATAGTTCCATTGATCTCAAGGTAAATTTGAGGGTCAGAACTTAATCTTTGCAAACTGCACATAGAATCCTAATTCTCTGCATTTTAATTTGGTTTGTGTTTATGGGGATACCCATCACATGAATAATGCTGGTATCTATCAGCGCAAATTGTCCATTTAGTGTTATCTAATCTATAGGTACACCTGCTTTCAATATGGATGATTTACCCTTTCAGTAATAATATAATGAACACAATTGGAGGGAGCAGTAACTCGTATGAATGAATTCTGCCCTTTTGTTTATAAGTAAAGTGGCTTCGTTGACATGGGAAGAGCAACCCTACCTGGACACCCTATTAGAGCCTACAAAATTGTGTGGGCATAAAAAATCTTCCTCCGACCCTCATCCCTAGAAGTTCTAGGCCAAGCTCGCAAAAAAACGGTTTCTGTCCAATTCTTTGTGCACCTTCTCTCGCTCACCCCTTCCTCCTGGTTTGTGTGACTCTTGTCAATGGTGTGACTCTCCCCGACGCATGCGACTCCCTAGCTCGGCCATGACTCCTCCCCGTTGACTACCTCCTATGTGGGCGACTCCCCTGCTACGGTTGCGACCATGCACTACTACAGAATAGGCATTCACTACCGGTCCATCACTGACGGTTTTGTTTGGGCCGACAGTGATGCTTATCACTGTCGGTTCATGCTCTGACAGACCCCCAATTATTGGGGGTAGGGTCTGAACCGGCAGTGAAACTTATCATCAGTGTCAGTTTGTGGCTTGAACCGGCAGTGATGAGAAATTTCACTGCCGGTTCGTGGCTAGAACCGACAGTGATGTTGTATATAGTATAAAGCACACGATCTCCTCTCTCACCTCTGCCCCAACAGTACAGAA
This sequence comes from Microstegium vimineum, assembly GCA_022036555.1. Taxonomy (NCBI): domain Eukaryota; kingdom Viridiplantae; phylum Streptophyta; class Magnoliopsida; order Poales; family Poaceae; genus Microstegium; species Microstegium vimineum. The sequence goes on along the minus strand of CM039132.1, from coordinate 55,148,847 downwards.
CAGTGTGTGAGGAGCTCCCTCTCTCCATTGTTGCGGCTGGTGGATTTCTTGAACTCCATTGTTGGCTCCTCTTCACTCTTGGATCCTCATATCTTCTTCCTCTTGGTTAGTAACAAGCATATTTCTTTAGAATTGTTGGTTTACATTGTTTTTTGTGTGTAAATTCATAGTTTAGAGCTATGCTATTTTTCATGATCAAGAAGAGGGTTGTTGCAATTTGTGTCCATTTTTTGTAGCTTTTAGATCCTAAATTACTTAGAAAAATTGTTGCACTTTGTTTTTATTGGGTAATTATTGTCCAATCATTGAGTAGCTAGGTTCGAAAGATTCGTCTCAAAATTATGGATAAAAATTGTAATTAGTTATATTTATTACTTATATTTAATACTCCATGCATGTATTTAAAGATTTGATGGGGTGTGGAATATATTCAATATTTATTACTTACATTTAATACTCCATGCATACATTTAATACTTATATTTAATACTCCATGCATCCATTGTTATTTATTTATTGTCTCACTTTTTATAGCGCGACTAAATTCAAATTATATCGAAGAATATTGTTCAAAAATGCTCCTATTAATATGTTACTATGTTTCATCTGCTCTGCCCATTTTATTTTATCAGTGCAAACATGGCTCGAGGGTGGATGTACGATCTGTCACATACAGACCCACGGTACTTGACGGGCATCGACGATTTCATCAAGCGAGCTAGAGCCAATGCTGGGGACTCACATCTTGTATTCTGTCCATGCAAAGACTGCAAGAATACGAGAAAATGGGGCGACGTGGAGCATATACGTTTGCACTTGATCACAAGGGGGTTCATGAGAAACTACACGATTTGGACTTTGCATGGGGAGGTTGGTCAAAATGTTAATGATGATGTGCTCATGCCTAGTGTAGCATTATTGTCTGTTCATGATTACACAGAAGATGTGCCTACCAATGATGATGTGTTTGTGAATACATTAGCTGACGACACAGAGGAAAATGATGGCATTTCACAACTTCTACATGATGTGCATGGGGGATTACTTAGTGCTTCACAGTTGAAAAAACTGGAGATGATGAGAAAGGATGCAAAAACACCATTGTATCCGGGCTGCCCAATAAGCAAACTGAAAGCCAACATCATGCTATTGGAGTTCAAATCAACGAATGGGTTAAGTGATAAAGGCTTCGATAACTTGTTAGGTATACTACATAAACTGTTCCCGAAGGATACCGAGTTAGTAGAAAAGACTTACCTTGCGAAGCAAATGATTTGCCCAATTGGCCTCGAGGTTGAGAAAATCCACGCATGTTTCAACGACTGCATATTATACCGTGGAGAGAAATACAAAGACTTGGATGCATGTCCCAAATGTAAAACTCCCTGATACAAGCAAGGGCCATCAAATGATGGAAGCAAGACCAGAGGAGGGCCCGTAAAGTCCGTTTGGTATTTTCCTATAGCTCCACGAGTGCATAGGTTGTTTGCAAATGAAAAGTCGGCCAAGCTGTTGCGTTGGCACGGCGAAGAGCGAAAGAAAGATTCAATTATGAGGCACCCCGCCGATGGTTCGGACTGGAAGACTATCAACAATATGTTCTATAAGAACATCGGTGGAGAGGTAAGGCATCTGTGGTTAGCTTTGAGCACGGATGGGATGAACCCGTTTGACCAGGTTAGAACCAATCATAGCACTTGGCCAGTGACGCTATGTATATACAACCTTCCACCCTGGCTTTGTATGAAACGGTCATACGTCCAGATGCCATTACTAATCCAAGGACCAAAACAACCTAGTAATGATATTGATATGCTTCTAGAACCAATGATCGATGAACTACTACAGATGTGGGAGACGGGTGTGAAGGATGTTTGGGATGAGTACAAGAAAGAATATGTCACGGTAAAGGCTGTACTTATCGTTACAATCATCGATCTACCAGGGCGAGGTTCCTTGTCTGGAGAGAAGACAAAAGGATACACTGGGTGTGTCGAGTGCTTGGACGAGACTAATGCTACACATCTACCAGAAAACAGGAAGATGGTTTACATAGGACACCGTAGGTTCCTACGTCGTGATCACCCTTACCGTAGGAATACAAAATATTTTAATGGGACTACTGAGAAACGTGGACCTCCAAAGTATCGAGACGGAAAACAGATGCTTCAACAATTAAGCAAACTCACAAATGTTGTCCTTGGGAAGGGGGACGGGACAGTAGCAGCGCCAACCGATAGTATCTGGAAGAAAAAATCAATCTTCTGGAAACTACCTTATTGGCCACTTTTGAGTGTACGTCACTGTCTTGATCCAATGCACATAACTAAAAACGTCTGCAGTAACACACTTAACACGTTGATGAACACCGGGGGGAACAAGCAAGGATTCTCTCGCGACACGCTTGGACATGCAACACCTGGGCCTCAGGAAGGAGTTACACCCAGTAACTCTTGAGAATGGCCACTTGAAACTTCCGGTGACATCATGGACACTGAAAAAGGAGGAAAAAGAAATGTTTATTTCTTTCTTCAATGATCTCAAAGTACCAAGTAGCTACTGTGGAAACCCGAAGAGGCTAGTTAACATGAGAGAACTTAAGTTTAACTATGGTTCTATGAAGGCCCATGACTATCATGTCATAATGACTCAGCTGCTCCCAGTTGCCCTGCGAGGTATCCTCCCTGACAAGGTCCGCGCTCCAATCATAAAGTTGTGTTCGTTCTTCAACGCGATCTCTGAAAAGGTCATTGAAGTGGGCAGGCTAGACCACCTGAAGCAGGAGATAGCCGAGATTATATGCAGGCTTGAGATGCATTTCCCACCGACTTACTTCGACATTTCAGTGCATCTACTTGTTCATCTTGTGGATCAAATAAAAGCCCTTGGCCCAATGTACCTACACCAGATGTTTCCTTTCGAGAGGCTGATGAAAGTTTTTAGGCGGTATGTTAGGAATAAATTCAGACCAGAAGGGAGCATGGTAGAAGGATGGTCAACAGAGGAGGCTATTGAGTTCTCCACATATTATCTGGACATCAAGCGGGTTGGAGTTCCAGTATCTCATCACGATGGAAGACTAAGGGGCAAAGGAACAATAGGTGAGAAAGCTGTCAAAATAGACGAAGTCGTCTCCTTTAGACAAGCACACTTCGCTATTCTCCAGCAGGGCGACGGTGTGATGGCATACATTGATGAGCACAAGCAATTTCTGTAAACTAAGCACATAGGGAGGTCACAGGCTTGGCTTGAGAAAAAACATAAGGAGGAATTCGGTGACTGGTTTCGACGCCAAAGGCTAGGAAAGGTGACGGGATGTCAGCTAGATCTCTTAGCCCCCGGACTTTCGACTATGCTAATGAAGTACCAAGGATATCAAATAAATGGTTTTACATTTTACACAAAAAAACAGGACGGAAAGAGCACCAACCAAAACAATGGTGTTCGTTTCGACGCCCACGATGAGTACGACACGGTGGTGGCAACATATTATGGTTTCATAGATGAGATATGGGAGCTAGACTATGGACATCAGTTGAAAGTTGCTCTTTTCCATTGTCTGTGGGTTCGGCTGAATGAAATCAACACCGACAAGGATGGGTTCACTACCGTTGATCTTTACAAGACCGCATACAGAGATGACCCCTTCGTCCTTGCAAAGGATGTTTTGCAAATCTTCTATGCAAGGGATAACAATACAAATGGAAGACGACATGTAGTATTGCAAGGCAAAAGTAAGATTGTAGGTGTCGACGGAGTGACAGACGAAGAAGAGTACAAAGGTTATGAAGAAATGACTCCTTTTGGAGCGGACGTTACCCTACATGTCCTTAAAGAGGGTGACGAACCTGCTTACCTCCGGAGTGATCATGATGAGGCCATCATCGTGCCTGCACCGTGAATTGTTAGAGTATCATAAACTATCTAATCTTTAATGAAATATTGTTTTAGTAATTTGAGATCATATGGAGTTCTAGAGATTGTTGAGTTGTACCACATTGTTGATTGATGTATGCCATGTCAAAAGGGATTCCAAAACTATAAAGAATTAGACCTTGAGTGTATAATAAATAAGGTAGATCTCCTCAAAATGAGCAAAAGCTATGTTGGAAGATTTTCAACTTCTATTCAAATTTTTGGAGTAATTACAAAGGGGGTAATTGAATTTTAAACCCTTATTCAAATTCAAAATGGAATTTAAAAACTATAAAGAATTATACCTTGAGTGTATAAGCAATAATGTAGAGCTCCTCAAAACTAGCAAAATCTATGTTGGAAGATTTTCAACTTCTATTCAAATTTTTGGAGTAATTACAAAGGGGGTATTTGAATTTTAAACCCTTATTCAAATTCAAAATGGAATTCAAAAACTAAACATAATTTGAATATGCTCCTTCAGCAAAAGTTGTAGAGAATTAAAAATTATACAACTTCTATGTTTGGAGTTTTTCAAGTTCTAGTCAAAAATCAGGAGTAATTTGAATTCTAAGGCAAAAGGCAGATTTAAAAAAAATACATATCAGTGCCGGTTTGTAAGAAACCGGCAGTGATGTTACCCTATCATTGTCGGTTCTATCTACCAACTGGCAGTGATATCCTCTAATCACTGCCGGTTTAAACTAACCGGCATAGATAGGGTACATCACTACCGGTTTGTAACAAGAACCGGCACTGATGTGCCCGCGTATATAAGGAAAGGGCGCGGTCTGAAATTTTCAGACTCGCGCCCGTTCCACACTTAGCCATTTCTGCTCGACGCTGCCGCTCTGGCTCGACGCCGCCCGAGCTCACCACTGCACGCCGCCGCCACCCCCTCGACCTCGACGCCCTCGACGCCGTGAGGAGCTCCCGCCACTGCACGCCGCCGCCACTGCCTGTCGCCGCCGCCCGCTCTGCTCGACGCCGGTAGCTCGACGCCGCTCTGCTCGATGCCTGCCAGCGAGCTCGCCGGCGACGGCACCCAGGACCTCCACCGCGACGACCAGCAACCTCGCCAGCTACCTCGCCGCCACCTAGGAGCTCGGAATCCGGCCCCCCACAACCGACGGTGAGGTCTAACCGCCATGCAACCAAGGTGTTCGAGGGAATGCCGCAGTGGACTGCTAGCTTCAAAGGAGAAGGAGGGAGAGGGAGGAAGAAGGAGGGAGAGGGAGGAAGGAGGAAGAAGGAGGGAGGTGGAGGAAGAAGGGAGGGAGAGGGAAGAAGGAGGAAGATGGAGGAAGAAGGAGGGAGAGGAAGGAGGGAGAAGGAGATAGAGAGAGATAAATTAGAGAGATAGATTAGATAGATTAGATAGATTAGAGAGATAACTTAGATATATAGCTTAGATAGATAGCGAGATAGAGAAAGAGAGAGAGAGAGAGAGAGAGAGAGAGAGAGAGAGAGAAAAGAGATAGAGAGAGATAGAGAAAGAGATAGGTAGAGATTAGAGATAGATAGAGATATAGAGAAAGAGAGAGATATATAGATAGACTTGTATGTCATACTTGTATCCTTGTATATATATTATGATTCAATTTTTTATGGATAGAGAGATGCATGCTTAAAGAGATATCGAGATACTTTGAGCAAATTTTCTTATGATTAAAGAGATATAGATGTATAAATGTCATATCATATATACATGTCAAAGATAGAGATAAAGATAGATAGATAGAGAGAGATATAAAGATAGAGAGAAAGATAGAGAGAAAGATAGAGAAAGTGATATAGATGTATAAATGGCATATATCTTATGCTTGTATATATGGCATCATCTTATGCTACACTTATGCTTGTATATATGTCATCATCCTATGCTTGTATATATGTTATCTACCTATGAATTAATACCAATAATCAAAATTATTGTCCAGAAACATGACAATTAAGCGTCGATTCACCACCTATCGCCCTGCGACCGAAGCAGATGACCAATGAACTAGTGGTGGCAGTGCTGAACGTGACCAAGGATCCGATGACAACCAGCAAGAGGATCAAAGACCTTGGAGCCCTAGCCATATGCTAAACCTAGAAGAGGGCCAAGGAGATGAGGTAATAACTTAGGTCATACCTAAAAACACGGTAGGTCAAGTTTGATGGGGACTTATTCATAAATTTTGAAGCAGGTTCCGCCATAAGGTCCAAGTACTGGTGAGAGTTCCAGAAGGACTAAGTGTGGTGCAACAAAGCTCCCTCAGACAACTAGATACTGGCACATCTCTCAGTTCGATCAACTAGGGGAGCCGATGGAGTCACTTAAAGCATTGGGCCCATACAAGAGTACCATCGGGGCACTTGTAAGGGACTTCATCCCGATCAAATACAGGAAGTAGAATGGCAGTGAGCAAGACCCGTGGAGGGTTCCAGAAGCGGAGAAGGAACTAGTTTGGAACAAGCTCAGAGGGTATTTCACTTTCCCTAATGATTGTGATGAAGCGACAGTCAAGAAGAGGGCCAAGGAAATCATGGGTCACTACTTCAAGAATTTCAAGGGAAAGTTGCACAAGCTTATCAAGGAAGAAAAAGAACCGAATTTTGCGGGAGGTGAATTCAGCAAGCAGAGGGACTTCTGGGAGGAGTTCAAGGCTTACAAGCTATCCGAAGAGGTCAAGGCAGTAAGCGAAAGAAATAAAGCAAACTCGCTTAGGTCAAATAATCCTCACCGCCTAGGATCGCGTGGGTATGTAAGGAAGATTCCGGAATGGGACGCCCGAGTCGATGAACTAGAGTGGAGAGGTTTCTCTCCTCGTCAAGATCCACCGACACCTCCTCCACCATCAAAGGAGAAGACTCCTCCTCCTCCTCCTCCACCACCACCAGCTTCAAAGTCCTCAGGACTGGGATCTCGACGACCTAGCTCTAGATCAGGTTCGACTTCGCAACAGAGGAGGTCATCAGCTTCAGTTGGTAAAGATCCCAAGATGACTAGTAAAAGGCGACAGCCAGTGCCGACTAAGGACGATATTCTACAAGCTCAGAATGCAGAAAAGGCCGCCAAACTTGCCTTGTATGAACGATTGGCTTATATAACTGAGAAACAGAGCCAATTTGAAAGGCAAAGCAAAAATCGGGGTAACCAAGAAAGATCTAGAGAAATACACACCTTTCAGCAGCTAGAGATACAAAACTTGGCCGCGGACCTGAATATAAGCATGGAGGATGCCGACAATCTCTATTTTAAAAAAAACCGAATTTGAAAACGTCAAAGTTTCATACAAGTTTGAACTAGGCAAGCCTATGGTCACCAGTCAAGAAGAGTATAGAAATTTGCCAACAAACATGCGACAGTTGCATGATTATTACATCATAGATAGTAACAACAGCAAAGACAAGAATGCAAGCTTTGAAGTATGCATCCCTCCATGTTTTATTTTTAATCATCTTGAAGAAGTTGTGCATACTATTCATTATGAAGACCTCTTTCAACTCTTTCAACGACGCTCGCTGGATGTGTAGATTATGATGTTATGGACTATGTAAGTACCATACCCTAACAACGTTATAATAAACTATGTGTTCTGCATTTGAATATATCCATGCATGTTCATTTTGCAGGCCTGTAGCAAAATTTTGCCTTCAAAAACGAAATAGCAATTTTGACTTCTTGGACCCCATCTTGGTAAATGAGATAACATGCAAAGCCAGTCTCCAAGATCTGTATGTCTCAGCAAGTTTGAAGATAGAGTTTGAAAGAATGTTCTCAGTCGGCAAAACAAACGCACTGCTAACCTAAAATTGCGAGTATGTGTTCTTGACCCTTACTTAAGTGTTTTTTTCTTGATATATCATTCAATAACATGAACTTTGTGATTGCAGCAACCATTACGTCCTCGTAGATATAAGTCTTAAAAATTCAACTATCGAGGTGTGGGACTCAAAAAAGAAGCCACTTAAACTTATCGAACCCCTAGTCAAAGTGCTAAATATGTAAGTGAACCCAATATCACCACACTTTTCAATCACATATGATATTGTAATTAATAATGTCCTGAGCCTTCACACTTCATTTACATTGTCACATAGAATGAAAGCGTTACCTGATTGGAGAAATGTGGAGCCTAAGATGCAAAAGAAATGGAGAGAACCATTCAGAGTGAAGTATATGAAAAAGGTCAAGGCCCTAGATCAACCAATGGGGAACAGCGAATGTGGGTTCTATGTGATGTGGACAATGTTTTGCTACTTTTGCGCAAAACTAGGAATAGGAGATGGCATGGTACGTACGCGTCGCATTTTAATTCTATTGTTTTGTCTTACGTATGTGCATCTCAATATCATCTTGTATCAATTTACAGCGCAAAGATCAAGGCCACAATAGGTTGGTGGATTTTGAGATAAGAGGATTTCAAGAGGAGATAACAGCTCTTATTCTGGACGATATAGTGTATAGAAAAGGATGTCTATCCATTATGAAGAGTAAGGACTTCAAGAAGAACTATGGAAAAGACCGCCTCGAAAGGCTATTGTAATGCGACAATTAATTCGATGCTTTAAGTTTTGTTTGGATGTTTTGTAATAATTATTATAAATGTGTGATGGGTTTGTATTGTCGCTAGTCCACAACCACCTTCAATTCGCATCGATATCAAATGGTTCGATAACAAACACCTCCACGACCTCCCACCCCACCACCTCTACCATAAACCCTAAACCAGAAACCCTAAATGAAAATAAAACAATTAAAAAATACAATTTTAAAAAATAATATCACTGCCGGTTGGGGTGTCAAACCGACAGTGATGGCTCAAGCATCACTGTGGCTCAAGCATCACTGTCGGTTGGTGAAACAAACCGGCAGTGATGGCTCAAGCATCACTGCCGGTTGGTAACACGAACCGACAGTGATGCTTGAGACATCACTGCCGGTTTGGCATAACCGACAGTGATGGCTTGACCTCATCACTGCCGAATTACCAGTGTCGGTTCAAAAACCGTCACTGTAGGGGAGTTTTGAACCGACACTGATTGTATGTTCTGTAGTAGTGATGACCCACCCCAATGGCGCTACTCCCCCGACACGACTGTGACTACATCCTCGCAAGGCACAACTTTGCTCCACTCCACTCTCCCTCCCTATCTTCGGTCGCCAGGGCTCTTCCTCCCTGATTCCTAGTGTTTTGGCCAAGAAAATCAATAACAAGCGGGTTCTAGGTGTCATTCTCCATTGGAATGTGTTTGAGGGCTCCATTTTGATGGCCATTGCTCGAGTACAACCTAGGAAAAAGTAGAGTCCTTAAAAGTGGAGGAGCCTTGCCTCAAATGACACTACAAGACAACCCCCCCTATTGCTACATATATGCACCAACACTGTCAATATGCGTTATAGCGCAGCCCCGATCCTCCCCGCTTCTTACGCGAGGCGTGCACATAACCACCCCCTTCCAGACTCCTCCGTCTCCGCCCCTTTTCTTTGTCCCCACCTAAAACCGTATCTCCTGAGATCGGATCTCTTTTGAGCGCGTGGAGAGACGACCAAAGGCATAGGGACCGGCGTTGATCGTTGGTGTGGCGGGGTGGAGGCGTTGTCAAGCCAGATAGAAGACCGAAGCACCGTGTTGCACACCCTCGTCGGGGTCGGTCTCAATGGCGAGCATCGACGGGCCCATCGTCCGGCCAGGTTGGAGTTCCTGACATCCTGAGTTTGCCGCCCTCACCGGGGGTCATCGTCTCGGCGGTGAGCATGGGAGTTGCCATAAATCAGATTACAGGGTCAAGGGGTGATGCAACGGCACACGGCAGTGGGCATTTGGCTAACAGCAGGGGCAGGGCTCAACCAATCCGTCTTCACCACCATCTCCTCTGATGTCCAGATCTGATCCCAAATTTTCTCTGGTTTTGCAGGTGTGGTAATCGCACAGGATGTTACAGGGGAATTAGAGATATCATGGGTAACTGTAATTAGAGATATAATTGAATACGAGTTGTGATGGAATTAGAGATATTGAATACGACTCGTATTGTAATTTCCCATGACATCACGACTTGGGCTCAACCAATCTGCTTAGTATCATGGGTATGTTTGGTGAGTATCACTCTGTATTGTAACCTTTTGCTGTTGCTTTTTTTCCTTTTTAATATATTTTTAGTAGGAGCCCCTGGCTCCTCCTGTTCTTTCAAAAAAACATCCTAGATGGAAAGAAATTGAGAAAATCTCCTATGTTTTATAATTCAATAATTTTTGCATCACCTAAAATCTACTTATATCTAGACTAATGGTTCCTGAATTGCTATATTTCTATGTGATTATTATTAGTGCTTTGACATAGAGCTATCTTAATTTTCTTTTAACTTGTGCACAGGAAGGCATATCTTCTAGAATTTTCTGCTTTGATATAGAGGTACAATCTAATTGAATGACACCTTTATAATAAATAAAGTTTAATGTCTAGCAAGATCAGCCAATCCGGTTTACCAGTATATACACTTGCCTGCATTTTCACATCGGATCTTACAGACCTGTATGTAGTTTAAGCTAGCTTCTAGATAGTGCATTAATCTATGAGAGAGTACATGAAACTAACACAGTATCTGTTTTCTAGATCAACAATCCCAGTCTTGAGTATTTGGAAGGTTTGTTAGAAACAATTTTTTTCTTATATTTTTGGCATGGATTGTACATTGGAAGATTTACCTTTTTTCCTTTGCATCCAAGATACTAAGCAGATCATAAAGGTGCAGGGTCACGTGTAATTCTACCATAATACTACAGTGAGGTTAATTTGTATGATAAACATTATAGTAATTAATTACAGCTTGTTGCAGACAGACAGTTCATTAGTCATGTTTTTTTTATCTAGGATGGTATCGTGGTCTAGACTGAAATGCTTACTAAACTTCTATATCTCTTTCTATATATTTTCTGAATCACAATCAATTAAGTTGGAATCATCTAAAAAGACTACCAACAGAGCAGGCATGCAACTACGGCAAGGTGGACTCATTGAATTTTTCTTAGATTTTTTACCTTAATAACTTTGATAGCAGTGGTTGTTGGAATGGTTCTCTCTCCCTTTTAATATCCCCTTTCAGATACTGTGCGGGTTCCTAAGAATTCAGTTCACCATTTCACTGTCCTAAAAAAGACGATCCAATTCCCTGTCCTGGAAATAGTTAGCTCTCCCTATTTCATAAGGTACTTATAAACTTAAAGCATTTCCCTGATGTGGGCTTACTATTTAGCAAATTTTTATACATCCCCGCCCGATGGGAAGAAAATTGATTAAATATCCAATTTATTTTGATTCAATAATTTGTCCTCTCCCACATTATCTCTCTTTAGTGTTCATTAATCTCTGTACGTCACCTAATCCATAATTTTTTTCCTTCTCCCATAATTTTTTTGTACACGATTTCTTATTAAATTCCTGATATCTCCTTGCGATTACTGTGAATCTTATTTATGTTTTTCAAACTTGTGCAGACAAAGCTAAATGTTCTGAAATTCGTAATGTGGTTGTGTGCAAGCTACGTGGTGTCTAAAGAACAGATCTGATAAGGTAATGGTGTCCCTTCTTCATGTACTTACGGTTTGTTTGTCTCTATTTTGGCATTATTTAATTTGGACCATCATTAGTATATATACTTGCGGACTGATCTCTAGTTTAATGACAAGCCAGTCCAAAGCACAACTATTTTGGCATTATCTAATTTAGCTTGGCTTTTTTTCTTAGGTTTGTGTTATGCTAGACAAAGTGTATGAATGAAATTTCAGTTCTAGAAGAGCTGCCCAGAACAGGTGTTGGCTCAGTGGCAACATTGTTATTTTGTTTTTATTTTATCCATTCAATGCCAAATAATTGTTTGTATTAAATTCCAAGTTGCATAGGGTTACTTTTGGAGTTCGTAACTGAACATGTGTCACTGTAAATCCAACCTGGATTCACAATCTTGTGTTATACTCTAATTTATGTTAACAGAGAATGGATGAAAACCATTAGCCCTATTTTAATGTAGACATCAGCCAAAAATTCAATGCTTGAATTTTCCCTCAACGTAGTACACTAGAAAATCACCAACTTCGGTTTCAATTCTGTATAATTAGTTTGTTCATGTATGCGTGATATTTGCAGTAGCATATATGCAAGGGAAGTCACTGCTTCCCTGCTCCTGCTTGGTCGCATGATGTGCACTGATGAGACGAATGGTTTGGCAGGTCACTTATCTCGATTCCATAATTTTGCAATCTCCCGTAATCTTTTTTTGTCTATAGATGATTTGGTCTCCTGTAATCATTTTTGTTTCTGCAGATGGTTTGTTATTAAGTTGTTGATTTTACCTTGATTATTTTAAGCTTCGGTTACTTTTCTAACTTGTGCTGATAAAGGCAAATCTTATAATCTTTTGTACTAATCCCATTCAGTTTAGCTCTGGTGGCGACCATACACTTTTCCTGGTCCTGGTCTCATCCTCTCCATCATGGCGAACTGCGGTGGCTCATGTGGTCGGGCACGAGGACAGCTGTTCGCTAGAGGCCATTGACGGTGGTGTTTGTGTGGCAATGGAGGCAACAATTGCCAGAGCAGGATGCTCTACTGGTAGTGCTTTCAAACTATAACAATTCATCTCCTTATTTTAGATCAGGTTAGAATTTGCACAAGTCACACCTGTGAAGTTCTTGATCAGTAATATTTTAGTTTTCTATGTCTCAGGTGGATCAATAAACTGGACTTAAACTGGGCACAACATGATTTTACATCTCTTCAGTTTCGTATTAAAGTAATCCAACTTTTATTTGTAGGGCAGGAAGATAAATGGACCATCACCCCAATGGAATGCGAGACAGAATTGAAGGAAGGAGAAAGGAGGTTGCAGCCATTCAAATAGGGATTCCTTTAAGTTTTATATTTTCCTTGAATCAGAACTTGTACTCTGAATAAAAAATGTGTCATCAATTATGTGGATGATACTCAGTACAATGCAGCAAATTCTTTATACTATATGGATGAGTGTGCTATTTTTATGTGTCAGATGGTCTTTTACTTCTTATTAAATTTGTACTTGCATTATCTCTATATTTATCTCACAAAATAAATAATATGATATTAACGGCTGAATGCATGGTTGCAATACATATAAGTGTTGCAACAAACTAAATCCATATGCTGCAACAATCCGTAAAAGTTGTCTGTTCATGGTTTGTACAAATACATATAAGCGTTGCCACAACTCATGATTACGTGTTGCAACTTTGCAACGGTTATTGGAATGTCTTACCAACACATAAATAAGTGTTGCAATAGATCCTTGCAACGTCACTTTAGGCAACACATGAATATGCGTTGGTATAGACCATGCCAACACATATATGGACTTTTAGCAACGCATATTTGTGTTGCAAAAGGGGGTGTCATATTGTAGTGTGAGAACTAGAGGCCCTGTTTTGAGGACTACTACTAGAGTTGCTCTTTCGAAGATCGAGCTTATACTTGGTTTAACCAGATATTTAGCATCATTCCTATTTTTGGGCATTTAGGCTATTGGTTTGGTAATGCAGAATGGTATGCTAATTTTCCTATGAACGTTGTTCACCATCTTCCCATGCTTTATAGTAATCACACCGACATTCTAGCTATTCCCAAATCTAATGCTCCATAACCTAGGGAAAGGTTCAGATTTAAATTGGTGGTTAACAGGAAAAAAAATTCAACATGTTGCTTGTAGTAGCTGGCTCCAATCAGCAACCAAGAATTTTCATAACAGATCTAGAACTTTGGCAGCTGACCCAAAAGTTTAGGCTAAAAAGAAAATACCTTGTATACATAACTCACAAAAATAGCAAAGAATCTTATCGATTTACAGAGAAAAACACCCAACTGACCAAGATAAAAATGGCTCTTCCTCAACTAAAAAGGCAACACCATGACATCCTAAGTCAAGCGAGCTACACACCATAGGCAAAGAGGAAAAAACTCTATGCCACACAGGAAACACCAAATTCTTTCAGCAAACTCTGGGCCATCCTGAAAAGAGCAAGGAAAATAAAATCAGTTTCATTACAGGGACTACAACAAGGTAATACTATAATACCTCGCGTTCAAAAAGTGCTTATATGACCTAGCTTGTCACGTGGAACGACCTCATAGGCATAGCACCTTGCTTACACTTTCATCCTTGGTTCCTGTAAATAAAAGAGTTAACTTGAAGGTGCTATATTTGGAATGATAGGGATTATAAGCTAGATCTCACCTCCTAAACTTTCAAGGTGGCACTAAACCCACCACAACAACTCATGTGTCATATAGGCCAACAACACAACTACTACATGGCTCTAATGGGTTGGGGTGTTACAAATACTTCTTGGTCTACAATTAATGAACATCTTGTCATGTCCATACCAGAACCGGAATTGCAAGAAATTCTAAAGTGAATAAACAAGGATGTCTCACCTGGACTGATGGGCTAAATAATGCGTCTTTTTATAGAGCTGCATGGCCTTGGATTGGGCATGATGGAGCTGACCTAATGTCCTCGATCTTTCTATCATTTAGGTCCATTCCCCCTCAATCTAAATGTTACTCTAATTGTGCAATTCCAAAAAGAGTGACCAAGTGTGAGATGCTATCTATTATAGTAAAGTTTTATTAATCTTGTATGGAATATTTTGGCCAATAAATGATTTCAATTGAAGAATATTTAAATTGCAAAGTTTTATATCTCATTGAGCACTACAAACTTTTTCAGGGTGTCTCTCCATCCGAGGCCATTTAAAAAATTCAAAATTTGAGATTCTAAAACATAAGTTTTGGACTGTAAATAATTTCAAATAAAAGTAAAAAACAGCAAAGTTTTAGATCTCTTCAAACTCTATAATTTTATATTATTTTTTCTCTTGATCGATTTGTTTAGGGAAAGTTAAGAATTTCTTTTTTGTGATGTATCTATTTTAGAGATGGTGGGTTATATTTTGAACCGTCTCTAGGAACTGATTTCTAGAGGCAGGTAGTGTTTTCGACCGCCTCTATAAATGCCTATATTTTTAGAGACGGATAGAAATAACATCTACCTCTATAAATGGTACTCCTAGAGAAGATTGGTGTTGTTAACTAGCTAGCTTTGAAAATAGAGGCCAGCTTTAGACATGGCTGGAAACACAAATCGACTCAAAAAATCGATTTCTAGAGGGGAGCCCTCTCTAGAACAATTTTTAGAGGCAGGTTTTTTTGATAGAGCCATCTCTGCCCAAAGAGTTGAGCACCTCGATCTAAAAAAACATTTCCGGATAGTGTTGATACTTATTTTGTTTGCCACAATTGTAAGGTAACATATAGAAGTAATCACATAGCGTGTGATGGCAAGAGAAGGCATAGAGACAAAGGAGAGAGAAGATGGGAATTGGAAACTAGGTGTGCGCATGACCTCACGCCACTGTCGTACATAATTGAATAGTTATGTCGAGGTAAGGGAAACATACACATATAACTGGTATAAAGTCTACAGCGTTCCATGTGCTCCATCAACGATCTACAACAAATAATGAACATGCCTTATTGGCCAAATTAACTAAAGAAACTAATAAGGTATCATACACGATGCATGCATGCATACGCACTACATATATATATATATATATATACAAAAAATGTACTAGCGCTGTTCTATCAAGAGTTAGGCGGAGAATCCGATCCATTGATGACTCTAGGGCCACTCCAAATCCCCACAGGCCCACAGGCGGCCCCTCTAGGGCATTCATTAAGATCGATTTGCAGAGGCGACCATCTCTAGAACCATTTTTGGAGGCATTTTTTTATAGGGCAAAAAGTATAGCCCCTCTTAAAATCGTTTCCAGCATAGAGTGATGTGACTAAGTTTGTTGGCCAAAATAGTAAGGTAACATGTAGAAGTAATCAGATAATGAGAGATGAGAAGAAGGCATATCAGAGACAAATTAAAGAATAGAAGATGAGAATTGGAAACTAGGTGTGAGGTAACCCCCTCAATCCCAAATTATGTCAATCCAAAAATCTTGGAAAGTCAATCATCTCAAGTTTGACTAAATTTATATAATAATATAATAATATTTATGATGTCAACTAAGTATTATTGAATTCTTTATTAATTATATTTTTATAGTATACATATTTAATGTCATAAATCTTTATAATTTTTCGATAATTTTAGGAAAAAATGAGATGTTTTAATTCTCTAAGATTCTTAGAAAGACTTATAATTTGAAATGGAGGAAGTATATATCAACACGCCTCAGTCACCATACCAGCGTACATCTCATTGATTAATTATGTTGAGGTAAGGGCAACATGCACGTACGTATGACAGCCACAAAGTCTACAGCATTCCACGTGCTCCATCAACCGATCGAAAGCCCCAATAAATTCACAAGGCCTTGGTCATGCACGGATATACACTACATGTACAGTATGTACTAGCGCTATTCTGTCAAGAGTTAGGCTGGCGGACCATGACTCTGGCCACAGAGATATATCTGCTTGATTTTTGCCAATTGTTTACTAAATGATTATTTGAGGATAAAGATATCTTTACCGACCAGCAATCCAATTTTAGACCTAGAAAACAATAATTATCCTTAGGCTCTGTTTGGATCTTTAGAATTGAATTTATTCTAATAATTAAAGTTAGCTATACAAGAGAGATATTATTTTTAGGCATAGAAGGGAGAAAATTATAGTTGTTTAGGATGGTGATTTATAGAAGAGTGATAGGATGTCAAATTCTAAGCTAAATAGCTTAATTTCAGATAGACCTATATGTTTGAACTTAAAAAGTAATGGGATGTCAAATCCTAAGCTAAATAGCTTAATTTCATATAACATGATCCTGACAGAAGCCTTCTGCCACTTTTCAGTGGCAATGGATTGTGATCAATCTGGCTGTAAGTAAGCGCGCAAGTTTGTAGTCACTACATGAAAAAAAATCCATAAGTGATGGGGTGCATTATTGTTGACTCCATATCGAATGACACTGCATCATATAGTTGACACGTCTAAAAAAGAACCCAGGGGCAGATGATTAGTGGCCGGTGTTTCTCAGGGTCTATCTGTCAACCCCGACCAAATCTATAAATCTTTACTATTAGAACTCTAAGAAAAATTATGCCATATATATAAACAACTTGACTCCAACAATATGTCTTTGATGGGTGTTCTTTGCTGCTAGATTCGCACCTAAAATTGAAGAGCCCTCACTTGTGTATGCTAGCAAGTTATGATGGAGATCGATGGATCGCATTAGTCGTCTTTCGTACTTGTTGCAATTTGCAGGTCTCCAAGTCCACAACGCTACTCCTGGGACAAGCCGTAGGGAGGAATGTATGCACATGCAATATTGCGCGCACCACGCGTACGCGCTTGTGCGGAATCGTATCGTATCGTATCTCTTTTTTCTTTTTGTGAGCCAACGGAGAAGCCCTAGATTGGAAGTATAGGAAGGAAGAAAATCGAATCCTGCAGGATCTCATCTATGGGACCACGAGACCTCGAATGTCCACGCCGCCAGAGCCGGACAAGCACGGACGACGACTGAGCACTATTACCAAGCAACATGAGTGATGACCTACATGCGCTAGGGCTACGTACATACATATACTAGGTAATACCGATCGATCGCCTGCCCGGCCATGATGATGGTCTATAAATACTAGGTATGGCCGATGATACGCCTTCAAGCACACAGCAGATACATACATATCCCTCCGCAGTTAGCTAGCTAGCTAGCTAGCAGTCAGTACGTGACGTGGCGACGATGGCATCCAACAAGCCCATCGTTGCTTCCACTGCGCTCATGTTCCTAGCAGCCGTGGCACTCGTGTTCGCCGCGGCTGCAGTGCAAGCCACTTTAATACTTCCCGCACCATCCCAAAATCCGTGTCCTTCCGACTTTGCTAACCTAACCGCGTTTGCTAAAGCCAAGGCCAGTTTTGAAAAGAAGGACATCCATCTGGTAACGACCACTGTCAACCTCACTGCAGGCATCACCGGCGAAATATGCCTTTGCACTCCCTCAACCAATATCGACGTCGAGAAACCCGATCTCCAACTCACAGGTGATGGCCCCCTCATATGCGTGCACATCGTCGTCAAGCCCACTCCTGCCCCTACCCCTGCACTGACGCCTGCTCCAACTCCGGCGCCGAGCCCAGCACCTACACCTACACCGACTCCAGCTCCGACTCCTACCCCGACGCCTGCACCGGCCCCTGCGCCCACTCCTGCACCAACTCCCGCACCGACCCCTGCCCCAACCCCAGCACCCACGCCCACACCGACTCCAGCACCGACCCCTGCCCCGACGCCCACGCCTGCACCGGCCCCTGCGCCCACTCCTGCACCAACTCCTGCACCGACCCCTGCCCCAACCCCAGCACCCACGCCCACACCGACTCCAGCACCGACCCCTGCCCCGACGCCCACGCCTGCACTGGCCCCCGCACCTGCACCGACCCCCGCGCCCACGCCCGCACCGACCCCTGCTCCGACACCTACGCCAACACCCGCACCGACCCCTTCCCCACCAAAGCCCGCACCGACCCCACCAAAGCCTACCCCGCCACCACCAAAGGCACCTACCCCGCCACCACCAAAGGCACCATCCAAAAATCAGTGTCCTTCCGGTTTCCGTAACAAAGCTGCGTTCAATGTAGCCGCGAAAGAATATCGTGGCGTCGGCATCTATCTCGGATTCTCCGATGTCAAGGTTAGCAAAGGCACCAGCACAACAAAATGCACTTGCTTTTTCTCTACCATCACCGCCAACATCAGCGTACCCCACGTTGTCGAGGCCAACATCGATGGCGCCGTCACATGCGTGCGAGGCAACAAATAATATATTGATGAGCCACACACGCCTGAATTCAGCACGCTGGCAGGCACGCATGGCAAAAAAATGTGCACATGAATGCATGTCAGCGTCTCCAACCTATTTACTCATATATTTACTATATATATACACACACACTCACTTCTACGTACGTACACCATATGAATAAGTTACTCCACTTCTGCGTCATGCAGACTAATTCATGTGTTACCTGTAATACAACGGTGGCATTCATGTAAGAGGAGTACGTTGGCTCACTCTATACAGTGATGAAGACAGATGATGTAATGTGTGACATGTTTGTGTTGTTGTTATATGTACGTACGTGTGCTCAAAATACCAAAGATCTACGGAGTATATTGGAACCATATTAATGATTAAATACTCTCCTTATATTATTACTCCTATACATCAAGTATATGTGTGTCTTGCACAGTTGCTACATACATGCCTATAATAATATGTGTTACGACTAATCTAGGGGATTTACCTATGCCTATAATAATTATTTACAGAGATACTCGCCGCCCTTCTGTCGCAAAACCTTGATTCTGTGTAATTTAGCCCCTAAGTGTATCCAGTAGCTAGGATGGTTGCTCCGATGTCGGCTTGACATCGCAAACTAATCTGTATTACTGTGTTCCTCTTCTACTTAATGAAATACGGGTAACGACCCGATCGCGAAAAAAAATTATTTACAGAGGTAGTAATTCTAAGATGGTCACCTTGATTAGTCGACTGTTTATCTTAATTAGAACGCTCAACCTCATTAATTTATTAACAAAGGTAGATTTCTTAAGATGCAAATCTCCGAAAATGACTATTAAGAGTCAGGCATCCTAAGGGTCTGCCTCTCTAGATATTTACAAATGGAGTATAATTAGGATTTTTTTTCTTTTAGAATAGAGTTACAACAATTAATAGCAAAAAACAAATTTTGAATGCTTATGGATGGAGGTAGTATATATATGTCTTGTACAATTCAGCTATTCTCCATGTAGTAAACTAGTAATTGGGAAGTTCTATCATCTCCAATTTTCCTGGAGATATACTAGTCGTGTCAAATCGGGTTTCCCAACTGATAGTCATAGTAATAATCTTGTGCTATATATAGCCTATTTTAGGACATAGATAAATAAATGCCTAGCCGACTATATTTAAGATACTGACATATATAGATCCAGGTACTTGGTATACCAAAAGTACTCCTACAGTAACATTGCTCCGAAATCATTTTCATGAACATGTACGAGATTCAGTTTTTTCCACAAACGACTTCACCGATTTCAACGGGACCAAAGTTATCACTCACTCCTAACACAACCACAAACCTGCTGGACAGAGCTAACAAAATCCTGAAGATTTCTCTCAGCCGGCCCACCTGCATCTGCCGCCAGCTGAGCTTTCTCTTTCACAGCCTCCACTCTCTCCCTCATCGCCATTGCTTTCGTACCTTGACCCATGACCAGCTCAACGCACCTCGCCAGCTCCGTCCCAGCTAACACGCCCTCACTGTTACGCTCTGCTCTGACGCCGATCTCCCACTCCTCCTCCACCAACCACGCATTCGTTGGCTGGTCAAGCATGATGGGCACGCCGACGAGTGGCACGGCGGCGGCCATGGCCTCCAAGGTCGAGTTCCACCCGCAGTGCGAGACGAAGCAGCCGACCGCCGGGTGCGACAGGACCTCCGGCTGGTCGCACCAGTCCACGACCATCCCGCTGCTCTGTGCGTTCGAATTCTCTTCCAACACGCGGCGTGCACCCTCCTCGAGCCCGTCTCTGCGCACGGCGAGCAAGTATGGCCGTGCACATCGCCGGAACCCGTCGACGATCTCCTCCATCTGCTGACTGGTGTAGCTCGCTATGGTCCCGAACGACACGTACACCACCGACTTGTCCGGCTGAGCTCCGAGCCACTCCATGTACCTCTTCTTGTCGCCGGCGTCGTGCTCGTACAGGTGGATCCGCTCTTCGTTTGATGAACCACCACCGGCGGTGACCATGGGACCGACGGCGAACACGTCGAGGTGCTGCTTCATCTCCGAGAGCACGGTCGCCTCCAGCTCGTCGAAGGTGTTCACGAGCACCTTGGGCCGCCACCGGTCCATGCTCTCGAACAGTTCCCGGAACATCTCGACGACGGACTTGGCCAGCGGACTGCCCGTCGGGTCGACGAGGTAGGACGGAAGGTCCCGTATCCGGAGAGGACGGCGTAGCCCGGTGGGAAGGCCGCTGACCTCGTACGCGGGATCGGCGGCGTGGATGGCGACGAGCTCGCCGTAGCCGTGGAAGTAGTGGTACTCGGCGGCGAGGACGGTGGCCGGCTGGATCCAGTACACGGCGAAGGGGATCCCGTGGCGCGTCGCGACGTCGACCGCCACGTGCACCAGCAGCGTGCACACCACGCACGTGACGGGCCTCCCGCCGGCGGCGAAGCGCGCGAGCATGGCGGAGAGGCTCTCGGTGCTCACGCGGCGCTTGCGCGCCCAGTCCTCGGGGGTCCTCGGCGAGGACCCGTCGTCGAAGCCGTCCGAGTGCGGGACGTAGGAGACGACGCCGTCGCTGGCCTCCTCTTCCTCGCCGGCGTTCGCGTCTGCGGCCAGTGATGATGAGGGGAACATGCGGCGGTGGGCGGCGACATGCACGGAGACCGTGGCGAGGATGCGGCCGTCGTCATCGACGTCGCTGAGACGCGCGAGACGGTGAGCCAGGGCGCGCGCTGGGTTGATGTGGCTCTGGAGACCGTAGGCCACCACCAGGAAATGGTGGCCGTGGTGGTGGGTGGTGTGCTGCTGGCGGTGTTCCTCGTCGGCCATGGATCTGCTCATCTGCAGCGGCGACTAGCAGAGGAGTGAAATAAGAGTGTGCTTTTGTTATTATTATTATTATTTTTTTGGCTCAATGGGCGCTTCGCTGGGCCGTTGTTTTTATGCGCAGGAGAAAATCTATCGAAGGGTAAATAGAGGTCAGCGGGTTAAGCTAACAGTCAACCGAGTGTTTTGGTGTATGTGCTCACACGAATTGTTGGCCGTCCGATTTTGTGAGAGCGTCATCTACTCCATCGGACGTGTTCAGCAATAGGCAACATGTGTTCTGTCTGACGATTAGAGGTCACACACGTGCCAGACTTTTGATTTTTTTTTGGAACCGTGCCTATTTCTTTTGACTACGGAGGAAGGGGAGGAGGGGAGGCGTCGCTCACGGGATTCGGCCATTCGGGGAGGGCAGTGGGAGCGTCTGGAAGACAACTCCGAGATGATATCTAGGATTCGTCATTTCTCGTCTTTTCTCTCTGATTTTTGTAGTTTTTGTTTTTGTTTTTGCTCGCTTCATGCTCAAGCTAGTCCTCCGCGTGTCTTCGTGTTTTGATTTATGTGCTCCTGTTCTACATATTCTCGCCAATTTCTTTGCTGATTTTTCTTCCTTACGCCTTGGAGATTTGTTTTAAGACTTTGTTTTAAATAATTTGGCTCAGTTGGAATTTTTCTTGTTTTTTCATCTGTTGTTTTGTTTTTGTTATTTTAGTCTTTTCTTTGTCCCCTATGTGTTTTTAGGATTTGTTTTTATTATTTAAGCCTAATTATGGTTTTTGTTATTTTAGTTCTTTATAATTTGCTCATGTTTGTTATTTTTTATTTTGTTTTTGTAGTTAGTCGTTGTTTTAATAATATTTGGCTCCTAATTGGTAATTTTTTTTTGTTTATGTTTTTTCATCTAATGTTTTCAGTTGATAGTTAGTCTTTTAGTTAGGTGTTGTTTTAATTTTTTGGCCCTAATTAGCATTTATTGTTTTTTTGTTTATTGTATTATTTTTGTTGTTTTGGATTGTTTATATAATTTAATTGATTTCTAGTTTGCAACTTGTTGTAATTTTTTTGTAGTTAGTCGTTGTTTTAATTATTTGGCTCCCAATTGGTAATTTTTTCATTTATGTTTTTTCATGTATTGTTTTTAGTTGACAATTTGTTTTTTAGTTAGGTGTTGTTTAAATCTTTTGGACCCAATTAGCATTTTTTTTTATTTTTTCATCTATTGTTTTCTTTTTGTTGTCTTGGGTTGTTTATATAATTTTATTGGTCCCCAGTGGGCAGCTTTTGTTTTTGTTGTTTTTTGTTTTTTGTTATTTAGTCTTATGTTGGTTTTTTTTGTTTTTTTTTGTTATTTTATATACTTTGTCCATTATAAATTATAAGATGATTTGGGTTTTCATGATTCATAGCAAAACAAATGACAAAACATTTTATAATTTGAAACGGTGTGAATTGCTTTTAGAACTTGTTTATATAGCACCTTGGATAAGCGTCCGAAATGTCATCCATCCCTCCTAAGTCCTAACCGTCCACACAAGGTGTTTTTGTTATTTTGGCTCCTATTTTGCAACTTTGTTAATCATGTTTTTTTTTTGTTTCTCATATAGACCAAAATGCACTCGTGCAGTATGAATAATATCGGGCCTAACAAAAATGGGGCCTCCTAAAGCATGTGGGTCCAATCTGAAACAACACAGAATAACGTTTGCAATCGGCACAAAAACTTAGAACGTTAGATTAAAATCGGATGTTCCAAAAATTTGTGTGTTCGAAGCTATGCGGGACGTCATCTGTTTCATGTGTTTCTCACACCCAGTTGTTGGAAGACTATTAAACAACCGAATGACAGGTAGACAGGTCCGTTTAAATTCGGATGAGTGTTAAATAGTGCTTGCGAGGAATTTAGGGCATGTTTGGATGGATGCCTGGAGTACTTGTCTGGCAAAAAATGTTGTCTGAAAGTTGCCTGAAAATTCAATGGAATCTGTTTGGTCAGGCAAGTTAGAAGATAGTTCGTTTGGTTGGAAGCATGTGACTGGAGAGCCTAATAAATATTATAATACCATATTCAAAGACTATCAAGAGGTATAATTCCATATTCAAACATACACGACTAAAGTTATAATATATAAACATTAAATAAATAAAACTATCCATATACTTTCTCAATTAATAATATAATTTAAAATAAAAATAAAGTTAATAGATTTCCTAGCTATTTAAAGATGGCATGAAAAAAGATAATTATAATTACACTGCACACACTGCTAATTTAACGTGAACATGATCAACTGAAGAGAGAAAGAATAGAAAAATAAAATATAAAAAAGTTTTCACACATGGATGTGAAAAACGAAATGGGGTATGTCGGAGAAGTTTAATAAAAACAAAATATTTTTTCTATATAAAACTTTAACATCATTCGAGTAACATATATTATTATAATACAAAAATTAATATAAATAAACCTTTTATAATAAAGTAATAAATAAAAATAAAAATAAAAATACTTTTAATATTTTATTCTCCTGATAGTTTATATATATAACTAAGGAATAAGTAGAATAAAATATACTACATGTATTTCAGTTAAATCTATCACCGATGAACAATAGAAAATAGAAATAAGAATACTCACTCATTCATTGAGGAACTAGAGCATACAACAAAGTATAATTAGTAAAGGAGAAAAAAAGCACTCATAAGACAATACTACAGTAGCTCACCCAGGCAACATCGGCGTTGCGCCCAGGCGCTCATTTTTGGTCTCCTGGCTGCGCTGGCCCAGTCAACTATCCAGGCTCCCAACCAAACAAAGTACATGCAACACCCAGGTCCAGGCTTTGAACCAAACAGGCCCTTATTCTCGGTTAAAGACTACAGAGTACTATCTTTACTTTATTACCTCTGAGCCTGATGGACTGAACGCACCGCTCTGCGGGAAAGAGTACTGCAGGAGTTAAAACCACGCACCGCGTGCGCTACCTGTGTCCCTTATACAAGCGCATGGCCTCGCTTACTGTATTCATAGCGCGAGCAGCGCGCTTCCTGCATGCGACAGAGAGCAGAGCTGCAGAGCACAGCCGCATGGCAGAGAGCGCATGCAAGAGAGAGAGGAGAGAGTACAGGGGTAGGCCCCACTGTTTCAATAACGAAAAAAATATTATAACTCATTAATTAAGAGACCAAATTAAATTCTGATTCACCATTAAATTTGTTTCAATAAATCATTCAAAACAAGATCTCACATGGATATATTTAGATAAAATTTATTTATGAATATATAGGTTTTACGGTTGATAGTTGATATAAGTAGAGATATAGAGGATGGATGAGTGCGGAAAAAAGTAGTATAGAGGAAAGAATCTCGATGACTAAGATGAAATATTCCTTTTAGATGATGAATTTAGAGTACGACGAGTGTGAATAGCCCGTATCCAAGCAGCAGTGCCTCTAAGCTGGTCAATGGACTTGATACAAGAAACCAAGACTGACGACATTGGGCCATCGTTTGGTACGGCTGCTTCACTAGCTGTTTCACAGCTTCGGCAACCAAGAGTTTTTTTTCCTAGATCCGTCGATGGGCCATGCTTGGCCGATGTAGTTTTAGGCCGCTGGGGCCTGGCCAACTCGGGCTTTAATAAAGCATCGTTGAGCTAGCCCCGACAACCCACCTCCAATACTATAAAAGTCGGTTAATAGCTCTATCTAAGTTATACTAGCTTTTACCATCGGCTCGTGGTATAATTAGACCTGCATGACACTTCATATAATCTTAAACTATGTGTACCAGCCTACTCTTATTTAAGAACTAGCTTTTCTTTCTCTTCTATTAAAATATAGAGAAAAAAAAATACTTAGAGCACTTATAAACTAGCCATTACGGCTGCCTTCAGACTCAACTGCTGCCGTGCTTGTCTGGGTCATTTCCCCAAAGGCAGTTCAGACCTAAAAATAGCAAAAAAAAAAAAATTAATCCAAGGAGACCCCACCAAATAGACACACGTGCTCCGCGGCTAAGGGGGTTTAGAGTTAGGGTTTAGGGGGCTAAGGGGGTTTGAAGCAACCAAACGTATCTCCCCTAGCTAATCCACTCACAAAGTTATTAAATATCCGTTCTTATCATTTATCTTCATCTGTTTTTTAAATATCCTACTTTTTTTCGTAAGCTTTTAAGCTTTTGAGCTAATAAACTAATTGGTGCATTCAACACAATAATATCATTTTTGGTTTATATACATTTTGTGAGGATGCTCAGGTTGCAACCTGCGACTTGGCACCATATCAATTTGAAAATTAATATTTTCATTTATAAAAATATACACTTTTTCTATAGTTCAGGTGTCTGAAATTTAAGTTGGTTTCAGGCAACACTAATATACCATCAACTAGTATAAGTTACTTGTTAATTTTGTATTTGGTTATTTGTCTTTGTGTTATAACATATTAAATTTTTGTCCTTGTCCTCTTATAGAAATAATTGTAATTATTGAATTGTCTTTGTGCTAATATTTATAAGATTTTATCAGATCTGTAGTTTTGTTTAACAGGTCTTTTATTCCTGAAATAAAGAATTGTAGACTATGTCTACATAAATTACAACGAACTAAAACTACAATTTTAGTATAAAAATATATACAATAATTGTCGCCTGAAAGGAAACTAAGTTCCAGGCACCTGAAATTTAGCAAATCCCAAAAATATATTATACTTTACATTTTTATTTTTTTAGTGAAGATGTTACTCCACGTTTACATGTGTCCAACCAAAAGATTGTGTGCCAGCAAACTAATATGCCAAATAGTTGTTTGAGATAAAAGTAACCAATCATTTACAACGATCCTAAGAATAATAGTGCTTTCTCCGCTTTTTATTAGATGCCGCATCACTAGTCCTAAACCAAATATTTATATCTTTGACTACGAACTTCATACATTCATGTCTATGTTTTTTATATTCACAACGAGAAATACTTTCATATTATATAATTTATATGTCTATCGTACTTTTGACTGGAGGGAGTGTATATATATCAACTCAGCCATATATCAACTCAGCCATCAGTGAACTTATTTAGGCCTTATTTGGATGCGTATGTATCTACCTCAAACCACATGAATTGGGGTGAATTGAAATGGATATCAGTTCAAATACACTTTAACCTACGTGATTTGAAGAAAATACATGCGCATAAAAAAAAGGTCACAGGGGATCGTGCATGTGCTGCTGTCATGATCAAAGGACCAAAAGAGAAATAGTAAAAGGGCTGTACATGCACTTCATTAAAATTACTAAAACTAGCTAATTCATACATATATGATCAAGGGATCCGTATCTCTTCTTCGGATCAAGAATTATGAAAAACAAGTCGTCGTTGTCATGAATGGACCTGCAGATTGAATTCTCGACCTACTATATATGGTTTCATTCAAAATCATACTGATCTTGACATTGTTTTGACGAGGTCACAAAGGTTTCTCTCAGCAAACCCGCCTGCAATGGCTGCTGACTGCGCCATCACTTTCATGGCCTTTGCCCTTTCCTTTATCGCCACTGCTGTTGCACCATCACCCATGACCAGCTCAATGCACCTAGCCAGCTCTATCCCTGTCAACAAACCATCGCCGTTTCGCTCTCCTCTGACGCCGGTGCCCCACTCTTCTTCAACCAAGTACATGTTCGTCGGCTGGTCGAATGTGTTGGGCAGCCCAACAATGGGCACGCCGGACGCCATGGCCTCCGTCACCGAGTTCCACCCGCAGTGCGAGACGAAGCACCCCACCGCCGCGTGCGCCAGCACCTCCACCTGGTTGCACCACTCCACCACCATCCCCTCGCTCTCGGTGCCGTCGTCGTCGTTCTCCAGCAGGCTGCCATGGCTGCTGCCGCCGCCTTCGCCGTCGCCGTCGCCGTCGTCGACCCCGTTCCTGCGCACGACGAGCAAGTATGGCCGACCACACCGTCGCAATCCTCCAGCGATCTCCTCCATCTGCCGCTTGGCGAGCTTCGTCACGCTCCCGAACGACACGTACACCACCGAGCTGTCGTGGTGAGCGTGGAGCCACTCCATGTACCTCGTCTCGTCGTGCTCGAAGAGATGGATCCGGGCGGCGTCCGTGACCGCGGACCCGACCATGGGGCCGACGGCGACGACGTCGAGGTGCCGTTTCATCTCGGCGAGCGCGGTCGGCTCCAGCGCGTCGAAAGTGTTCACGAGCACCTTCGTCGTCAGCGGCCGGCATTGGTCGTCCAAGAACTCGAACAGCTCACGGAACACGTCGATGAACGCCACGGCCCTGTCGCTGCCGGACGTGTCGGTGAGGAACGACGGGAAGCAGCCGATCCGGAGAGGGCGGCTCAGCCCGGGCAAACGCACCTCGTGAGCCGGGTCCATGGCGTGGGCGGCGATGAGCGTGTCGTGGCCGTGGAAGTAGTGGTAGCTGACGGCGAGGACGGTGGCTGGCTGTAGCCAGTACACGGCGAGAGGGATGCCGTGCTCCCGTGCGACGTCGAGCACCGGGAGCGACACCATCGTGCACGCGATGCACGTCACCGGGTGGCCGCGGTCGGCGAGGTGGGTCACGATGGCCGAGAGGCTGTCGGCGCTCGCGCGGCGCCTGCGCGCCCTGTCCTCCGCGTCCGTGCTCCAGGTCGAGCCGTCGTCGAGACCGTCGGAGTGGGCGACGTAGGAGATGACCCCGTCGGTGGTGGTGGTCTCTTGATCCACCGCCGCCGAAGGGAACATGCGCCGGTAGGTGACCACCGGAACGGAGAGCGTGGCCATTATGGAGGTGGAGCCATCGACGCCGTCGTCGAGCCGTGCGAGGCAGTGGGCCAGGGCGCGGCCCGGGTTGACGTGGCTTTGGACGCCGTAGGCCACCACCAGGAAATGGTGGTGGCGACCCTCGTCGTCGTCGGCCATGGAGAGAAGTGTTGGACTGTGGGGAGTGTACAAATGCTCGATGTCGTCCATGCCGGCCATATTTGGACCTATATGTATGTATCACTCTCAGCTGACAGCAGTGTGAATTGATGGTGGATGATCTGTGCTCTGTTACAAAGATCTTATCTGATCAGTGATTCGTTGGATATCTTGCAGACACGCACTACTTTGCATTGTGACGTTAGCAGTGACATCTGACATACTATGCTTATCTTCTAGGGTCAAATTTGCCGTAGGATATGGCTCAACTAGGAATAGAGGCGCGCTTCGCCGCGCCCGCATTGCTTTATTATCATGCTAATGACCCGCCTATGTGGAAGGCACACATAAGCAGCTTTTGTACTCCTGGCTCTATTAATTATATTCATGTTTTGAGGGTGAAGTGGGCTAAGCTTGTTAAAACTTAAAACCACCACACATGGTGAGGTCCAGCACTACACCTAAGAGAATTAGATAGGAACTCATATATTATAATGAATGTTCTGAAAGTCTAACAACGGATATTGTATGAATACACAAACCTAATATAGCATATATCAAACTTTTTTATGAATTATGATACAAAATCCTAGGATTACAGGACTTATATATCACCTTGTAGGCACGTCTTTACAACTGACACCTTAATAACAGTATGGGACTTGATGTTATTGATAGTGTTTGCTGTAGGGCTTCATTTTAGCCTAGCCTGATAGTGTTTTGCTGCATAAACCGTCTGTTGAAGTTGCAGCTAGCTCTAACATATATCCACAATTCATTTCAATTCTGGAAGACTTTGAGCCTTCTTGAGAGAAAATAAACATCATCTTTGTTGACTATACATCATGATTTCAGCTATTGTTATTGTACCTGTCGCCATGTATATGAACCTCTAAGCCTACACAAGGAAAAAATGATATTAGACGGTGGTATTTCCAACCTGTAGTTAACACAGATCATGATAAAATGAAATAAGATGTAAATAGAGATATAGATTGTATTTCTGAACTCATATCAAGTAATTCACGTCTTACTGCATTTTATTCTATAAGAATGAACAAACACAAATAGAAAAAGAGAGCTATTTTTGTGTTTAAGTGTCGATCATTCATTTTCAGTTGAGGGTATAGGTGCAAAGGTTGTCTGTGTATGATAACATTCATGATTCTTACCTTGGCGTGACAATTGTATCCGGTTCATGTGTAACCTACATAACATCTAAGATATGATCCATGTCCACAGACCATCATGCAGTTGCAGTGCCATGGTTATGTATGCTACCTAGTTATTTTGCTTCACTGCCACTACACTGGGAGAAATATCTTTCAAAATTTTCTTTGTTGACTGTAGACTAAGTGGCTAGGCTATCTAACTTAAGTCATAGAAAAAGAAGAAAATAATTGACATGCAACAATTATTGGTACAACAGGAACAATGAATCTATCTCCTCAAGGTTTAAATGCACATGGTCTTGGACAATGAACTTTTGACTCACAAATTTGATCAAATAATAGAGGTCTATATCTATGTGGTACCTGCTTAGCTCAAATAAGCTAGGTAAAACAACACTTAAAAATGGACATAACCTATGAGATGCATCACACAGAAAGAACCATTTTACCTTTGTATGCTAGGATCGCAACCATATCCACAGCTTCTCAAATCTTGACCTGTAATCAGAAACACGAACTATGGCTCATGCTGATGGCATATATTCTAATGCTAATCATCGAAAACCAGAACTCTGAGGTATGAGAAAAAACAGAAGCCCACCTCAGCAACAAAGCAGTTTTAGTTTTGTACACAACAAATAGATAACCAAAGAAAGTTTCAATGCTGATTGCAATTCACATAATGCACTCATAGATGTCTCATGGAACCAAATAAGGTGAATGTAAACAGAATACTGGAGCCAAATATTTACTTGTAGATCAAATCTGTAAAATTATTGTTTATGCTAAAACACAATGAGAACCATACATGCAGAGGGTAGCATGGAGAACATGAACCAATCTCACGGGAAAAGGGATGGATAGGTGTAAATTTTTAGTGTTGACTGCACTCTAGCAATGTACAAAATAGGCTCATTCAGATATTTCACAGGATGACGACATCAAATAAAGAAATGTCATAGTAGAGCCAAATATTTACTCCATATAAAATTCAGTGAAATCATAGAGCGAAATACTCCTAATTACCTATATATGTTTGACGAAATACATGTAGATCAGTTTTACACTAAAATATACTTAGAATCATACACTCAGTATAGTCAGAACACAGAGAGGCAGAAAAGGTGATCTGGGCTGTGGCTCATGTAATGTTTTTTTTAGGGATCAGTAGAAGTTTGCCCCTGATCTTAAACATATATTATAAATAGATTAAAAAATACACAATACAGAATAAATCAAAATCGTAGATCAATTTCGTGTCACGTAACAACGAAAACAAAATTATTGGTGATTCTATGAACCACTGGCATCCAACCATAAAAGAATTTAATGCAAACAAAAATGGTAGCATGAGCACCTTAAATAGAAAACTGTTAATGTCACATTCTCATTACTGTAAGAAGAAAAATGGAGACTGTAGGGAGCATGATGTTCCATTGTGAATCAAGATCCTGCAAATCTCCATTGGCGTATAACTGTAAATATAAAGTGTTTTTTAGCATAAACCAACAATAAGGAAATGCTTTAAGTTCCCTTTTTGTGCATAGAAAGATGGCCTGTACGGCTGTACATACATAATAAATATGAAATAACAAGTATGAGACAATCAAAGTCAAATTGGTATGGAGCAACCTAACCATCATTTATTGGTGGTATCTAAGAAATTGGTTTGGACACTGTCACAAGGTGCTCCACCTGTGGACCTGCCTGAGAGAGCGCACCAAATAAAAAAAACGACATCATGTAGCATATTTGCAGATTTTCCTTGATGCAGTGGTTCCTTACCTGACCCTATGGGGCTGACATTTGAACTTAACTACACAAGTGCAATTGGCTATATGTGCATCCTCTGCTCGCAGCTTGAGTTGTTCGAACCCTAATAAAATAATCAATCAGTTTGGGGAAATTTGAGAGAGAGAGAGAGAGAGAGAGAGAGAGAGAGAGAGAGAGAGTTGGCAAATGGAGGTGATGTTGCACCTGGAGTGCTCCTGCAGCTGTCGGACGTTGAAATGATGCAAAGGCAAGTAGCAAAAACCTAACATTTTCTGTCCAAGAAAATCAAGATCAGACACCAAATCGAGATGGAGTGGAAGGTGGAGGGGGAGCGGCGTGAACCTTAGTGCTAGAAATACGGCAAGGTAGGGTTTGAGAGCTCATGCTTGCTGGCGGAGGTGTAGATGGGGGCGGGCTCTTACCTTCTCCTGTGCCCCATGGTTGCCGACGGCCCAAGCACCGTCATCGTCACCGCCGCCGCCTGTGCAGATGGGGGCGAGAGAAAGTATTGCCGCTTTGGGAGAGGAGGAGGAGGAAGAAGCGTGTAGGAAGGCGGAGTAGGCAAGGCTGACCGCCGCCCGCAGCCGCCGCTGGGAGAGAAAGCGCCGCTGCTGGGGAAGAGGAGGAGGAAGCACGGACGGAGATGGTGAGGCGCCGCACCGTTTTGTTTTCCTTTGTAGCGGAGAGAGCGAGGATCGGCAGTAAAAGGCCGTAATTAATACGGAGAGCCCAAATTGACGCCCACACACGC
This sequence comes from Microstegium vimineum, assembly GCA_022036555.1. Taxonomy (NCBI): domain Eukaryota; kingdom Viridiplantae; phylum Streptophyta; class Magnoliopsida; order Poales; family Poaceae; genus Microstegium; species Microstegium vimineum. Next base: position 55,116,645 of record CM039132.1, on the reverse strand, counting down.
ACGAGCCCACGTGGATGCACACAATTCGGCAATAGTACTGGAACATTAAGGAGCTATATGGATGTTAATATAATATTAATATTAATATTAATATATTGTATTCGCTAGAAGACACTCCTCAATTTGAGTAATTGGTTCCTAAAAAATAAATGACCAAAATACCCCTGAAAAACACCCTTGGAAAATGATAATTGTTGGATATAAGTCAGATGAAGACGAACTTTATACCAAAATTATAGTGCTTAGTGAGATTTACAATTTTGTAGTTTACAATTTTTCAATAAAAACTATCTAAATTGTTAAAATATTCTTATAAAAAGTCTATATGTTGACATGGAAAATACAAAACTTGTGGCTATCAATATGATCTATAACTTTGTAGCTTATATATTTTTAATCTAAAGTCATTTAGAGCCCTAAATATCTATAACTTTGTAGTTCTGTTTACTCTTAGATTTTGAAATTTAAAACTTAGAAAATTTCAAATGACTTTGAACGTTGAGATGATTTATACCACTGGAGTTAGACATTTTAAATTTCAAATTTGAAATTATAAAATTATAAATACATATTTATATTCTAAATGACTTTAAACATTCTATATTTCAAAATTAAAAAATCTAAAAAATTTAAAATAATTTTCCATAATCTATGTAACTTTTAATGAGAAAAAATTCAACTACAAAATTGTAGACCTCACTGAGCGCTTCAATTTTGATGTAAAGTTTGACGTCATCTGCCTTCATATACAAAGGTTATGAAATTTTTAGATAACTATAGAAAATGTTATAAAGTAGTAATAATCAATGGCATTTTGGTTACTTTTGACTTCTGTCATACGCTTAATGGAGCCCCCCTGCGTCGGAGCAAGGCCTGGGCCAAGGCGCCCTATTGGGCCCAAAGTAGGTCCGGCGTGAACAGTACCCGCAGGTACTGTAGCGTTGCAGGTACTGTCCACCCGCGGTACTGTAGCGCGTCGCCGCTACTGCCATCTCGCCTTAGATTAGATTATGTAAGTTTAGGTTACTTAGGGGCTAGGTCTCCTATGACTATAAATACAGGGGCTATGTAATCATTCAATCTTAAGAAAGGAATAGGCTTAGGCCTTCTATCTTCTCCCCCCTCTCTCTGCTTGTGCGCCGCCTCCTCTCCCTGCGCTGCCCTCCTCTTCCTCCCTAAACCCTAGCCGCCACCCTCTTCCACCATAGCCGCCGCAGCACCTGCTCCTCCATAGCCGCAGCTACCCTCATACGTCCAAGGACGTATTACATCTGGTATTGTGAGACCAGACGATCCATGGCTTTCACCGCCGCCAACTCCATGGAGAGCACTGATCTTGACGAGCTAAATCAGCAACTCGTCGAACTGGACAAGCGCCTGCACACCCTCAAGAAAGCACGTCTCCACGGCAACGCCCTTATCCAAGGCATCCAATCCAGATTGGAACTGAAGGACGCTGTCAATGACCTTCAAGATGAGACCAAGGGTGTCATGATCTCCACCGACAAACCCTTCCTCAACATCAAGATGAAGGAATCTCACTCCTCCAACACCCCAGAGATCATCGTGGAAGTGTCGAACAGACTGTTCATGGCACCACCGGCACTGCAGCAACAACTACCACCGTGCTTCCCTCCGCTCGACAGATCCCCCACGATCTGTGCGGCTGTACAGCCAGTCCTAGGAAGTCACCAACTTCCTCAGCCAGCCACCTGGCCGCCAGCACAGCAGGTGCCTGCACTAGGAACGCCACCGGCTCCTAACCCGTCAGCAACACCTCCACGCCAACAACACTATGCCAAGTTGTCCTTCTCCGTGATCGACGACACGACGGATGCATGGCTCGATTGTTGCGAGTCCTTCAGAGGGCAAGACACCCCCAACGACATGGCAATCGGGTATACACTCCTTCATCCAATCAATACGGCACTACTGTGGTACATTGTAGGGTCGAGATGACGGACTAGAGGGGGTGAATAGTCTTTTCTAAAACTTAAGCGCAATGGCTAACCAAAACAAATGCGGAATTAAAACTATCGGTCTAGCCAAGACTACACCCCTCTATCTATAACTTTAGCACCTAGCAAAAGATCTTAATTGGGCTCACTAAGGTGCAAAGCTAGGAAGCTCACCTAAACAAGTCTAGGTTGTAAGGTCACACAAACCTAAGCAATTAGTACTCTAAGCACAAAGGGAGCTCCTACACATACTAGTAAGCAAAGCACAAAGCACAAAGCACCTAAGCTTACTAGCAATGCTCTCTAGCAAAACTACACAAGTCAACTAGAGAGCTCAACTTGCTTAGCTACACAAACTAAGCAAGAGTGACTAACAAGGCTACACAAGCCAATTAGCCATGCAAACGCTACTTCTATGCTACACAAGCTAGAAGGTAACTAGGCAAGATACACAAGCTAAACTAGTTACAAAAGCAACAACTAAAGCACTAGCACAAGAATATGAAAGTAAATATAAGCTAGTGATTTAGAGAATGCAAACCACCGAGAAGATGTACAAGGTTGACGCGGTGATTTTTCTCCCGAGGTTCACTTGGTTGCCACCAAGCTAGTCCCCGTTGTGTCGACCACTCACTTGGTGATTTGGCAGCTAATAGGCGTTCACAAGCCTAGCCCACTAACTCGGGAGCCGCAAGAATCTACCCACAAGTGAGGGTAGCTCAATGACACGCTCAACTAGAGTTGCTCTTCGCGATCCCCGCGGGGTGAGCACAATACCCCTCACAATACCCCTCAAAAACCAATTCCACTCTTGTCACCATAGCTTCTCTTGTTTGTCAACATATGATCAAAGGTGACTTTGGTATTGTAACACCTCTCTAACTTGTTGCTCATGTTCTTCAAATCACTTTTGAGCTCATTGTTCTCCTTCAAAAGGTTAGTCTCACAAGACATAGAAGTAGAAAAAGCATCTATATTTGAAGAACAAGGCATATCAAGTAAATCATCACAAGAGGTGGATACATGCTTCTTCCCTACATCACAAAGGTTAGCAACAACATGTGATTGATCATTTGACCCAAGTGATGAGCTCTCTTCATTTTTAAGATTTAACAATTCATTAATGAGAGAACCATGTTTGTGAACCAAAACCTCATGAGACACACGAAGTTGCTCATGATCGAGTTTTAGTTTCTCATGTGAAGATTTAAGAACATAAATTAAGTGCTTATGTTCTTCATATGAGGTCTTTAGAAGTGAGTTTTCATCTTTTAGTTTCTTTGTTTTATTTAACTCACTTGCTAAAGGCTTTGAGAGTTTGCACACAAGCTCAAAGTTAGGGTCATCACAATCTACAATTACATTGCCAATTGATACCTTAGTGTCACCGTGTGACATGGAGCAATGTGATAAGGTAGAAGAGCTTATGGAAGCATCACTCTCATAGCCCGTATATGCTTCATCATCATCATCAAGTGTGCTTGGAGTAGCATCATCAATTACAACACTTGATGTTGGGCCTTCATCATTCTTGTCAAGTGATGGGGTAGGTAGATCATCATCTTCATCATCACTTGACCATGAGGTGGAGCAATCTTCCATAACCACCAAGTTGTGGTCATGCTCAACATCCTCATGTGCCACCAACTTGGACACATCATCATCATCATTTGAATCCTTCTCATATTTTTCAATGAGATAGGTCCAAATCTCATGAGCGCTCTCCATGTCCATTATCTCACCAAAGATATTATCTTTCATAGAATGGTAGAGAATGTTAGTAGCTTGGCAATCGAGATGTAGGCACTTCTTTTGTGCTTGAGTTACATCCTCTCTCTCAATTGCACAAGAGAGTCCCACATCTACGATCCACCACATTTGGGGAGAAATAAATTTATAATTATTTTCCATCCAATTTCTCCACCGTGCAAAGTGTGTGCCATCAAATATGTGTGGACACTCAACATCTAGCCCATAACTCGCCATCCTCTCGGGTCGGTAAAGACCACAAATGAGAGACCAAGCTCTGATACCACATGTAGGGTCGAGATGGCGGACTAGAGGGGGGTGAATAGTCTTTTCTAAAACTTAAGCGCAGCGGCTAACCGAAACAAATGCGGAATTAAAACTATCGGTCTAGCCAAGACTACACCCCTCTATCTATAACTTTAGCACCTAGCAAAAGATCCTAATTGGGCTCACTAAGGTGCAAAGGTAGGAAGCTCACCTAAATAAGTCTAGGTTGCAAGGTCACACAAACCTAAGCAACTAGTACTCTAAGCATAAAGGGAGCTCCTACACATACTAGTAAGCAAAGCACAAAGCACCTAAGCTTACTAGCAATGCTCTCTAGCAAAACTACACAAGTCAACTAGAGAGCTCAACTTGCTTAGCTACACAAACTAAGCAAGAGTGACTAACAAGGCTACACAAGCCAATTAGCCACGCAAACGCTACTTCTATGCTACACAAGCTAGAAGGTAACTAGGCAAGCTACACAAGCTAAACTAGTTACAAGCGCAACAACTAAAGCACTAGCACAAGTATATGAAAGTAAATACAAGCTAGTGATTTGGAGAATGCAAACCACCGAGAAGATGTATAAGGTTGACGCGGTGATTTTTCTCCCGAAGTTCACTTGGTTGCCACCAAGCTAGTCCCCGTTGTGTCAACCACTCACTTGGTGATTCGGCGGCTAATAGGCGTTCATAAGCCTAGCCACTAACTCGGGCGCTGCAAGAATCTACCCACAAGTGAAGGTAGCTCAATGACACGCTCAACTAGAGTTGCTCTTCGCAATCCCCGCGGGGCGAGCACAATACCCCTCACAAGCCTTCTCCGGAGCGCCGCACAAGCTTCTTGCGCGCTTCGACGGAGCCTTAATCCACCAAACCGTCTAGGAGGTGGCAACCTCCAAGAGTAACAAGCACCACCGGCTTGCAACACGATCACCTAGTGCCACACGAAGCTATCTTTCAAAGCAACGCACTAGAGATCACTCACTCGCAATCGAATCACACTCTTTGCTTGCACAAGTGAGTTAGAGGGCTCCTTCACCAAGCACACTAGAGGCAACACATGCCCAAGGTGCTCAACCAGCCCAAGAGGCCGGCCAACAACTATTTATAGGCTAGCCCACGAAACTAGCTGTTTTCTCCTCTTCACACGCTCCCTGCAGGGCCTCCGGACGCAGCTCCACAAAGGTTCCGGACCATCACACAGCGTCCGAACCTTCTAGCCGTTTGAAACGGCCGCTTCCCGCGCAAGCCTCGCGCTGCCACGTGTCTCCGGACACGTCCGGTTCCCAATCGAAACAAACGCGCACCCGCGTCCGGACGTGAGCAGAGAGCTCCCCGAGAGCAAAAACCATCCGGACGCACGTCCGGAGTTCACCGTCCGGACGATGAACAGCGTCCGGACCTCCTCTGTCAACGCAGCACAGTCACGGGGGGACGCGTCCGGACGCACAACCATTTGTCCGGACCACCCAAGCCCCAACGTCTGGACTCAACACTTTGAGCGTTCGGACCTCACAGACAGAGGCAGACCTAGGGTTTGCCTCCGGACACATTCAACAATGGTCCGGACCCTGGCAACCCTAGCGTTCGGACTCGGTTTTTCAGCCGAGACAACTCCCCACTTCTTCCTTTGCTTCTTAAGTGCTAACACAAATGTGTTCTTCACCTTGTGCACGTGTGTTAGCATTTTCACAATCATTTTCAAAGCATTTTCACTTGCTCTTACCGCGCCACTCGATCCTAATGCATCGCAAAGTTAGATCGCTCACGGTGGCACTAGATAACCGATATGCAAACAAGTTTGGCCCTCTTGATAGTACGGCTATCTATCCTAAACCCGGTCATATACTTCTCTACACACCTATGACCGGTGAAATGAAATGCCCTATGGTTATACCTTTGTCTTGCGCATTCTATTCCATCTCCATCTCCAATGTTGATGCAACACATGCACCAACCTATCACCAAATGATATGATCCACTTCATATCATCACATGACTGTATTGGTTCATCGATCTTGACCTCACTTGCTCTTCACCGTTGCATTAGTCCATCGACGCCAAGCATCACACGCTTGCCCTTCACACTTGCAACCGGTCCATCAAGCCAAGCCTCATCTTGATCTTCTCCACCTTGGTCACATGACTCCATGTCATGTTTCATGTGCATTAAGCTCCTTCATCACACAATCACCTGTGAACTAATCTCCTATGTATATATCACTCAAACACAGATTAGTTCACCTAAGTTGTCACTCAATGACCAAAATCACACAAGGACCTTTCATACATGCACATGACAGGGATCAAACCAGCAATGGACATGGAGCATGCCAACTACTGCACCACCAAGTACTGTCGCCGGCCAAATCATGGCAATACGCTGAACTGAAAGGACCTAATTGGCCTAGAGGGGGGGAATAGGCGTACCTTAAAAAACTTATTGCAAACGTTAACCGAAATAAATGCAGAATTAAAACTATCGGTCTAACCAACACAACACCCCTCTACTTAAAACACTAGCACCTAGAAAATTATGAAAAGAAAGCTTAGTAAGGTGTCGGGCTAGAAAGCTCACCTAACAAGTCTAGGTTACAAGGTCACACAAACCTAAGCAACTAGTACTCTAAGCAAACCGGGAGCTCCTACACATGCTAGTGAAGGCAAAACGCACAAAGCCTAAGCTCACTAGTAATGCTCAATAGCAAGGCTACACAAGCCAAACTAGAGAGCTCAAAAAGGGTTAGATACACAAGCTAAGTAATGTGACTAACAAGACTAAACAAGTCAATTAGTCACTTAAGAGCTACTTCTATGCTACATAAGCAAGAAGGTAACTAGCAAGATACACAAGCTATACTAGTTACTAAAGCAATCACTAAACACTAGCACAAGTATGAAACAATAAGTATAAGCTAGTGAATAGAGAGTGCAAACCACTGATTTGTACTACCGGCAGTAGGACTGGTACTACCGGTGGCGGACCGGTACTACTGGTGAAGGCAGACCGGTACTACCGGTGGTTCGCTGTAGCTCCGGGATCTCAATGTAATGAGCTTTGAATCCGAATTCGAGCTTTTCCCCACACTCCTTGAGGTTGAGGATGATGATGTTGAGCTTTGCTTGGATTGGTTCCTCTCCAATTTGTAGATCGAGCCTTCCCAACCTATGAACTTTGAGGGAGAGAGGAAGAACACGAAGAACACAAGAACAAAGGATAGTCGAAGCTATCTCCACACCATCAAGCACGCGAGACTCAATATTTATACCGAGGTTCGGTCCCCACAAAGGAGTTCCTACTCCTCGTTGTTGAGGTGACCACAAAGGTCGGAGTCTCTTCCACCTCCTTGCCTCCCTCAAGCAACCACAAAGGTTAGCCCAAGATTTCCACTAAGGATCAAAGGGGCAATACAAACGATTCAGGGTGCCCTCGCAAATGAATCAACACGGGCAATCTCGAAGAACACCTAGCCGGCTAGGATTCCAAGGTTCCAAGAGTAACAGATGCAAAGCAAGCCGACAAGAAGAGGAAATCGAATGCTCAAGTCATAGGTCGATCCTCTCCACACTCAAATCTCACTTCACTCTCACAAATCCACCATGGATTGAAGCCTAGGAGCATAGAGGTAGAGAGAGACACTTGAGACCCTTTTTCTCAGGTGTAGGAGTGGAATAATGGGGGTGGTCGCTGCCCCAAGGGAAGGGGCGGCCTATTTATTCCCACAACTCCCGACGCACTACCGGTACTACCGGTGGAACCACCGTACTACCGGTCCAACATTTCCGACTGTTGAAGCCTCCCGACCGTTGCACAAAGTTAGCCAACCGGTACTATCGGTCTTTCACCGGTACTACTGGTCACCATCGGTACTACCGGTGAGGAACTGGTACTACCTCTAGTTCAAAATCTCACAACTAGAGACGCACAGGAATTTTGCCTACCGGTACTACCGGTAGTTCATTTTTCAGCACACTAGATCTGGGCGAGGAAATGACTTATCGGTACTATCGGTCTTCCACCGGTACTACCGGTCACCACCGGTACTACCGGTCTCTCAGACCGATAGTTTAATTTTTAGCACTGGTAGAAACACATCTCCTAAGTGCCCGTGAGTGCAAGGTATCTCTCGAACGCATATAGACCTTTGACATGAGCACTCTTATCCTCGTCAAGCTAGTCTACTATGCATCCCTCTTGATAATATGTCTTTTCCTATAACTCAACCCGGTCAAACACTTCTCTAAACAACTATGACCGGTGAAATGAAATGCTCTAAGTTATACCATTGCCTTGCGCATTTCATTTTATCTCCTTCTCCAATGTTGATGCAACCCATGCACCAACCTATCACAAATGATATGATCCACTTCATATCATCACGTGACATATTGGTTCATCGATCTTGACTTCACTTGCCCTTCACCGTTGCCTTCATCCATCGGTGCCAAGTCTTGCTCAAGCCTCCCGCCACGCGGTCAAACGCTTCAAGCCTCCAACTTGACCTTCACGCTTGCAACTGGTCCATCAAGCTAAGTCATGCCTTGACCTTCTCCACCTTGTCACATGACTCCATGTCATGTACCATGAACAATAAGCTCCTTCATCATCAAGTTGAGCACCATCAATATGCACAAGCCATCTCTTCATGACTTTATTGGTTGCTCACACTTGTGCACCTAAGAACTAAATCACCTGTATGTCTCACATTAAACACATATTAGTCCAACTAAGTTGTCACTCAATTACCAAAACCAAACATGTACTTTCATGAATGAGCGACAGCAGACCCGCATCTACATCGCCTACAACAAGCACCTTGTCCGCAACTTCGACCCTCCCATCGGCCAAGATATACGTGGCAACCTCGTTCTTCCTTCGTCAAAGGTGCCAGCATCGACATCACCTATGACATCATTGACAACGGCACAACCACCAAGCCAGGCAAAATTCTTCAAGCACCTCACTGCAGACAAGATGCTAAGCACTGCCGACATGGGCTATGCTTCAACTACAATGAGTCCTTCAACCATGGCCATAAGTGCAATCACTTATTCGCCATCACCATGTGCCTCACGGGAGCGATCCACGACAACGACATCTATATCTTCTTCGACATAGGCGCTACCCACAACATGATCTACACTAAATTTGCCCGTCGCGTCAACCTGAGGAAACATAGCATTAGTTTTACCATCCTTGATACCAGGGGCAACAAGGTAACATGCCAAAGTGTCGACACCGATATATCCCTCCCCATCGACAAGGAGACCTTTTGGGTCAACGCCTTCCTCCTCAACATGGGTATCGACACCGGCATCATCCTCGGCACACCACGGCTAGCAAGCCTCGGGTGCATCACATGGTATTTCACCTACCTCAAGATGCGATTCGAGCGACCAGGTCGCTCCGTATACTTCACCATCACCGCCAAATGTCGTGCACCACAGCTGGGGCGACCTTGGCCACAAGGGGATTTACCGTTAACAATCATCTTCTTCAACACCTTGGGCAAGCAGTTTCCCCGTGTCGGCAATATCTACGTCGGATTACGTCGTGACCCCAACCAACCGCAACTCTCCCTCAACGGGTTCAACGGGGGCCACCGCATCATCAACTACAACCTCCACGGTAGCAACACCTACATCTACGCCTTCGCCACCCAACCACTAGAAATGCAACATTTCAACCTCAGCTCCAGCATAGATCAGCTCCTCCTCAGGGCCACCAGTCAAGCTGCCAGATCTCCAGAAGGACAGGAACCGTATAAGTACGACTACATCGACACTCTACCAAACCATGCCTACCTAGGAAATTTGGTTTGTCAACGACTCATCATGCAGCAGGAGGCAATACAAGAGGAAGCTCGCTTGCCACCCAATATCTCCACACGAGCAATAGTTAGCGCAAGGACGCGCTGCCCGGAAAAGAGGGGGAGAAAGGCCACAAGTCAAACCCCAACCCTTATCTCCATGCTGCCACCACCAGGTCGTCTCATCACGATCACCACAATTGGCGACATTGCAACGCGGACTTGGTCACTTGATCAAGGGATCATCTTCGGCCACAACAAAACACCTTTATTGCTCGGCGCCACCCCATTATCATCAAACACCATCACCAGGGTACTTCTACCTGCAGCAACCCCAGCATTCATCACTTCTACCAAGATGGACATCGCTACCAAGCTGGTCATAGAGATGGCTGGTTGCGCCTACCTCAAGGAGCAGAAGGAGAAGGTGTCATTCCAGTCAATTACCGAGATTGTTGATGCCCTAGAGGTCACCCTCGGCTACATCAACAACCTCCAGCCCTATTCAAATGAGAACAAGTTCGGGTGCGTTATCTTCAGCACGGAGACATCAACCTTTGGAGCAGTTGTCTTCCTCAAGCCGCGCCAACAACCAAGCAAGGCTGCAGCATGAAGACGCGCTGCCAAGAAAAGGGGGAGGAGATGTCATACGCCTAATGGAGCCCCCCTGCGTCGGAGCAAGGCCTGGGCCAAGGCGCCCTATTGGGCCCAAAGTAGGTCCGGCGTGAACAGTACCCGCAGGTACTGTAGCGTCGCGGGTACTATTCACCCGTGGTACTGTAGCGCGCCGCCACTGCTGCCATCTCACCTTAGATTAGATTAGGTAAGTTTAGGTTACTTAGGGGCTAAGTCTCCCAGGACTATAAATACAGGGCTATGTAACCATTCAATCTTAAGAAATGAATATGCTTAGGCCTTCTATCTTCTCCCCCCCCCCTCTCTCTCTCTCTGCTTGTGCGCCGCCTCCTTCTCTCCCTGCGCTGCCCTCCTCTTCCTCCCTAAACCCTAGCCGCCACCCTCATCCACCATAGCCGCTGCAGCACCTGCTCCTCCATAGCCGCAGCTATCCTCATACGTCCAAGGACGTATTACAACTTCTCTCTCCTATCCACCTCAACATAATATTACTTTAATAGTCATAGTTTCTAAGAGTCAATTAGCACAATTAAAGAGTGACTTCTGGCAAAGACAATATTGAGTAGTGTGCATCAGCAAATACCACCACTGAATTGAGTAGTGTGCATCAGCAATGTACTACGACAAATTTGCCCATCTCCTAGAAAAAGATCTAGCATGCAGGGACTGCCGCAGCTAGATACCATAATGCCAAGTGCTTGGATGCTGAGCAGTGAGCAAGCTTTCTGTAATACACTGAAAAACGAGGAAAGGACAATATGTCAGATCGTTTGTGTATGTCATTGACTGGCCCGGTGAAAACTACATGCGCAAAAAAATCAAACAAGTGTCAAATCCGTTGCCATAGTCACACAATCTGTAACTGGCTTACGAAAGGAAAAGATGAAACAAACCACTGAATTGCGCTTGTGTGTCATTGAAGCAATGAAACACCTCACAATAATGCAAGCAGACTCGTGAGTTCTGAAATGACTCGACAATGCAGATGGATAAACAACCGAAGATGGCCACTTTTTCCCACCCAAACTATTGGTTCAAGCATTTTCAGTTTGTGCAGTGCATCTTCGTCTTTATGTGTACGCTGCAACAGCATTCACACGTGATCAATCACCACCAGCTGCTACGCACCAAAGCTGAATCTTTGCAAGACAGGCACACAATATTCATCCCTCCAAGCTATACCAATAGAGTGCAACACAGACATTTCACAACCAATTTATTCTACTATCTTTTTACCAAAAAAAAAAAACCTGTGTGAGGTTGTTCCATGTAAGCAGTGGCAGAGCCAGAGTTGAAAGGAAGAAGGGGCTAGTTGGAGCTCCATAGGGGTTTACCTTAAATTTTCTCTCCTTTTCTTTGGCTACAAAACTAAGATTATTGATCAATACTCCCTCCATCCCAAACTATAAGGATTGGGGAAGAGAACAAAAGAGGATTACAACTAACTATTACCATTCACCCATGTTGGATAAAGCAGACATAATTCTTTTATGAAGCTTCTTATAGCAATAGTAGCTTGTCTGGTGGATTGTCTGGTGACACTGGCTATGAAGAATAAGTCTTTGGACATCACAGGATTATCTATTCCAGCGGTCAATGCCTGGTTGGCTCATGGCGTATCATCTGGTGGTCATCCATATAGTAGTTATTGGAAAAAGTTTCAAGGGATATTGAATACTGTATTATCTAGTGATGGGTCCTAGTGACCATCGGATCATCTGGCGATCGTTGCGATTGCTAGATTTTAGCCAATGGCGCCATTACCGCGGCAAAGCTTCTTCGTCCGTTCTCTGAGCTCAAACCCATAGTACCTCATACAGTCATACATATACCCATCAGGCCCTAGCGCACGCTCGCAGACCATGGCATAGCCTGATAGCCGCATAGCCAGCAACGACGGCTATGCAACGACGAATCCGTCGCTGCCGCCGTGAGTTCAGCTTCAACCTGCCAAACTGCCATAAGAGCGGCCCCAGTAGTTTAGGGCCGCAGCCGGCCGCTCCACCTGCAGATTCCGATGCGGGAGACCGCGGCAAACCCTTCGGTATCATCCTCGCCGCCGGAAGCCTCACCATCGGCGAAGTCCGGCCAGTCAAAGCGCCGCACCTACTTTTCTCTCGCTGTCCAGTGGGACCCTTTGACCCACAGGCCCTGTCTGACAGTGTCTCCTAGTGCACAGAACCGGGTGCACCAGGGCCGTCTCAATCATTTTAAGGGTCCTTGGGCGAGCAAAAATATATTAAGGGTCCAGTGATCTATTTTTTTTAACATAATATAGTAATAATGAGATTTGTTAACTTGTAACATAGGTTCCAGTGCGAACGAGTGATGTTTGTGCATCATGGTTTTACAACGACGTCTGACAATTGGGCTAGGTAATTGGGAGGTGGAACGATTGTTTGATCAGGATCGTTCAATGATTCAGAAAAGCTAAATAATCTAATAGGAATCGATGACAAGCTAATTCCTTACTTAAGACTTGTGCTAAGTGTACAAATGTTTTAATTTCCATTTAAATATGTCAAATATATAATCCTAATTAACATATATACTAATTACTAAGTATATACATAAAAGTACTTATGGGCCCCTTTGTGGCAAGGGCCCCCGGCCGTCGCACCGGTTGCCCTCCCCTCTAAGACGGCCCTGGGGTGCACGTGGACGTTTAGCTGATTTCTGTTTTCTTTTTCCAAAAAAACGTGCTAACTTTGCAAAAATTCACAACTTGATCTAGAAATATCCAAAACTGATGAAACCAATTTTTTTTAGTTTTTTTTATTGAGATGGTGTGCATATTAAAAATATAAAACTTGGCGTCTGACAACTTTTTATGTACAGTATCATTTGTCCTATATAAATGCTCTTTAATTAAACTTGTTAAATGTATAAATGGAGCTACATCTGCCCAAAACTTATGAATCCAGTTGTATTATCTTTGTTTTGACATGCACTAGCTAGGAAAAATAATGAACATGTTGTTTGAGTAATTTTCATGTGTTGCACTAATTTAACTTTGTTTCACGCTTGCTATCTTGTGAAAATGATAATGGATGCTATCTGTGTCCGTTAAGGACCGTTAGGACGTGATGTCTAAGAGGAAGGAGTAAATTAGGTGACTTAGAACTTTAATTCTAAATTATGGTCTTTAGTTTCAAACTAAACAAAAACTATGCAACAAAGTGGTAGTATAATGAACTATATATGTTTTTTTAAAAAATAGTGGTAGTATATACCTATATATATTATTAAGGGGTCGTTTGGATCATTTTATTTTATAGGAATTGAAATCTCTTTAATGGATTAGACTATTTAGATTGAAATTTGACATTCTACACTTTTTTAAGTTCACATATAAATTTATCTCAAATTCATAAGGTGAGGGATAAAAATTGATTCTATAAACCACCATGTTATGTTTCTACTCTACAACTATAACTATCTTCCTCATATGATTAACAATAGTATTCAAATATATTTCATATATACAACCATATTAGCTTATGTATGTCTAAATTATATTTATTAGAATGTGAATTCAATTCTAAGGATCCAAATGGGGCCTAAGTGTTTTTGTCCTTCACACTCTCAACCTCTCTAACATGCTTATATAAGTTAGAGCCAGGGTTTTTGTTTCCGAACCGAAACCGGTAACCGCCGGGGAGTGGTCGGGCGGCTACCGGCCGGTTTGACCGGTTACCGGTCCAAACCGAACGGTTTGGATTGTGAATTCAAACCCCGCAGTTCAATCGGTTTTGGACCGGTAACCAGTCGGTTAGGGCCGGTTACCGACCGGTTTGAACGGTAACCGGTCCAAACCGCCGGGTGGCTTTTTTTTTTTGCTTGAAAAAATCAATTTTTTTGCATGACCTTTGTGCATAATGATGTAAATAGAACACACAATTCATGGAAAATAGTGTGATACAAATGGCCAACCCCACAATAATATCATAGTGATGCACTAGCCACAAATTCACGACGGAAATAACGTAGTTCACCGTTGCAACAACAACAAATCGTCCATGGAAATACCTTGTGTCGTAGACATGCGAACATCATGGTCACTGGCGTTGAATATAAGGGAAGATCCCGTTTCGGCACCCCTCCTCATACTCCGCGGTGGACATTAGAGCGATACCGCGCGACTGTAGTCCGGCCTTGTACTCTATCCATGATTGGTCCATCCAATGAGCTGTGGTCTCCCATTCCTGCACTAACATGTTGTAGAAATCCGGGTCTTGCTATTCGTAGACCCATCTAGTGGTCGGCTGCGTGCTGATGTCAGGAACGGGGTAGGTATAACCACCATCGTACGATGTATCACTGTACGAGGAAGAGGAGTACTGTGGCGTGTCGTAGCAGTCCGTCGGTCGTAAGCTGTCCTTTGTGATTCCGGTTGCCTATGGTCGCGGTCCTGAGTAGCATGTGTGAAGTCCGTCTCGCCTGCAGCCGACCATAATTAGTACTAGTGAATAGTCATAGACATTAAAAGAAATGTCTGTAACAATCGATACCTGTGAAACGAAGTCCACCAGCATCACCAGCACCACTACCACCAGCACCATCTGCAGAACCCTCAGCCCCACCACCACCAACAACAACAACAGCTCCAGGGTCATCGTCACCACTATGACCGTCTCCACTGTCAGTTGCTGAGCTGCTGTGATCGGACTCCTGGTACCGTAGACTTTGCTCACCCTCCTCACCATCATCTGTCGAATCATCGCTGGTGACAGGTTGTTGCACTCGCTTCCCCTTTTGTTTCTGGCTAGGTCCCGTCTGGTATTTTCTTTTGCCAAGATGCGTGTCACCCACATGTCTACGGGCCCAATCACTGATCGGCCCAAGATCGTCGGGGTCCACTTGGTCTCTGTCATCACAAAGAATGAATCATATTATTAAAAGTATGGTTCGTTAGTGGCTAACAAAGTACATCAACGTACCTCACGATATGGGACGGAAGAGGGATGTCTGTTTCTTCATCCTCTTCGTCGAGAACTGGAGCCTGGTTGGATCTGCCATACTCCATCCATTCTCGAACCGGATTATCCCTTTCGTAAAAGGATATCTGCGTGAACTGGTCAATGATGTCTTCTTCCTCACGCTTAGGTGGTCCGGAGGCATCCGCGAGTCGCAGGCGAAGGTTGTAGTTCACATACACTAGCTTGTTCAGTTTTTTGTGGACAAGCGATTCCGAACCTTCGTGTGCACTAAGGCAAATGTATTCCAGTTGCGCTCGCATCCACTGGACGATACACACTGTGCAACAAGCCTCAACGCAAGTTTTTGCAGATTTAGAGTGCTCCTGCCGAACAACATCCACCATTGAGCTGCAAGTGGAACCCATTATGTTAGGTATGCGCTCAAAAAGACAAAAAAAATGAGTTCAAAAGTACTCTTACATGAGGTTGTTTTGGGGGTCCGTGGCCATTTTAATGGCCAGCTCGCTGCCAAACTCCCCAAGATGTAGGCGGAATGATTCGGCCTCCTGTAATGCCAAGACAGCGGAGTGCACATCCATCATTTTCCCAAATGCTTCCTTGAGGCCAGCAAACATTTGCGGAGTTGGATTGTAACGGTATACAAGCCTTGGGTTGAGTACAACAGCTGCAACATACGATGCACGACAAATTAGCAAATGGTAAACACTCAATATGTAGAGACTGCTATTTTAACAATGGTTTTGATCGCACCTGGCCCACATGCGTGCCATAGTACACGTCCGCAATCCTGCCATCCATGATAGCCTTGTACTCATGCCATGTTGAGACATTTGTTCCAAAGAAGGCCTCCATCTCCTTTTTGCACTCTTGGAAGTTGTACACTACCTCACACAGGTTAGGTCTCCTATCGTGATCAGCGAACCGAAGGAACCTGTAAATTGGTGCCACTGAATCGATGATGTATTTGAGTGTTTCCCACCACTGTATACTAGACAACCTTGCGTGAGCATAATGACCTTCCTTGGATTTTCCCCACCTGCTATGCAAGAACTCGAAAGATCCCATCCACTGCATAAAACGATCACGCTTCCGATGGAAGCTCTCCATGAACATGTAGTTGGTCCCAAACCTAGTGGCATTCCATTTGACCAACTCACCACCAATGGCTTCCCTCATCATTGCATTCAATTGGCCATGGTTGTGCAGCCAAGCTGAAATGCGCTTGCATACGGAGATCATACCTGCATGCTCCGGCCTTTTACCAATGTCCTTCAGCATCAATTGATGGTGTGTGCAAGGCAAGGTGTCCAAACAATATGCTTGTACTCCTCGTTCAATCTCTGGCATGCTCTCTTGAAGTTGGCGCCATTGTCCGTGACGATATGCACGACATGCTCAACACCTATCTCCTCAACCACCTTGCGAATCAGCTGCACAAGTAGGTACAAAATTTAGTGGAACCGAGAAAACATAGTGCATGTGAACTGGCATAATATTTTGGACGTACCCCCAACAAATAAGATGAATCTTGGCTCCTGCCCGTCGCATCAACTGACTTGTGGAACCACATGACGCCATTGCAATAGATCAAAAAATTGATGACATTCATTCTTGTCGGGCCCGTCCACGAATCACACATCAACGTGACCCCAAACAAGGGCCACTCCTCCTTAAAATTTGCGTACCGGATCTGCAAGTCCTTCTCATTATGATCGAGGTACTTCCCGTCTATATCCTTTTCACTGGGTGACGCGATGCCTTCACCTGCAATCGTAAGCGAATCATGAGAATAGAGAAATGTACGTAATGAATTGAAGTCTCCAAGTATATGTACTTACCCCACTTCTGTGTCTTCCTAACCGCACTAACAAAGTACGGATTGTCCGCCTGTCTCCCGGGGATTCCTACAGTATGGAAAAACTTTCCCCAAGCTTTCCCAATTGCGTCCTTCGCGGTCCTTCCCCTCTGCGTCCATGACCCTGTATCAATCCTTGTCTGCTTGAGTCCACCCCTCGTACCGGTTGCCAAGTTGTAGTCCTCCACCGCCGCAGGGGTCTGCCTCTGTGAACCAGACCTCCGAAACATCCTCTGCAAAGGATTGCCCCTCTGCGAAGCAGTTCCACTACCACTGCCACCTCCACGCTCGTAAGCGCCTCCTCTTTGCTGCACCCCCTCCTGGTACTCATATTCTGCTCTGGACTGATTCATGGCTGCCTGCAACTGAGCCTCGTACTCGTCATCGTCAAGGGAGTGGTTGCCCTCCGTTGCAGCAGCCTCTCGTGCAAGCCTCTGCCGAGAGCGGTCACTAGTTGCCTGCTTAGTTCTGTCGATCTCATGCTGAAAGTACTCCCGGACCTCTTTGGATACCTTGCTGCAGTGGATCACCTCCGTCCCGCGCGCAACCAAATGCTGCTTCAATCGGGAAGCACCACCCCCGGCTTTTTGTGTAAGACAGTAGTTGCATTTCCAACCGGGAGCAAGATTCTCACCATGCTCCCATACCACGTCTCTACGGTCTCTCGGCATCTTCCTGCACAAATGGACAACACAAACAAATCGAACACATGCATCAAATCATACCGCAAATAAACCTAAATCCTAACATACACCTAAATCCTACCTAAATCCTAAATCCTACATCAATGAAATCCTAAATCCTAAATCCTACATACATCCAAAAGCAAATCCTAAATCCTAAACCAAATAAACCTAACTCCTATATACGTCCTAAGTCAAATCCTACCTAAATCCTACAATAAATATTTTCTACATCATATACTCCATAAATCCTACATCCTATAGCTTATCATAACTAAATCCTACAACTATAGCAACTACAAATGCAAGGAAATAAAAAAAACAAAAAAAAACTTACCGAATCAACCCGGTCGGTAACCGTTCGGGGGGTCGGTAACCGCCGCGTCCGGTCGGTAACCGCCGGGGGAGGGCGCGTGGCGGGCTGGTCGGTTACCGACCAAATCTCTCGGTAACCGCCGCCGTCCGGTCGGTTACCGAGGGCGCGGTCGGCTGCGGGCGGCGCGGGGGTGGAAGTGAAGGGGCGGGCGCGGATAGGGTTTGGGGCGCGGACATCGCCCCCCCCCCCCCGGCCGACAACTCCCTTTTATTCGGCGCCAGGAGCCAATGGGCCGCGTGGGCCCTTAACGGGCCGACCGGTTTTTTTTCTTTTTTCTTTTTTCTTTCAAACTTAAACACGTCCAAAAAAATAGCAAACGAACTCCAATTTGAAAAATTTTACACCATTAGACTCTATAAATCGTGAACTATTTTTAGGATTTTTTTCAGAATTTTTTTTAAAAAAAAATTCAAATTTGAAATTTGAATTCAAACCGGTACCGAAACCGAACCGCCCGCCCGCGGCCGGTTTGTCGGTAACCGACCGGTTACCGCGGTTACCGTTCGGTAACAAAAACACTGGTTAGAGCAACGTATCCAAAGTTCCAAAAATGGTGAGAAGTTTGACTTTGTGATGAATTGGAATACATGGCACATGCATAACTTGTCTACTCTCTCTGTCCCATAAAAACTGCAATTCTACAGCTAAAAAAAGGGAGGCTGTTAGACAAGAACAGTCGCTCTAAACTCTCATCCAGAAGCTTCATTCCGTTGTAAAAAAAATGTACACCACACACAAGACTAAGGCCTTGTTTAGAACGTGGGAATTTTTTCTAATTCTTGTAAAATTCATGCGTTCCAAATAGGACCTAAGTGGAACACCATCTATTTTTCTCTATTTTGCTTAGAGGTTCTAGATATGGTTTCTTCTTGGTAGTATAGGGTATTTCTGTCATTTTTTTCACAGTATTAGTTTCTGTGTCTAGTTTTACAATTGCATTTAGGTTACACAAAAATAAGTCATATATCCCATGTTGCAATGTAATGATATGTTTGTGCCAATTTAAATAAATAAAATTTTAAACTACCCTATCGTGTGTCTCCAATGTTTTGAACTGTCGAGGTCATCACCCAAAATTCAATTTGTCAAGGGAATATACGTAGTACTATACGGTATCGAATTGGTGTGGCCAGGAAGACGCAACCAGTCGGACAAGTCGCGACGCGGTAAAAGCAACTGGGCGGCGGCCTGGTCCCTCCCGTTCCCCACGCGAACAAATTCCACCGCGACAATTTCTTGCTTGCACGCAAGCCACTCTCCGTAGCGAAGTCTAGGGTTTGGGAATCTGTGCAAGGGGGGCGGGAGAAGAGGAGCACAGGGAGGCGAAGATGATCGAGGTGGTGCTGAACGACCGCCTGGGGAAGAAGGTGCGGGTGAAGTGCAACGAGGACGACACCATCGGCGACCTCAAGAAGCTGGTGGCGGCGCAGACGGGGACGCGCCCCGAGAAGATCCGCATCCAGAAGTGGTACAACATCTATAAGGACCACATCACCCTCAAGGACTACGAGATCCACGACGGGATGGGGCTCGAGCTCTACTACAACTAGGCGCCGCCATGACCCCAGCCGTGCGTGCCCCTGCTGTAAGGTACAGTAGTAATTTCCCCTCCAGTTCGGCGCCGTCTCTGCGCGCGAGGCTGGGTTCCCTTTGTTGGCAGTTCGGTTCTGTGTGCGGCGAATTTTAATTTCAGTTCGTTCATCTAATTTAGTAATTTGCATCGATGTGTTGGAGTTGATCCCATGTCCGACTGATTGATTATGAGGGGTTTGATTTGGGGTGACACATGTACTAATTCGTCTAGTTATTTCCTGGGCTGTTGGATTTGCTTGGTGAATAACTGAATGTCTGAACCCTAATTGATTGATTGTGGATTAGGCACATAAGATCGTTGATCTTTTGTCGTACTGTAAAAAATATTCAGCTAAGGTCAATTGTTTAATTTGCTCTCTTCTTTACTCTGAATTTTAATCCAGGTATCTGTATTGGCAAGTGTTGGGTGATTGGGATCAGCTAACTTGTTGTATATCATAGTATTTGGTAGGGGCTTCTACAGAGGTCACGAGCATATTGGATATGCAATTTGAGTCTCTTTTCTAAGCCCAGCGATTATTGATCGATGAACCTATGTGAAGCTGAGGCTTAACCAACTAGAAGTTTTAAACGATGTCCAATGCCTGATTCTCATTCAGAATTTAATGCCAGACTTCAAGTTATTTTTCTGGTTGCACAGCATATGTTAACTTGTTATTGTATAACAGTTGTTTCCTGACATTACAAAAACTGTGAACCAGCATGAAATTTTAATTGATACATTTATGCCTGCTACTTTTTTGAACCATGAAGCTATGTGACTGCTTAATTATGGAGGGTAGAATGATGATGTGATCCAGTTTTCAATGAGAGCTAGTTATCTTGGTTATTTTGATCATACAGTGTTTACCAATAGCTTAGGGTATATATGTTTGATTGTTTAGTGTGCTGAATCAAACTTTACAGTTTAACCTATATCCTCTGCTTAGTTCTTTTTTCTTTTTTTTTTTTTTTTTTTTTTTTTTTGGTGAAAGGAGTATCAAATAAATGCTTGTTGTTTATGACAAATTTGCTCTGTGAGGTCTGAATGAGAAGGTTTGTGGTTATTTTAGTTTTGTGGCTATGTTGACTGTTAACCAATCCTTGCCATCAGAACTTGATTTGTTGGCTAAAATTTGTGGAGCAATCAGAACACATAATCATGTCTATTAAGTATCCAACAAGAACACATCCTGGCAGCCTACTGAAGTAAACCATGACTGTCAAATCATGCCTTGTTGGATATTGTATTTCCTAAGATAGCACAAGGTGAAATAAAAACTGAAAGACTATTGTATCTCTTTATAGATTCTATTAGCATTGGAATCTAGATTGGGTTCAAACACTTAGCTTGAGTATCATTGTTTACCACACTAGATTGTAACCTATTGTGCCATAGTGCAATTATTGAATGCTGTTTTAGCAAAATTTGCGACCTGTAATGAAATAAAAGATAGATCAAGTAATTTAATAGGTGCTTGGGCCTTATAAGATTTAGCTGTTTATCTTCCTTGTTCCCTTTCAATGCTGGTGGTACGAGGACAAACTGATGTTGTGTGTTTAGTTTCTCACATTTCCCAATTTCTTATTCTGTTTGAACATGGTGGTGATACTGATTCCATCTACTGTCATGTCCTTTCTAGCAGAAGAAATATGATTTTCTTTATGATCTGTTTAGTCATCACATTTGACTGTAGTTACTTTTTCGCTGCACAATACAGCATATTGTGCACTAAAGTCTGGAAAAATGATTACAAGTTGGAGTAATGCATTCAGAGGGCTGTAGGTTGGAAAATATTTCTAAGTTCAATACCTTTGATCGATGTTATCTATCCAAATAGTTTCCGTGATTAAGGACATGCTTGTTGATGCTTGATTATGAGAACATGCTTAGTATGAGAACATGCTTGTTGATGCTTGAATATGAGAAGGCTGTGATGAAACTATGCGGCCATGTAACTTGTGCTCCTTTTCCTAGAAGAATTCGCTATAGTGTTTTCAGTTTATGATGATTTACTGTGACATATCCATCTTTCTCCGCTGATCAATGTCCGATTGCAATGCAGGTTAATCTGAATTTTTCTGAAGCCATGGGTGCACTTCCAGTGGCAGTGTCTTTAGCTAATGAGCTCACATGCATATAGGCAACTTGAGTGAGCTATGTAGTACATACATGGTTGTGGAAAATTACCAATGACTATTGACAGCCTGCATACATTGTCATGCGACAAGGATCAACCTGCAAAATTGGTGTGCTGTTAATCGCAGACATTACCTTAAATAACACAGGTGGTTACCTTCGGTTGTGATAATCGCAGTCCTGTGTTTAAGTTGTGTGAAATACTTGACCTGTTTGGATGTTGTAGTATTAATACTTGGCCCTGTTTGAAATACTACACTTTTAGAAATCATAGATGTGAAACCATGTTTTAGAAAAAGAGGTATAGAGTGGAGTTTATAAAACTCTAGAAAGACTACAGTTTTAGCAATACTATGGTTTAGAGTTTATTACATCTATAAACACTTCATGGTGACTCTAAAACCAAAGTATTTCACAAAATCATGATGGTTTTCTAAAATTAAAAAAAGAATGTATCCAAACAGGGTTTGCACATTTAATTATTTAGGGAACGCAAATTCATTTGACGCTGAATTGTCTGTGAATGCGGTTCAGTCTTCAGTGTAAAGAATTTAAATGCCGCATCATGTGTCAAGTGAGTAGGTAGATACGAATGCATGTTCTCAAATTTCTGAAGGTGTCTCTAGCGGCTTTATTAAGTGAATGCGCCGAACAACTAATCCATCATCATTTTCAGACGTGGATGCATTAAAATGGCAAAGGATTTAGGCACAGTGACGGCTGGATTTAGGCTATTGGCTGCTATAACATTGTTCCTCATGATTTAGCCCGCTGGCATTTAACATTGTTCGGCTAGTGGAAAAGTGGGCTGATTGAATAGTGTTTTATGAGAGAGAATAATCTGATTGAATAGTGTTATGTGAGAGCAAACAAGTTGAGAGTAGCATATATGGTTTTGGTCATTTGTTCTATTCAACCGGATTTAATCCATACAAACCAATTGTAAAACAATATTTTTCTCTCACAATAAACTAGCTATATAAATCAGCATAAACCAAAATAATATCAGACGAATAAAACATATATCTTCTCCTATAACGCTTGTACTAGCAATAGTGCTATCTCGACCCAACGTCATAGCGAGTTATCATGTATTGTCGTCGGCTACGTTTAGACACAACCTCTTGAATCTGACCTGACCATTTTTGAATGGAGTCAGGTGAGAATTTGATTTTTGATCCTAATCTTGTTTGGTTCGTGGAGGGAAATAAGAAAGAGGGAATTCATGTCCTCTGTTTGGTGTGGGGTTTTTGTTGGAAATTATATGATTATTAGTTCTGATGGACGGTTAAGAGCACAATTCTCATCCAATTATCTTCCCTCCCCCCAACACCCCCCCCCCCCCCCCCCCCCCCCCCCAAAAAAAATTGTTTGTGCGAGTTGACTCTAACTCCCATTCTCCTTCCAATCAAAACTCCCAATCCGAAATTCTAGTACTTTCAAACTCCCATTCCCTCCAATCAAACGCCTCCAACCAAACATGACATGAGGTGACAAGGCCAAGATTTTTAACCCGATGTATTTTTGGGTTGCGTTTGGCCCATATTTGTAGACAAAGCCCAAGAATGTTTTTTGCGCATAAGCCCAAGAAAACTCAAAGCAACCCATGAAAACCTATCATAACCTAGGACTATCATTTTCGGCCCATGGTCAGGTTTAGATCCGACCCAACAGGAGACTACCATTTTTGTGGCCCGGCCCGAACTTCACCCGCCCTGGCCTAGCTACGCTATTCTAGCCGCCGATGATCCTCCCGACCGAGTTCAGAAACTGATCCCCCCACACTCCCTACCATCGCGATGGCTGACGACGACGCGGCGGCGGCGGCGGCGTTCGCACCCTCTCCCTCGCCACCGTCACCCGTAGCGCAACCCCCGCCCTCTTCTCCACCAGCCGCCACCCCCGCATCGGCGGCGCAAACCCCGAGCCTCCCGGACACCCCGGCATCGCTAGATCCGGACACTCCCTTCTCCGACGCGACCCCGACCCCCTTCGACGCCTCCGACGCCGCGCTGGCCTCGGACGACGGAATCACCAACCCCTCTGGTGGCGCCGCGGGGAAGCACATGATGCTCGCGCCGCCGGCGCCGCCCGCCAAGAAGCCGCCGTCCAAGAAGAAGGGCGGCAACAGCGTCTGGACCCGCCCGGCCTCTCGCAAGGGAAAGAAGAAGGCGCGGCAGCCGGGCGGCCACGGCCACGGCCATAACGGCGCCAACGGGGCCGCCGGTGGCTCCAACCCTAGGCCCAACGCCGGCGGCGGCGGCGAGGAGGAGTTCCTCCTCGTCCCCGCCACTCGCCTCGCCGCTGAGCGCTCCGACGACGCGCCTGGCCAGCCTGTGCTTCTCTCCCGCGTCTTCAAGTCCGAGCGGATCGAGCTCTCCGAGGACCGTCTCACCGCGTCCAGCACCAAGGGCTTCCGCATGGTGCGCGCCACCCGCGGCATCGCGGCGGGGGCCTGGTACTTCGAGGTCAGGGTCGTGCACCTCGGCCCTACCGGCCACACCCGCCTTGGGTGGGCTACCAACAAGGCTGACCTCCAGACGCCTGTTGGCTTCGACGCCTATGGGTTTGGGTACCGTGACGTCGATGGCGCTAAGGTGACTAAGGCTTGGAGGGACAAGTATGCTGATGAAGGGTATGGGGAAGGAGATGTCTTGGGGTTCTACATTTCTCTGCCTGATGGGGACCGGTATGAACCCAAGCTACCTGACCTGATTCAGTACAAGGGAATGCCTTTTCATGTGCAAGTCCCTAAGGAGGAGCAGAAGACGCCGGATCCTGTCCCTGGTGAGTATACTTGGTTTAATAGCTCTTGTGTCAGTCTATGGTAGATTGCAATGCCAACTAAGAAAGCAGTACATTGTTTGGGTAAATTGTTTGTCTCGGTATTTAATATGATGTATATATACTACTGGTTGCAGAATTGTACAAATCAATTGCCTATAGATTTCAAGATGACAATGTCTTACTTTTACAATTCTGTTAATGATACAATAATTAGTAGGACTGCAGAAGGTTTATAAATCATATGCAGCATTTGTGTACTGATGTTGAATTAGGCAGAAAATGTATCGCTCAAGCTTTGCAGTTGTCTGTCTTATACGCCCGCCGTCCTTTGATTTAAGGTTGCCACTGTGTTTTTTCCAGTTCACCTGTTAGGCTGCTACTCAATTTCCTGGCCTCTCTTTAGACACCATAAGACTACTGAACTTTGTATGAACTTATACATCAGCATGGTTCACACTAGATACAATTTTTCATTTTAGTAATCTTGCAATAATCTCCAAAGCCTAAACAATAATCCAATGAGACATGTATTTTCATCTTAATTATGAAGACGTTTAGTGCAGAGGTGCAGAGGCACGCTCATGAATCAACACATAATAAGGAATGCGAGCAGTGGCATATGATGTCAACTTATGCTATCCTGAAACCAGCATGTTAAGTTCATAAAATTTTCTGTATAGATGATATTTGGAGAACATGCCAGTTATTTTTCTGCTCAGTCTGAGATAATGGACATCTTTATTAAGTAGTTTAAATGTTTAATCGCCTCCCATTGTTTTCTTCTCAGTAGTATGTGCTCCTTTTCTTCAAAGGAGTAAGCATTTGTATATTGTTCAGGATGGTGTGCTAAGATTGACTAGTCAAGAAAAAGAATAAAATGAACAAAAGGAAGTCCCTCCTATATTGTCTCTGGAAAGAAATGCAAACTTTATCAAGTTTACTAAATGCCAATATACTGAAAGAAAGGATTGCAGGAATAAAATTGACTGAACTATTCCTGTTGCCTGCGAAACACAATTGCTTCTTCTATGGTGCTCTCCCCATGCCCTTTCCAATTACCACAGCACCAAAACTACTTGCACTTTCTTTTATCCAGCATGTTGTTATGATATTATGATATTCCTTGTTATCTATAGCAGTAGGGATTTATTACTCTATATGGTGCTAGGATGCTAATTGAAAATATATATTGTGGTATAACCTTAGGGACTTTACATCTCCTGTCATTGTGGCACCTTTCCACCTTGTATAACCTTTTTTTTTTTCATTTGGTACTAGTTGCTTCCAGACATGAATAAGAATGTGCATCTTCAGTATTTATTTATTGAAGTATGTTTTAGTAGCTTCCATACATGAATAAGCTGAATATTAATATTGATTTTTGTATAGTGTAGTCAGAAATCCCAATTGGTTATGCTGCTATGCTTGAGAGGTTTTCAATTACCCAATTAGTGCCAGAATGTTGGGATGCTGGGTGTTCATTGTTCAATACATATGCTGTAATAGGTGTGCGCTTTTGCATCCCATTAGATTACAATATATTCTGCATGCATGATTAGAAAAGGATGTGTCCAACACTTTTGTTTTGTAATAGAAATTCATTATCTATTATTTTATTTGTTCAGAAGCTTTAAAAATTATGTGGTTCTTGCATATGCAGGAAGTGAGATAAGCTACTTCAAAAATGGAGTATGCCAAGGCAGTGCCTTCAAGGACATTCCTGGAGGGAGGTATTTCCCAGCTGCGTCACTGTATACAATGCCTAACGAGCCAAACTGCGTAGTCAAATTCAACTTTGGGCCAGACTTTGAGTTCTTCCCACAAGATTTTGGAAGCCTGCCAGTTCCTCAACCAATGAGCGAGGTGCCTCATCAGGCACATGAAGTGAAGAACGAGGGGCCTGCCGAGAATGGCGTCGCTGAAAAAACTAGCTAGTGTAGTTATCATGCTGTTGTAACTAGTACCCAGTGTAAACACCAAGCAATGATTATGGATAAGTTGGCTGCAGCAGTTATATCTGACTGGATTAATGCTTGTGGTGTTACTAAATGGGTTCCATCTTTCCTCTCCTTGGCTGTGTTATGATGTTATTGTGGTGTTGCTGATCGTAGATAGCTATTAACTGGTGATGTTGTGTAAAGGCAACCTGACGGTGGAAGGATAGTGATGGAAGGTGAAGGTGGTGGTGTAACAGTTGGTGAGACCATATATGCTACCTGCTCAGATGGATTCGGCGGCATAAGTATCTGTATGTTAATTTGCTCGAGCGATTTGAGAAATCTAAGTGCCTTTGCCAGCATGTATATAATCTGTGAAATCAGCTGGCTTCTTTGAAAAAAATATGAATGTGACGTAAATACTTGATTGGCAATTCCTTAAAATATTTATTTTATTTACTATCAGTCAGATGGTTAATACAACTGGAGATAGAACGAAAGATGGTTGATACGACTGGAGATAGAACAGTACTAGGCCGGCGATTTATTCCTTGTTGAGGACCCTTTAGAACAAAGGATTTGTGAAGGAATTTTGTAGGATTCTAAACCTATAAGATTTTTTTTTTCTGCATTGCCCTATGGAAAAAAGAATTAGCCATCCTGAAATCCTACAACATTTCTATGGAATGGTTAAGTCCACGGGAATTTTGGAGGAAATCTAAGGCTGTGTTTGGCGCGGCTCTATGGGGCTCCTGCTCCTCCTTCAGCTGCACTGTTAAACCGTGTAGAATCCTGTAGCATTGAAAGAGCTCCGGCTCCTGTAAATCAAAAATGACTTGCACAAACAAGGAGCCAGCGGAGCTTGCATGGGGCGGCTTCTCCGGCTCTGCTACAGGAGTTGCACAGGAACACAACAGTAAAAGAGTTGTAGTACCAAGAGCCACGCCAAAGAGGCCCTTAGTTATTTTTTTTTTTGAGATTATGCTATTGCATATTTTTCATTAAGAGAAGAATAGAGTTTGGTACAAACCCTATCGGCCGAGGCAAGACCCTATTGCACGCTTTTCTTCTACTCTTAGTTACATTCTAAATACATACCTATATTATATATCTACACAGATATATAATGTAGACCTATGTGTATCGTAAAATCTATGTAACCATAGAATCAAAAACCCATTATAATTTGGAATGGAAAGGGTACAACTGAAAACCACGTATCATTCTAGAACAACGGCTGGGAGTTTGCTTGTCGCTCGTGGTGCCTGTAAGGAAAGTGACGCTGGGGCCATGCTGGGGCAGAATACTCTTTTTTTTTCTTACAGATATATCTCTACTTTGTCAAAATGGTGGTACCTCAAATCCATGAACATATCACCATACAAGCAGCTCATACTGCTATCTCAAAGTAAAAGGTTGTAGATTCTGAAAAAAAATGTAATTGTCGGTTTAACCCTTACCAAAAAAAAACTTGTAAAGACTTAAAAATTTACATAGTTGCTAGGTTTTGTATGGTAGATCTTTTGAGTTTGAAAAATACGTTCTCTAATTATAAATATTTACAAGTGTTACTGCAACATATAATAAAGAATTATGATCTTTGCTTTCTTGGAATAAAAAGTATTTTCCTCCTACCTAATCTAAGCATTTAATACAAAACCCAATGAAATAAAAGAACTTGGTTTAGAAAGAAATGATTTTGAAGGGCCAATCTGTAATTCATATATTTCAAGCAGACTAGACAGAAGTTTTCTTTAAATGGATTCTCTTCTTTAGATGCATATATGGCACCAAGGATTCAGCACAATAAATTCGTTTTGTTTAGATCTAAAGTATACTGCTGTTTTCCTGATGATTGCATCAAGCGTTGCATCGATTGAAGCTAAAGATAGTAAAAATGCTAATCATAAGAAAATTCGTCCATATACAAATAGATGTGGCGATAGCTATTATTACACACATAATATTATCACCATTGTACATTTAAAGTAGATTAACTATGAAATGTTGGACTCCGTGCAACTAATCCTCACTTCTACCGCCTCCATATGCAGCTAGGTGCTAGCCAAGCCAAATTGGGGCAAGCAAAATAATGGCCCAAGTGTCGTGCTCCTATTCCCGTTAACTGTAGCTGGGAATGCCAATATTGGTCATGAACCAAATAGATGCCAATTTCTTTGGCTGCCCAAATATTGGCTTAGCCAATAACAGGTACAAAACCAAACACGGCCTTAATACGCAAGCTAAGGCAGCAAAGCAGGTATTAAAATACATCAGCACCCATATGTTGATAGTCTTGAAGGAGTGAAGAAGGCATCCATTCGGCAACACTAGCCCAGCAAAATGTTAACAAGGGCGCTTCCTCACTAGCATGACCAGTATAACATAGAGATCAAATATTCCAAAATATACACATGGAAAAAAATCTTTGATTGTTTCATAAGCAATTTAGCATGCTATCCCCTATTACAGTGCGTGTAGAGGAAATAGCACTCAAGAAAACACTTGTCTTCCTGCCACTGCAGTGGCACCGTAGCCCATTGTTTAAAACATAGCCTAAACCATGTATGGTAGCGTTGCCTACCACTATGTTATTTAATACAATACCCTCTTTCAAATTTGGAATCCTTGCCTCTTGAAACCCTAATCCCACCAAACATCCCGATGGCGGATGACATGGCGGCGTTCATATACCCTCCCCCGCCGCCACCGTCACCGCCTGCAACGCAACCTCCGCTCAACCTCTCCGCGCCACCGGGGCCCTCTCCGCTAGCCATCCCCACAGACCCCGCGACACAAATCCGAAGCATCCTAAACAACATGGCCTCGCTAGATCTGGACTCCTCCTCTTCTGAGGATGCACCCGGCCAGCCTATACTCCTCTCTCGCATCTTCAAGTCCGAGCGGATCGAGCTCTCTGACGACCGCCTCTCCGCAGCTAGCAACAAGGGCTACCGCATGGTGCGTGCCACCCATGGCGTCACAACGGGGACCTGGTACTTCGAGGTCAAGATCGTGCACCTCGGTCCCACTGGCCACACACCGCCTTGGATGGGCTACCAATAGGGCTGACATCGAAACGCCCGTCGGCTATGACGCTTATGGGTTTAGTTACCGCGACATTGATGGCGCCAAGGTGACTAAGGCTTGGAGGGACAAGTATGCTAATGAAGGGTATGGGGAAGGAGATGTCTTAGGGTTCTATATTTCTCTGCCCGATGGGGAGCAATATGAACCGAAGCAACCTAACTTGATTCAACAAGTCCCCAAGAAGGCGCAAAAAACTCCGGATCCTGTTCCTGGTGAGCATTGTTCACCTAAATGTTCGTTTAGCTATGTTTATACATCGTTTAAATGTTATAGTGGTACAATATTGTTTCTGTTTAACCGGCCATTTCGCCCATTTAAGTGGTCATTTAGGCTGAATAATGGCTAAGCGGTAGGTGACCGTCTGTTTACCATTTAGCATTTAGGATAACACTATTGGTGAGTACTTGTTTTAATAGCGCTTATGTCTATGGCAGATTGCAGTGCCAACTCAGAAAACATTACAATTGTCAAATGAAATGGGTATGAGGTATTTATTTTATAAATAATATTTTGTAGCTTCATATAACAGCCAAGGTAAATTGTTTGCCACTCAGTATATTTAGTATGATGTACACATCTGCTTGGAATTGTATTAATGAATTGCTTAGGTTTCAAGATGATAACTAAAAAAATAAAGTTTTATAGAATAAGAAATCATGTTGTGTACAACACGATTACTAACTTTTACAATGGTATTAGTTATACAACAAATAGTTAGGGCCCTGGAAACTTTATATATCTTTGGCTGGAATTGTGCGCTGATGTTGAATTATCAGGCATAAAATTTATTGTTAATAATTCATGATTGTGTCACTTGATACCCGATTTAACATTTAGGGGTACCACGCTATTTTCCCAGTTCACCCGTTAGGCCCCTACACAAATTTGTGGCCCCTCTTTAGTTACCATATAGGCTACTTGAATGTGTATCAACTTGATATATCTGCATGGCACACACACTAGAATACTAGATAGTAATTTCCATTTTATTCATCTTGTAACCTGCAAGGCCTAAACAATAGTCCAATAAGTCATTTATTTTCATATTAGTGATGAAGACTTTTGAGACGAGGAATGCTCATAAGGTAACATGAAATAGGGAAAGGAAGCAGCAGCATATGCTGCCAACTCACTACTAGGAACAGGAATTTGCAATAGATTTTCTATACAGATAATATTCAGAGAGCAATGAGTTATTTTTTCTAGCTCAATTGAAGATAAAGCATGTTTAGTAAGTAGTTTCATAGACCCCCATTGTTTCCTTTTCAGTAATATGTGAATATTTTCTTCAAAATGAGTACATGCATGTATATTTTTCCTTGAAAAGAGAGCATACGTGTGTTGTTCAGGATGAAGTGCTCTCAACAAGGTAGAGATATCACACAAGATTGACAAGTGAAGAACAAAACAAACCGAACAAAAAGTCTCTCCAATATTCTGTCTGGAAAGAAATGCAAACTTTATCAAGTTAACTAAATGCCAAACTGCTAATATCCCAATATACTACAAACAAGAATGTCGGAATAAAATTGACTGAACGGATCCTGTTGCAGTTTTGCTAAGCACAATGCAAATTGCTTCATCTATTCTGTTCTCTTTTATTCATCCCTTATGGTTTTGTGATATTCTTGGTTATCCATAGCAACAGGGATTTGTTACTATATTGGTGCAAGAAAGCTAATTGAAAATTTATATTGTGGTATAACCTTTTCATTTGGGCTTTACATGTCTTGACACTGCAGCACCTTGCTTTGCACCTTGTAATTGCTTCCAAACATGAATAATGATGTGCATCTTCAATATTTATTTACTGAAGTATGTTTTAGTAGCTTCCATGCATGAATAAATTGCATTTTTAAATGATTTTTGTATAATTTAGTCAGAAATCACAATTGGTTGTGCTTGACAGGTTTAATTTTTAATTTTCCCCCTCAATGGTAAAATATTTGGATGTTGGGTACTCAATGTATTCCCTCCCTCTTGAAATATAAGGACCTAAATTTGGGCTAAAGTCAAACTACCATATGCATTTTTTGTGATAAACTACCTTATGGTTGACCAAGTTTACAGAGAAATACCCATCTACCACATCAAATAAGTAAATTATGAAAATTTATATTTTATAATATATCTAATGAAGTAATGATGCTAATTTTGTGTCATAAATATTATTACTCTTTCCTATGAACTTGTTGAAACTTAATTAGAACACTTTGAGTTAGGACAAATTAAAATCCCTTATATTTAAGACAGATATACTGCATATATTTAAGTGATACAATGTGATTGGTGTACGCCTATTTGTGTTCATTTATATTAGCTTTGAGTATACTGTAATTCTGCGTGCCTCTTTGTGTTCCATTATATTACACGATTTGCATTCATAAATACAAAAGGAAGTTTCCAATAATGGCTCTTTTACACTTTTGTTTTGCATAATCTATCATCTATTATTATTATTTGTTCAGGGGGTTTGAATATCCTATGGTTCTTGTTGCATATGCAGGTAGTGAGATATGCTATTTCAAGAACGGGATATTCCAAGGCAGTGCCTTCAAGGACATACCTGGAGGAAGGTATTACCCAGCCGCGTCGATGTATACGAAGCCTGGCGAGCCAAACTGCATCATCAAATTCAACTTTGGGCCAAACTTTGAGTTCTTCCCGCAGGATTTCGGAGGCCTGCCAATTCCTCAGCCAATGAGCCTGGTGCCTCATCAGGCATATATGTGAAGCGAAGAACATGAATGAGGCCTACTGAAAATGTCATCGCTGGTTAAACTGCCAAGTGTGGTTATCATGTTGTTTTTTAAAACTATGTCGAGTAAGCACCAAACAAGCTTATATCTGGGTGGATCCTGGTGAAGTTGGCAGCAACAGTTATGTCTGACTGGATTAATAATGCTTATGTGTTACCAAATGGGTTTGATCTTTTCTCTCCTTGGCTGGGTTATGAAGTTATTGTGATGCTTCTGATCATAGATGGTAGTGGCAAACTAGTGATGGTGTCATGTGTCATGCAGTCATGCTCTGCAGGTGTGGGAGAAGAGTAGTCAGGGAAACTAGATCGATTTGAACTTCTGAAGGCCTCTGCCTTCTTCTACAGCAACGTCAGGGAGGTGCCATTGACAGACAGAGAATGAACCACATCACACTGAGTGTGCATGACCTCGTCAAGTTCAAAACTGATGGTTGTACATTCACATTCAGGATACAATTCATGATAGCATCACACCTGCATCTAAAATGTTCCTATATGCCAGGGGCGAATTTTTGCCTGTACCACCGGCGAGAACACACCCACCCATATGTTCGTCGTAGTCATAGGCTGTCAGAAGATTGGCAACTCTAGCAAAACATGTACTTAAGTCTTTTCTAGTATGCTCTAACTTGCCCTCGGCCTAAAAGAGTTTTTACAACCGAGCCAATCCTATGAATTAGCATATGGCTAATCTAGTAAGGTAAGGGTCACACAAGCGAAAACAATGAAAATAGCAACTAAAGAGCTAGAGATAGTACATATTTTAAGTGCCATTTACAATTAGAAAGAGACTCCTCGCACAATACCTTGGCTCCTAAAATGGAAGGATATCTATCCTTCTGAAAATGCTCATAAAAATAAACAAAATCTTAGAACTGCAAGCTGGAGCTGCCTCTTCTGGCACCTTCGTGCTTACGAGATCAAATAGAATAACCATGTTGAGGACCGAGAACGGCGACCAGAGGGGAGGTGAATGGGAGCCTCAAATTTCTCTCGAAATATTCGGGTCACTCTTCCCAAAAACACAACCAGTTGATGGACGAAAACGAGCAAATGAGAGCTCACCGACAGTGGAGAAAAACTCACCGGAAACCCCCAAGAATGAGTTCTCAACCCCTACGGGAAAGAGGCAAGAACTCAAAGCGAATCACCCAAAAAAACAGCCGACGGACGCTGGTAACACTGGCGACGGATGCACCGACACAGTGCAACAGACGCTGGGCGACGGACGCTGCAACAGAGAGCGACGGACGCTAGGCGAGCGTCTGACGCTTATGCAGAGCTGAACCCGAGAGGACCTCCAGGCGACGGACGCGTCTCGCGGTACCTCGACGGACGCTGGTGAGCGTCCGACGCAGAACGAACAGAGAGCGTGTCAAACGCAAAAACCGACGGGCGCTCTGGCGGGCAGGCGACGGACGATGGAGAGCGTCCGACGCGAACTTGAGCCACGCTGACAGAGCGAGCGACGGACGCTGACGTCAGCACGTCCTAGCATCTGGCGCCTCTTGACAGAGCGTCCGGCGCCCACGAGCAGAACGCAGAAAACGCGAAACTCGTTTTTCTCTCCGCCAAATCTTCCCAAATCCTAACCAAATGATCTCCACTAGCAACCCAACTTGGTAGGCATGTTTCTAGTGCTATGGAGGAGCTATCCCGAAGAAATCATCGCTCGATTTGGTTCGGATTGAAAGGAAACAAAGATTTGGGGGAGGAAGCAAGAAACGAAGAACACTGCAAGGAAATCGTCCGATCTGCGTACTCGAGAGGTTTGAGGATGGATCCTTCGGTGCAAAGATGCTCCTCTCGAATACGAACAACTTGGTTCAAGCGGAATTGCAAGAGCTACTCCCTGCAAAGAGATTTCATCTCGGGAACAAAGTAGGGGCAAAAGCAAAACGCGAAGAACACAAGCAAAACGAAGACACGATCAAGAAATCGAAGCCACCATGGCTTACGGAGGTTACGACCTCCGATTCCTCGCAACAATCACAAGTTCTTACACCGGTGACTCGGTGGATCTCAAGCAAGAAGAAGCTAGAGGAAGGAAACCCTAGGAATTTGGTGGGAGGAGAAAAATGCAAGAGATGGGATGAGGGATACCCTTCATCCCTTATTTATCGGGCTTTGACTATTTTCCAAAGACCCCCTAGATACATGAGTGAACTACCTAGTCTAAGCATTGCAGTACAAGCTCCGGAAAATATCTTCCTCGATTTGAATGGACAGCCCCGCTTCCTGCCAGGAGTTGCCGTCGCCTCGACGCAACCTCCAGGATTCCGCCACGTGCCATCCCTGCTTCCTCGGAAGCTCCGCCCGGGTTTTGAGGCCCAAACCCGCGAAACCCACCACCGGTAGCTTTGGGCTCAACTACCGACCCGAGCTTTGAGGCCCAAACTCGAAAACCGTCCTCCGATGGTTTTGAGACCCAAACCACCAAACCGTTCGACTCGAGCCACCTTGTCCTCGCCCGGTCGGACTCCGAGTCCCATGAGCCTCCGCTCGACCCGCTCGTCCGCCGTCTTGACTTGGTCAACTCGGTCTACCTCCATGTCTTCTCGCGCTCGCCGGTGCCAAGTACTAGCCACCACAGCTAGTCCTTTGGCGCCCATGGTCCCTCGGTCCGAGCCCCGCTTCCGCCCTTCACCGCTCTCAGTCCATCGACACGGCAAGTCTCTACTCGACCTTCTCCACGCCATTGACCACTATCACTAGGCATAGCACTTGCACACCACAAGCCGATAGACAGGCACACATTTGCTTTCGCAATAGGTTAGTTCAAGCCACTCAAACTAAAACATCCGAGTGTTGAACGATCACTCATCACAAAACTAAAACATCCGAGTGTTGAACGATCACTCATCACAAAACTGAACATATATGAGTACTTATCAACCATGTGTTCGCACATGTTGCTCATTCTAGTAGCAAACCAGCAAAGTATTCTCTTCTGTACTACAAGGGGCAAGACATGGATTTTTTCCCCACACAATTTATGGCTAAGCAGTGACAATTATTTTCAAGTTAGATGCCTGCACCCAGCATACCACGAATAAATAATCCCATCTTGAGTGCCACTTGATTTGTGAGTGGCTACGATCCATACAGATTTCCACTGTTCAATGCTGCCTGTCCATGTTGCACACTGACTTCAGACTTGGCTCAGTCCTTTTCCCGTGCCATATTCCAGGGGATGTTCTTCTAATTTGGATTCAAACTCATAGGGTCCAAGATAATAGGGTAATGAATAAGATATACTGTGTAGTATTCAAACTCGAATAGCAAATGGCATTTTCCCTTTTGTTTATTATGCAGAAATTGCCATTGCAGATGCTAGTGTGTACAATAAGCTGTATATTATGTTCAGAAACATTTATGGATTCAAACATGTTAAATTAATTGATGATATTAACATTTTTATGTGTGCCTTGGTCGGAGATTTCCCTTCCCTTTCATTCCTTTTTATTTTATCTATACTATACATGCTACTGTAACGGTGTCGCAGACCAGCATCTAAAACATAAGGACCCATTGCATTCCATTAGTTGCCCAGCTCACTCAGCCATAAGAGGCAAAGGAGTACTTGCATTACAACTACCACCACCAGCAGCAGCAGCAGCAGCTACATGCCTACATCTACACTACTGACTACCGAGTGGACCGATCAGGGTGGGTTCAAGTTCATCCATCAGGACTACATTAGTTCCCAATCCCTACTACTAATTGGAGCACCGTACTCCATACATAACATCGACAAACTTAGTCATGCTAAGGCCTGATTCTCTAGTTTTGTAGACTCTACTAATCTCTACATCACCTAGCTACTTTGCAATCTGTCCCCAAAACACTGGAGCTGCTCTCACAAGTTTTCAGACCATCCCTTCTTTGTGCAGACACAATGCTACTAGAATCCAGACCAGAGCTGCCCAGGGCCAGTTGAGTGGCGAGGCTGACCTCCAACCGCTGCCCAAATTGACAGCTCCTGGGATGTCAAAGCCAAAATCTGATGATTCAGAAGAACCTGCCCCACTGGCATTCAGCACTGGTGCTCCCGATCCCGAGTCAGAACCAGACGACGATGACAATGGATTAGTCGTGGACGCAGGATCATATCCAGCAGTAGAGCTGCAGAGATAGAACATGAGTTTCACATATGAATGCATTCATCATTGCCAGAGACAATATGCAGAGTTTCTGTGTTATCACAATGCAGGTATTAAATTCCCACCTTGACGACGATGGCAATGATGATGCAAAGACACAGCTTTCTGAGCCTGCAATGATCACTCAGATGAAAGGAAACACACCGAAATGAATCTGCTGGAACCAAGAAGAGGAAGACATTCTTACTTGGATTAGCAGTGACAAGCATTGCCGTCCCCCCAAAGTCGCAGCTGGAAGGCACAGGGTTCCTCTGGTAGTAGGTGTTGAAAGCATATGACGCATGGGCTTGGATGGTATTCGGATAGTAGCAGCTCCCTGATGGCTGAATCGCCGAACAATTTGCTCCTCCAATGCCACACGCATAGTCCAACGCGTTCTGGAGCGCGGCTTCACTTGAGCCAGCAGCAGCCTTGACCACGCACCAGACCTGCCGGCCTGATGCAGCTGGAGCTGTGATTGTAGGAGCAGGAGTCGGTGTCGGGTTCGACACCGGTGGGTTGTTGAATGGTGTTGGTGTCAACGGAGAAGGCGAGGTGACGGCAGGGTTGGTGACTGGCACAGCTGGTGGGAAGGAGGTTGAAGGCGTCGGCAGCGGATATATGACTGGAACCGGCGGCGGCATGGTGGTGGAAGAAGGAGAAGGGATGTTTGTTGAGGGGGTTGTGATGGGCGTGGGCAGAGGGTTCAAGGAAGGGATGGTGATGGTGGGATTCGTGGAAGGCACGGTGATAATGGCGGGTGTCGGGTTATTGGAGGGGACTGTTGCGATGGGGTTGGTGTCCTGGACCGGAGTCAAGTCATCGTGGACGAGGACGGCTAGTTTACCTGCACAACACAGCACAGTGATTGTGCTTGAGTTCATCAGTTCAGCATGATGAACACCAATTAATTAAGCCAGGCTTAACTAGTAGTAATAGTAACTCTTGTGACCATCTATGATTTATCATGCACTTCTCCTATATCTCAAGGTACCTCATTCTTCCTTGTTGTTGTTCAGGCAACATGTAAGTTTAGCATTGTTTGGCTATAGAATAGAAAAAAAATGAAATGTCTGTTGTGAGTTGCCAATTGCACTAGTTGATTGTGAAGGATTGCTGCCTGAATTTCTCCTGAAACATAGCAAGTCCCTTTGTCCTGGCACCCCGTTTCTGAAAAAGAAGTGCGTCCCCTTTACTTTACTTTAATGTGACTACTCCTATGTGAGTGGTAGTGGTAGCTTGCAGCATGTTCCCCATTTCCAAACAAGAAACGAAATTTACAAAAATAGGGAGAGAGATCACTGAAATGCCTGCAGCTGGAAGCCTGGAACTGGTACTCAGCTAGCAGCAGCAATTCAGCGAACAAGTGGCTGGCGTGGCCTAACTAAGATCTGCTCGGGGGTAAATTGGAGCAAACAGCTACTGTCCTACTGAGCACTGTAGCTCAATCTTGCTAAGCTCACTGGCTAGTAGAAGGCTAGCTAGCTAGCTAGCTACGCGGTGGAGCGGGTAGGTTTGGATGGGAGAGCAGACGCTGGACCGAAGGCAGAAGCAAGAACCTGCCTGGGAGGATGCGGATTTGGAGGGAGGTACCTGCAGCAGCAGAGGCAAAGCAGCGTGGAAGCTCCTCAAAGGGGAGAGAGGACTAGGAGGAGGAGCAACGCCGCCGGCCTGGCCATGCTCCTTCCTTCTTCTTCTCCAGCTCGCCGCCGCCACCAGTAAGCTCGGCTTGCCTGGCCCTCTCTCCCTGCGGCGTCTGCAGGGAGGGCAGCAGGGTGGTGGGGTGGTTCGGGAAGTGTGTGGGCGAGCGAGCGGTTTTTTGCGGCCCGAGGGAGGGAACAGGAGAGGGAAGGGAAGGGGAGGAGGAAGGCGACAGCAAAAGGTGGAGAGTGGGAGACTGCAGTGGCAGTGCAGCTGCCGAACCGAAAGCGTAGGAGAGAGAAAAGAGGGAAAGAGATGATTCAGCCACCAGTACACCACCAAAAGACAGGAAAAAGGCTGCTCGCGACGTCGAGATTGAGACCCGGATGAACGTGAATTATTTCCCCCTTTTTTGCGAGGAAAAGTGAATTAGTTAGAGCTGACTACAAAAAACTACGACGATGACTGACCACCGTCGCTTGGGCGGGGGCGTTCAGGAATTCAGGATTCCACATGGTTGATCACGCTATCTGCCATCAGGAATTCAGGATGGGTGTACAATACAGTACTTCCTCCTATGTAAAAAAAATAAATATAATAAATATGCATTGCATCTCTATGTTTATCTAAGAATCTATTCGCGGGCACCGAAACAGTATTTTTATCTCAAAACAAAATAGTCAAAAACAGTATCAGCCACCAAAACGACAAGACGACAAACACACAGCGACAAATGCAGGGGAATTGCGTTTATCAGCCAACAGGGGCGTAAATTTCTAGTGAATAATCGTCTATTCCACTTTACCTTATCGAACTTATCGACTGCCTAAGCTTGACTGCCCCCACCAGAAAATCGGAGCAAGAGTTTTTCCAACAGTTGGCACGCAGACACACAACGACAAATGCAGGGGAATTGTGTTGTTGCGCTACTGCTAAGTATGTTGTGGCGCTAAAACTAAAGGTCGGTCAACAACCGAACCGATACGTGCGTGAACCCAATGACTCGGGCAAAAGGACTAACGAAACTGAAACTGAAAACAAAACAAAGGGTTAAGTACATTTTTCAACCCTGAACTTACACAAGAGTATGAATTTCAACCTCAAAACTATGAAACCAGACAATCTACACCCTCCAACTTAAAAAAACCAGATACTTTGCCCCCCTGACTGTTCCACGTTGGTTTTGTGCTGAACGTTTTACCCCTGCCCTGTTCCACCCTTGTTTTGTGCTGAACGGGCCATCTAAAATATTGTGTTCGTTGTGCTGCTGCAGCCAATTGGCTGACTTCTTTCACCCATTCGGCTACAGTACTCCTTCACTAGAAACTACTCCCTCCATCCCAAATTGTAAGTCATTCCAAGAATCTTGAAGAGTCAAAGCATCTCAAGTTTGACCAAGAATTATAGACAAAACTATAAAGATTTATAACATCAAATAGGTATATTATGAAAATATAATCGATAACGAATCTAATGATACTTATTTGACATCATAAATATTATTATATTGCTATATAAGTTTGGTCAAACTTGAGAAACTTTGACTCTCCAAAATTCTTGGAATGACTTACAATTTGGGATGAAGGGAGTAAATTGCAGTATCTGCTAAACGAACAAGCCATGGCATCATAAATAATATTGACATTAATATGGATAATAGAATAGTAATTGAAGCTTGTTGCATGACATCTGAGATATCAAAATACAAATTCCATAAGCCAACGGTATGGCAATGACAAGTCTTCACACATAGGTCAATAGTTAAAGGGTCTCATAATTAAATAAGCCAACATATGACTAACAGAGTTCGA
Source organism: Microstegium vimineum (assembly GCA_022036555.1). NCBI lineage: Eukaryota > Viridiplantae > Streptophyta > Magnoliopsida > Poales > Poaceae > Microstegium > Microstegium vimineum. The sequence continues at coordinate 55,076,488 of CM039132.1, read as the reverse complement.
CTTACACATGGATAGCATAGTAACAGACCAAACACTTTAAGTCATAGCATCATATCTTCTTGCCACTCACGGATGATGAAGCAACACCAACAGTAGGAGGAAGCATCAAGTACTGCTGGAACTTTGCCGACGTTTTTTTTGCAGAGGCTGATCCAGAGCTTATATGTACTGTGACACTAGAGCTTGCTTGAGATAATGGTAATTGTGCCTTGAGGTTTAGTGTAGCAGATCCTCCTTTGTCTGTAGAAACTTTAGCTACAGCACAAGTTCTTGTCAGACTCCCTTGATTTATACCAATGGATTCCTTTCTCTTTTTTGTGGCTACAAACAAATAAGGGTGATTAAATTTTGCTAAGTACAGAAGAAAGGTTGTGCATTGTTGAAAGAAAGTAGGCTGACCTGAGAGGTTTCTGTTGAAGTGGTCAAGTGAGAACTTCTTTTCCTACTATTGCCTAAAACTCTTGCAGTAGAACAACTTTGTTGTCCACTTGACAATCTCACAGTTGCAGACTTAGAAGGACCAACAGGTGTTGACATTCTCACAGTTGCAGACTTAGAAGGACCAGCAGGTGTTGATATTCCATTTCTCTTAGCACATGATTTCCTGTTGTGCCCAACTCCTTTGCAATTTCTGCATCTGATAATTGTGCCTACCTTGGACATCCTATTGGGTTTAGGCTTCTCAGTTGACTCTCTCTTTCTCTCTTTCTTGGGCCTGCCTGGCAGTTTAACATATGGTGGAGCTAGAGGCTTTTCCCTTTCTGAGATGGGCCAGTTGTGCATTCCCTCTACTGGTTGCAGGTAGTGACTATAGGTTTTCTTAAATTCAGAAACTGAAAAGCATGGTGCTATGTAGTCCTCTAGGCAATGTGTGATGAAGTAAATGCAACTTGTTGCATGTGGACATGGAAAACCAGCCAGTTGCCAGTACCTACAACTACAGGTTCTTGTAGTAAGATCCACAGTCCACCTATGGTCATAGTGCACTACTTCATACTTGTCATTACCATTACTAATTGTATGACAGAAACCAGACTGAGTGATGTACACATTGAGCTTCTTAAGGATGTTTGGACAGATTATAGTGGGCCATCTATCAACTTTGGTGCTATTCTCTTGGATCCTCACCATTACCTTCCTTCTAATCATTTCAAGAATGGTGATGATAGGGTAGAATCTGGCCTCCACTATCCATTTATTGAATGATTCACAAAGGTTATTGTCTACTGAGTCACAGTAAGTGCCTAACCTGAACCATGCCCTACTCCAGTGACTTGGATCTGTGTTCATAAGTGCTTGTGCTCCTTCTCTAGTGAATTGTGCCAGTCTAGCCCTTGCCATGTTGAATAAAAGTGGGCATGATGCTTTAGCACATTTCCACCACCTCTTTTGCCATTCCTTTTTCTTGAACTTTTTCCTCCAGTTGTCATACAAGTGTCTTGCACAATTCCTATGCTCCGCCAAAGGAGCCCAGTGCTGTACAACATTAATTATTCCTTGTGTACAACAAACCATGTGAGATTAACACCGCTAGTTATTGTAGTAGAGTTTAGGGTATAATGAATAGTTGATAATATCATACCTTCTGTTGATCAGAGGTGAACACCCAATCTTCCCCAGTACCAACTGATAAATTTCTAAACAATATGTCGCAGAACCAGTCCCAAGTGTCATTGTTCTCTTTTTCGACAACTGCCCATGCAATAGGATACATCTAATTGTTCGCGTCCCTTCCAACAGGACATAGAAGCTCACCATTGGTGGCGCCTTTGAAAAAACACCCATCAAGACCCACTACTTTCCTACAGCCTGCCATAAATCCTTTCCTGCAAGCATCTAAGCATATATACATCCTCTCAAATATAGGCATCCTTTCTTGTACCTTCACTATCACAGTGCTGCCTGGGTTGCTTCTTAACAGTTCCAACTGATAATCAAAAAGCCTCTGGTACTGACCCTTTGTGGCATCAAGCATCTTCTCTAATACAATTTTCTTTGCCCTCTTGAGCTTTGCAATGCTAACATCAGCAAGCATCTCCTCTTGGACTGTAACCTTCATAGCTTCAAGACTCCAAGTTGGATTTGCTCTTATCATCTTCTCATATCTCTCTGCTATTCTCCTTCCAGTGACCATTTTGTTATCTCTCCTTGGTGGACAACTATGTTCACTCTTGTAGCTTGAAATCTGCCAACTAGTTGTAGTGCAATTTGTGGACAACAAGCAAACCCAGGGACAAGTTGGCCAGTCACACTTTGCTCTCACTTTGTCACCCTCATCTTTGATAAACTTGATCACCTTCCTCTCAGCTAAAGCATACTTAATGATAGCTTTCTTGAACAATCTTTTACCATTGAACTTCATCCCCAAACTAAACTTGGGTACTGGATCTTTCTTGCTAAACCTTGGGTACTTGTTGTCCTTTGTAACAAGTCCATCCGCATCACTTCCTAGGTCCTCAAATGAGTCATCTTCATCACTACTCTTGGCATAAGGGGTTACATTGCCTTCATCCTCTATAACGGTGCAATCTCCAGTTTGTGTTGTACCCCCAACAAATATGTCATCTAGCTGTGCTGTTTGACCAGAACTCAACTTTTGCTTGAATTCTTTGAACCTCCTAAGTATCTCTTTGGCTTCTTCATCTTCTTCAGAACTGCTATCATCTCTAGCAAGGAATTCACTGTCAGTGCTTGATATCTCATCAACAGGATTGTTGGCAGCACCATGACTAGGACAGGCATTGCCGACAGGACCTGTTTTTATTTGATTGTGTAAAATGACTCTAGATTGAGTACTATATGGCACGATATGTCTTGTTGTAGACCCCAAGTCAACATCTTTAGGAAATGCTTCTCCTTCTTCATCCATGCCTGCTTTATCTTCAGACTCAGCATCCATCTCATCGTCATAATCAGTGTCTCCATCTTCACTGCTACCTTCGTCATCTAATAATTCTTGTGCAGCAGGTGCCTCAACATATACTTCTGCAAAAAAATCCATCATCGGTGCATCTCAACATATCTAGGCATGCCTTGTCATCAACTAGTGCTCGCAATCCATTGCGTAGTTCCCTCCCTGGAATTAACCAGTGCAACAGGGTGTCATCCAAAACAGTGCAGTGGTCCTTCAAATGCCCAACTAATTCAGGAAGGGATACTTTGTCATGGTCAATGTAGGACATGGCCACAGTTCCACCACAATAGTGCATTTTCTTCCCATCATGAAGGAACTCCCCATTGTAATGGAACCTAACGTTCAGCTTCTCCAACCAATCCATGTGTCCTATGTAAACAAGCCAAAAAGAAATGTATAAACAATAGATCCAGGGACAACAAGAGGGATTAAAATAGCTCAAAATCTACCAAATTGTGCCGCATTAAGCAACTGCCCATGCATAAAGTACTCTATACTACCGATCCCTAAGATTAAACAACACTACCAAATCCCTATGCATAAACTACTCTAAAGTGCTTACCTTAGCTGGACGATAGGAAATCAACAATAACAAAACATCGGAGCAGCCTGTCCTCGGCCTGTCCTCGGTGTCACCGCACTAGCAGCGAGCAGCCTGTCCTCGGTCGGCCGGCTGGGCACCCACCAGTGCACGGCAGCCATGTAGCGCGCACGGCACACGCGTACCCGCTGCCCGAGCCGCTGGGCCACAAGGTCGGGGGAGAGAGGGGAGGCGCCGTCGCGAGGAGGATGGCGGAGCAACGTGGCGCGGAGGAGACGACGCGGTGCGAAGCACGTTGGGGCGATGCCGCGCGGAGGACAGAGGGGCGGCGTCGGAGGGAAGAGAGCAGAGGCGTCGTCGCCCGTCGAGCTGACTGCTGCCTGATCTAGGGTTCGTCGTGGGGGTCGGGTGATCGGCGTAGGGACGGGACTGGACTGAATGGGCCGGCCCTCTTAGACCAGGGTGACGGGAGCAAAACCAGTATGGAACGGGGGGCAAAGTGTCTGGTTTTGTAAGTTGAAGGGTGTAAATTGTCTGGTTTCATAGTTTGAGGTCGAAATCCGTACTCTTGTGTAAGTTTAGGGTTGAGAAACGTACTTAACCCCAAAACAAAAGAAAAAACAGTAGACTAACCTGAACCAAACAGAATGAGGGAATGTCCAGACACTTTGTAGTTGAAGTTAAAAATATAACCATCTGTCACTTTGAACTTGAGGGAAAGAACAAAACAGAACAAGGGATGCGGGTTCAGGACTTCAGTTATTCGATAACCACCTCAAGTTTGTTACAGCGGCTTTAATAAACGGGCCGAGCCCCTACTTCCTACACGGGCCAAACCCAGCAAACACAGACCAACGATCGAGGGTGCTCACTAGCCATTATGAAGTATGAACTATCTTCCTTGACACTCTTGGGATCTTGACACGCTTCATAACAGGGGTTTTTTTTTCCAAAAGTCGCTGCAACTTTGAGGCTCATCTATCACCTTGCCACGCGCCGGCGCCTCGCACAGGGAGGAGGCCTCCTTGGCGCAGTCCAGCTCTGGCACCATGTCTGAAATCAAACGATTGGGGAGGTGGGAGAAACTGATGACGTCGTCATTGGCTGAACCTGGTGAATTAATGGACATGTGTCAATGGAATCGTGTGGTAATAAAGGAATTTGTAAGTATATTTTTAAAACTTTTATTAAATAATTTCCCTAATAAAAATATTTAGGGAATGTCATAACTGAAATTATGACATTTTTAGTTTGTCAATTTAATTATTGATTTTTCTTCTTCTTTGGACAAACGAAAATAAAAGGTTCTCGTATAAACTCGGACGAAAATAAAATTTATTTGAAAAATGTAGAGCTCGACAAGGTCTAGAATTGTTTTCAAGTCTATGAAATTTTCTTTTAACGACATGTTGATGTCAAAATAAACAATCATGACCATCTGTTTTTATAGTCCAAAGTCTTCTGTACTTTTACACACAGCCCTAACCATTGTGTGCTAATCTCTTAGCAAGTATGGATATGAGACATTAGGTTAGTTTATCCAGTTGCAAATATGTCCACCAAAGTGACCTCCAACAATTTGAACGAGTCAAATTCACATATTGTCATTTTCCTTTCTAATTCGGCATGTCCATTCCTCTCCTTTTCTAAATACATGAGGCTACTCATCCCTCTAAAAAATTAAAACTGCAGCTCAAGTTACTAGCAGTGCACGCATGTTCTTTTGTTAAACCTAGCTACCTAGCTGATTATTCCTTCTGTTGTCAATTGTGTAGGCAGCCGCAGTAATTAATTGTTGATTAGATCATTGACTTTTTTTTTTGTTTTGCTGCATTTCATTAGTTGGGGCAGCACCACCACCACCAATACGGTCGTTACTCGTTAGTACATCGTTGTCACTCTTCTGATGCTCCTGCTTGACCCGCTGGAAGACGGCGATGTCCCAGGCAACGTCTGCGCTCTACTAGAAACTTGAGTTCCTTACCACGACCCTCCCAAAGAATACAACCTACCATATCAGTGTTACTGTGCTCATACAACACATGCATCAAGCGCCAAGCATGGATCATGAGTACAGGTGAGCGTGTAACCTATAGAGGGGCATATGTCCCCTCCTGTTATTATAGCTTCCACTACAAATTTGTAATTTTGACTTTTTTTTATAAAATTTGTACTGTTAGGCCCTATAACAAAGGCAATATAGAAATATGAGGATCAGTTGAAGAAGAGGCAAGCTTTGCATGTTTTTTTTGTCTTCGCCAATGCTGTGATCGTGGATGTTGTGCGTGTTTTAATTTGTTCCCATAAGCACCACCGGATTATAGATTTAATTAATTTAACATAACTTTGAAAGAAAATAACAAAAACTTACTTGGGCTCTATAATTTTATATAAATTTTATTTTAATTGGTGTTTATATGGAAACTTTTTATTCTTGTAAGATACATTGTCCAAAGAAAAGATATTTAATTGGACTTTTTATTGCCGGAAGAAAAAAAATTGTTACTGAAAGAAAACATTGGAATCTTAAATGAGTTTCAAAGTTCATGAAATAAGTGGCACCCCTTTATAAGTTCTGGTGCATTTAACTCCTAAAACAATCAACATAATGTTTAGATCTAAACGTTGTACTGATTATTTAGCACCAAAATTGGCTTTAAAAAGAAAAGAAAACATTGGAGACTATGAAGTTGTAGATCCCATCAAGATCAACAATTTTCATAAACCTTTATCACCATCCGTACTCTATGAAAATTTATGAATTTTCATTTTTTTTTGCGGCGGAAGTGAAAAAAATATGCCAATTGAATTGACAACAAGGGATATTCTGACATTCCATCAATTGGATGGGCGAAATTTAGTCTTGCCATTTTATTTGTCTACTAGCAAGTATGCCCGTGCGTTGCAACGGGAATTGATTTTTTCTCTCTCGACTTTGATAATATCATCGTCCCGTGCATAGTCATAATAAGATTCACATGTAAAAATATCTTACTTGTTTGATTATATATGTTTAGTCATGGATGCCAACGTGGTGTCCTTTTGATTTTGATTTGGAGCTCTTTTTTTTTTTCTTTTAGTACTGACGGCGCGAAATTTCTATTCTTATTACCCTATTCCCATCTAGATTAGAATTCCTTTTTGTGTTATTTGGATGTCTCACGTGTTTCCTAATAGGAAATAGAATTTAGAGCTCTATTTGGATTACAATTAGTCTATTATCCATTAGTTAGAGAGAGATAGACCTAAAAAGAATGGATGGACGAAAAAAGAGGTTGAAATTTTGCCTCTTTATTATTAGATATATAGGGTCTGTTTGGTACAACTCTGCTTTACTAGTGAAATTGTTTTTTTAGAAAATAGCTTCATGAGCAACTCTCTAGGTGAAGTTGAGCTATTTTATAAAAAGTGTTTGACAAAACAGTTTCATCAACAACTTTATGCATGGATATGAGAGAGAAAGGGGGGAGAAAGCTGTGATAAGCTATTATTTCCAGCTTCATCTCACTTCATATCTTTATGAGAGGGGAAGAAAAACAGTTTGATGGGTGAAGCTATTTTAAAAAGAGGTGTTTGGTAAAAAAAACTCACAACAGGTTGTGAGCTGTACCAAACATACACATACATTTTTTTCTATTAGATCAACTATTTTTACAAAACAAAACAGAATATAGAAATAAATAAAACGTTCGTGGCAGAGGATGTAGTCATGGGCCGAGTATTGCGCAACAAATAAGGATAAAGGCCCACAGGTCCATACTAGCACTTGGTTTTCCTTTGCCCATTTTCATCAATTAGCACGTTGAGCCCATGGACGGGCGAGGTTGGAAACGTGCTCGTGCGCTGGCTCCAGGGCAGGGCATGCACGCTTCGCACGTGACGGCACTGCACAGTGTGCACGCGCCTATTAATTTGCTGGCTCGTACGTTGAGTTGCACGTGCACAAAATGGTGGCCATATATGCATGGATGCGTGAGGTATACTGTACGTACCGAATGTTTTAGCACAGGGCACATTGTGACAACAAAGTCTGCGTCTGGCCAAGGCTTTTCGAGGCTGCCGGACAAATCAAAGGACACAGGTATAATTAGGCGGATGTCTTTCATAGTTTAGATAGTAAAAAGTTGTCACATGTATACTTCTTCCATTCCAAAAATAAATAACATTCTAAGGTTTAAAAATTATACTTAAATATATATCATTCTGGAACCCCCTATAATGCGGAAGATAATCATAGGTGCATGTAAAAAAAACTGTCAATTCGGAGAGAGATGTATCCTTTGAAAAAAGAAAAAAAAAGAGATGGTGATATACGTCTTTTGTCAATGTTCTTAATATGTCTAAAAATTTCTAGAAACTTATTTATTTGTTGTGGGATAGAGGGAGTATATTTTGATAATAATTAATATAATCGGACAAAAGTTACTTCTCTTCTTACACTGAGAGCTGGGAATTAAAAAAGTCTACTCATCCTTGCTTCATATTCAATCCCTTGCCAAAATTATATTATTATAGTATAACTCTCCACTTGTTCTTCTTATAATTTCTTCACTAAAATCACTTCATCAGAAGATCAGAACTGAAACTAAGAATTAAGAGGTGGAGCTTTACAAACATGCTCTATATATACACACACACACACTTGAGTCATGATTTTCCTAGCCTCGCTTGCTCAATTTGGCCTCACCTTGCCGGCCAAGGTGATCCAAAATTGCTCTCCAGCCAAAGCAAAGAAAAAGCTTGCTAGCACAGAATCAAAGATGTGCTCGTCGTTGATAGGCTAGGCAAGGCGCCAAGGCTAGCGCTGTCCAAGGAACCAAATAATGGGCTCTGAGAGTCTAGGATGAATATATAGAGGCTAGAATAATGGGACGATAACTTAAAGTCTATTTGGCACAACTTATTTTGCGGCTCTGGCTCGTATACTTAGCAGCATTGTTCACAAGAAATTTTTTCTCCCTACGACTCACAAAATAAAATGAAGCTAGGAGAAGCCATGATAATATTGGTGACTGGCTCTGGCTCAATAAAGAGCTCGATCAAACTAGCTAGCATTGTCTTCTGGAGTTTTAAGTTTGGCGTGGCATGGCAGCCCGCGAGGATACACCTCGGTTGCATGGCATATATTGGAAATGGGTACGTGGACGTACGCAACTCGTCCGAAAGCTTTGGTTGGATTCGAAGGAGACGTACGGACGGCGCTCTCAGCCTGCCCATTCGGTGCCGATTATTTAGCATCAATTCTGGAAAAAGATGAGGGATAACGATAACGACAGGCACTGCACGCTGTTACACCACATTACAACTAAATACGGTAAACATTAGTGTTAGCACGATATACCCTTATATACGCAACATGTTCCCCTCTCATGAGCAGCACAAAAACTCAGTGACAATGACTTAATGGATGATTATGTACAAAACTCGTGTAAGGGCTGGAAAAAAAAGAGTTTGTTTATCTAAAAAAAGTAGAGTTGTACACCTAGATTGTTATTACCTTTGCACTTGTTGACAAAATAGAATTTTCCTTTTGGTTGCATTGGGGTTTAGTTTTGGGAGTGTGTCTCGTTATCCGTCCATAGATTTTACGTGGTCAAATGACTGCTATATATGTGGTCAAATATGATGGATTTTTTTTATATATACGACCGAGTAGATAGGGTCTGTTGAGAGAGCTCTCCCAACTCCAGATCCTCCAAAAATAGCTTCGCTTCACAAAAAATTCACCAAATGGTATAGCTCCAACAAATTCAGATCCACCAAAATAATGGATTTGAGGGTTAGATTCACTAAAATAGTGGATCTCCTCAAGGGGTGCTTCACCAAACTCGAATAGGTGGAGTTGTGAGAAATTACCCACCACTACCACTGATTACACACATACCAGTTCGTTTGATTCTTCTTTCTGCATCTCTTCTTCCTCCTCTCTGTCGGTCACGACGCCCGCCCCACCCCCTCACCGCCCACGACCCGCGTCGCCCCTCACCGGTCGCGACACGCCGGCTCCACCCCACGTTGGAGGCCCTTGACGAGGCGCCAACCCGATACGCTAGCCCCGCCCCCAAGCTGGTCGCGCCCCTCCACGACAAGCTTCCCGGTCCCCGCGAGGCCCAGTGCGGCCCTCCCTGGTGAGCTGCCCGGCGAGCCGGCCAGCAACCACGCTTCCCCGCGCGCCTCCTCCCCAGCGAGTCGCCCAGCCCCCGCGCAGCCCCTTGCGCCCCTCCCCAGCAAGCTGCTCGGCCACCTTGGGTTCTGCAGACCCGGCTGGAGGAGGAAGAAGACTAGGAAAGCTTTTCAGTCATTGACATGTGAGGCCTATTTCAAGGTAAATTTGTCCATTCTATTCAAAATGCCCTTGCGTTGATCTGAAGCTACTTTGTTACCCAAACAGTTCTGTGATAGATCTCAGATCCACTAGTGGAGCTGCTCCACGGTGAATCTCAGATCTTTTTTTCTCGAACACGCAGGAGAGCTGCATATCATTATATTAAGAAGAAAAAACAGGGTTTTGAAACCCCTTACAACACCAAACACAACCCAACACACTTCACAAGGCACAAATCATATCTTTCAAGACAAGGACCTGACCCTTGACCTCTAGTAGGAGTAAAATTCATCCATTGTCTGGTTCTAGAGCAAGGAGATGGGAGACTCCTCGAGCTCCAGCCATACTCCAAAAATGAAGTTCCTCCTTAATTGTAGCTAAAATCCTATTAAGGCTAGGCTGAACCCCATCAAACACGCATCTGTTACGGTGGTTCCAAATAGACCATGCTCCTATGATGATGAGAGAATTTAGACCCTTTCTTACGTGATCATTGATTCCATTGTTTGTGTGTTCCCACCAATCATCAAAAGAGGTGTCTTCAGGCTGGGGAGAAAAATTCATCCATTGTCTGGTTCTAGAGCAAGGAGATGGGAGACTCCTCAAGCTCCAGCCAGACTCCAAAAATGAAGTTCCTCCTTAATTGTAGCTAAAATCCTATTAAGGCTAGGCTGAACCCCATCAAACACGCATCTGTTACGGTGGTTCCAAATAGACCATACTCCTATGATGATGAGAGAATTTAGACCCTTTCTTACGTGATCATTGATTCCATTGTTTGTGTGTTCCTACCAATCATCAAAAGAGGTGTCTTCAGGCTGGGGAGAAAAATCATGTAGGCAAACCCTCTGAAGAATATTAAACCACACCTGACGGGAGAATACACATGATACTAGCAGGTGGTTAACCGTTTCTTCAGCCTGATCACACAGCAGGAAACGTTTAGGGTGAGGCAGTCCCCGTTTGGCTAGGCGGTCTGACATCCAGCACCTGTTATGTGCCACCAGCCACACGAAAAACTTGCATTTGCTCGACGCCCAACTCTTCCAAATTCCCTCTCATGGCCTAAACTGTATGGCACCGTTGAAGAACCCCTCATATGCTGAGTTTGTTGTATAAGAGCCTGAGGCAAAAAATTGACAAACATGAGAGTCATCAACATCAGGCTGCAATACCACCTCTGAAAGCATATCCCACAGCCTAAAATACTTTGTCAAAACTGCCACTGTAGTAGCCGCCCTAATATTTCGAACCCATCTGAACTCTGATAATGCTTCAAAAACTGTTGTCTTCCTTGCTTTGTTAGGCACTGAACCAAAGATGTTAGGTACAAGTCAAGCTAGGCTCTGACCATGTAACCATCGGTCAGTCCTGAATAGGGTGTTCCTATCGTTGCCAACTTCCGAAATTATGGCCAAGGCAAAGAAAGTCTTCACTGAGGGATGGACTTTAATCGTGAAGGTCGCCCATGGCCTATCAATTTAGTTTTTTGCAGCCATAACCATTGCATCCGGAGGGCCCATCCAAACTACTCCAAGCTAGAAATCCCAAGTCCTCCAAGCTCAGGTGGCTGGGTAACCTTAGACCAAGCCACCAGGCAATGGCCACCCCTCGCATCCTTTCTTCCTTTCCAAAGAAACGCTCTTCTGATTTTATCAATGGCTTTGAGGACCCAAGGGGGAAGATCCATTGCCATAGCCAAATATACTAGCATGGATGTCAATACAAACTGAACTAGTACTTTCCTTCCTGCCCTAGTAAGTAGGTCTGCTTTCCAACCAGCGAGTTGGTCTGCAATTTGATCAATAATAGGTTGTAGCTGTTGTTTAGTCAGTTTTCGCAAGGCAAGGGAACTCCTAAATATTTATTGGGAAAATCAGATAACTGGCATGGAAGATATTCTTGTATAGTGGTGTTGTCCTCTGCGAAGCACCGTATGGGGAAGACATTACTCTTCTGCACATTTCTTCTCAACCCGGAGGCTAGATTCACCTTTTTGCAACTGGAGCTATCCTAAACATGCCCATAGTTGTAACATAGATCCTAAACCACACAATCAAAGGTATAGAAATCTGTCACATTTAATATAAAAAAATATGTCGCCAGATAAATATTTAGTTTTCCATCAAAACAACTTACAAAATTCGTATTTGTAAGAGCCTCTAATAGCAGCTGTTATTTATCTATCAACAGATTTCTTCCTAAGAGTTTATATGTCAAATTTCTTGTACTCCGCGTCGCGTCCCAGAAACTTGATGATTTAGGTTTTAATAAATTCTATCCAAACTACGTGCTTTTTAAGCTCTTGAAACTTGGTCGAGCCCACATGTACTCCTCTGTCTCTCTCTGAAATAATAAATTCCTAGAATCTGTGATAGTTAAATTTTTCTAACTTTGACTAATTTTATAGAAATAATAACATATATGGCATAAAATGAACATCATATGAAAATATATTCTATGGTAATCTAATTATACTAATTTAGTACCATAAATTTTAATGTTTTTCCTAAAAAATTGGTCAAAGTTCAAAAAAATTGACTTAAGATAACTCTAGGAATCTATTTTTTTGGAGACAAAGGGAGTATCATCTTAGATTACATGCCTCCATGCATTCCTTTTAGTTAGTGACTTATTTCTTAATCAGCATGAATCACCTACAGTAAATATGGACACCTAGATAATTTAAATTGAGCACTATTTATGTCTTTGAAACTCTAAAACATCAAAAAAAAAATTGGGGTGTGGGGGTGGGGACGAATGAAGTACTTATTATATTTTGGGGGTAGACTAATTTGATCCAATTTCATCTAAAATTATATTTGTTTATACCTCCTTTGGAACGTAGAAATTTTATAGAAATCATGTATCTTAATCTGTTTGTCTTTATAGAAAAAAGCAGAAAACAAAAACATGGCGTGTATATATATATATATATATATATATATATATATATATCAAAATGGCTTATTTAATATTTAGTCGCAGTACATTCACGTGCCAATCGTGTAAAATGCTACTACAGTCCTACACCAAACTACACATATATATACTCACAGCTTGCATATATACAGTAGTTTCACGAGCAACATTCCGGTGGTTCGGCGGATCGACTTTCCGACTTGGAATTCAGGGGAGCTCGCTGCTAGGCTCGTGGTGCAGTGCAGCCGAACTCGATCGAGCTCGACGATCGACGGCCATGGACAGCACCGCATTCTTGCCTGAAATACCCCAAGCAGCTGCTAGTAGGAGCATTGGAGACGAAAGCCACATGCTTCCTTCCTGCCAACCTGCTTCCTTCCCGCCGTTTTGGCGTTTTCAAATCGCAAGCAACTTCTCCCAGCCAAGTGTTCCCATTTCCCGCCAGCTTTATATATAGCACACGTACACCACCACAAGCTTCAGTTCAGCCAGCAAGCTCCCCTCCATCGATCAGAAGCTACCTACGTGTGCAGCTAGCGCAGCTGGTTCCGTCTAGACGATCGAACACGTACTCACAACAATGGCGGCGGCGGCGTCTATCTCCGGATCCCGCACCTACTACCCTAGCGTCGTCGACCCAATGTCCCGCGGCGGCGGCCGGCAGCGGCGGCGCACCGTGATCAGGAGCTCCTTCGCGCCCTGCTCGCTGGCGAGCACGCCCTCTACACTACGGATCGGCAGCAAGTGGGCGGAGCTCCAGGGCGCGCGGGACTGGGACGGCCTACTGAGCCCACTGGACAGCGCGCTCCGGGGGGAGCTAGTCCGGTACGGGGAGTTCGTGCGCGCGGCGTACGCGAGCTTCGACTTCGACGGCGGCGCGCCGTCCTACGGCTCCTGCCGGTTCTCGAGCCATTCCCTGCTGCGCCGCGCCGGGATGCCGGGGACGGGGTACCGTGTCACGCGCCTCCTCCACGCCGCGTCGTCCACCTCGGCGCCCCGGTGGCTGCCGTCGTGCGGGTCCAGCTACATCGGTTTCGTCGCGGTGTGTGATGACGAGGCCGAGATCGAGCGGCTCGGTCGCCGTGACGTCGTCGTCGCGTTCCGTGGTACCGCTACCTGCGGCGAGTGGGTGGATAACTTCAAGTCCGGCCTCACACGGCTCCCGTCGTCCACCGGCGGCGAGGAGGAGGAGGAGGAGGCGATGGTGGAGAGCGGGTTCTGGAGGCTCTTCACGGCGCCAGGCGAGGCGCACAGCAGCCTACAGCAGCAGGTGCGCGACGAGGCGCGGCGGATCGCCCACGAGTACGGCGGCGGCAGTGGCATGCCGCCGCTGAGCATCACGGTGACCGGGCACAGCCTCGGCGCGGCGCTCGCGGTGCTCACCGCCCACGAGATCGCGACGACGCAGCAGCAGCAGCGACAGGAGCCAGCGATGATGGTGACGGCCGTGTCGTTCGGCGGGCCTCGTGTGGGCAACGCGGCGTTCCGGCGCAGGCTGGAGGAGAGCGGCGGCAAGGTGCTCCGCGTGGTGAACTCGGACGACATCGTGACCAAGGTGCCGGGGTTCCCGGTGCACGATGAGCACGACGACGAGCCGGCGAAGGGGAGGAGGATGAAGGCGAGGCTGCTGCCGAGGTGGCTCGTCTCGAAGATGGCCGGGTGGGCGTACGCCGACGTGGGGCGCGAGCTGCGGCTGAGCCACCAGGCCGACGGTTCGCCGGCGCCCAACGTGGTGGCCTCGCATGACCTAGACTTGTACCTCAAGCTCGTCGCTTCCTGCACAGACTAGCTAGATAGGAAAATGACCTACACGTAGACACGTAGTGCTGATGCGCTGTAGCAGTCTGACAGTACTGTTAGAGAATGTGCTAATCTAGTGTGATTAGTTTGTGGATATAATGTTTGCTTGCTGTTATGTGATTGATCAAGGTGGTTAGAAGACACGTGTCACTTTTGCATTGGGCATGGCCTACAAAACTGAGCAGGGTCCAAGCTTGTCTACCATCGAATCATTTACATTTCTTGCTCCGCAGATTGACGGCTTCGTCTATCTCCATTGATATTGGCCGACAAAGGACTTGCTTGGACATTTTTACCATCTCAAAACTTAGCAAAAAGTCAGGGGCTACTGACATAATAGGTGCACACTAGTGCATGTCTTCTCTTTTCTCTATGATTTAAGTACGGACTTGATCGGTTTTACCATCTTCAGTCGGTTAAATGTTTGGCATTCTCTCTCACATCAACACCACTATATATGTTTTGTAATATCCTGGCATGAACAGCCTCATCCAAACAGAGTAATGCCTAGAGGATGGGTGTGGTGTGTGTGTGTATATATATATATATATATATATATTGTCTTAGAGATCGAGAGAACAAATCACATTGTTTTCTTCATATTCATAAGCGACATTTGTATATCTTTTTCACGATACTAATAAGAAAATCGGCAGTTCTCTTGTCTTAATCTCCTTTGAATTTTATTCCAGTGGTTTTTTAACCTATCGCTTTGAATGTGTTCTATCTTTTTACTTCATAGTTTAGAGGAAGAAGGATGAAGGAAGGAAAGATTGCGTGCATACTTTTCTTAAGTCAATTTTAAACTCTGAAATGTATGAGGTGCAACAGAAGTGGTGCCAATATATGAAGGCATAAAGGGTATTTTTCATTAACTTGTTTGTGTAATAGCAACGGTCGATAATTTAACAAGATTGACAACAGGTAATTCAATTTTTATTTCTCCAATAACGTGGCAGACCTTTTATTTATTAGGAAAGTACTAATATATGACAGATCATATTAAAGGACAAAACAAAAACATTCGCATTAAAGTTTGCAAGATTTTTCCTTTCCGAAAGCAAGTTTCAGAACAATCTTTTTTTTTTTTGAAACTGTTTCAGATCAATCTTAAACGTGAGGAGGTTTCCAGATAACGATCAGGTTAAGTACCGTGTCATTGGTCAGTGGATAACCACTGCATTCATGGAGATTCAGAAAATGAGGACAACAAAAGCAGCAGGGAATGGGGTTTCCAAAGCAGATGACAGTATTGTTCCATCAACACAGCTATTCACAGGTCTCACCAGATTACAAACGCCAGCAATGCAACACCTTCGGACAGTGCACATATAGCTGATTCATTCATTGCAAAAAGGTCTTTGCATTTTTCTAATCAAGAAAAAGGTTACATATACTGACATATTTCTTCCATTGTTTCAGTTCAAGAGCCCAACATATTTCAAACCAGCACCTTGAACACAGCTGCCAGCTAAACATGGTGATATAATTAGTAATTATAAGTTACACTTACACCAGTGCTAGGAGAAACAAAAAATGATCGAGTAAAACTTCAGCCACGTTGTTTCTTTGCGCTAGGCAAATCATCATCGTAATGACCGCCATCATCGGCCCCATCTTTCTCACCCTTCTTTCGAGCCAGAATCTTGTTTATCTTGTGGAGGTCATTCGTGAGCTTCTGGTCCTTGTTCTGCTTCCTCGTCTTCCTGCCGTCTTGCATCTTCACCCCAAACTGGAAGGCGGCCTTTGGCATGGCTTCCTTTTGATCGTTGTACTTCGCCCACTCTTCTTCCGTCTCAAAATCCCACCTGTGAAGGCGACCCTTAGCCTGCTCAAGAATCATATATATCAGAATACAATACAGAGATGGCTCTGAAAAATTATGCATTTGTTCCACCACAGATGTGATCATGGAATTGAGTAAACCATTTTAAACCAGAGGCCATAATTGCAGCAGAAGCAATCAAACAACGGCTACTAGCTTCATTTCAAATTGTAAGTTGTTTTAGTTTTGTCCTAATCAAAACGTGTAAGTTTGTAGGAAAATATATTCACATCTACGATATCAAATAAGTGCACTATCAAAATTCAAAACATATCATGGTGCATCCAATGAACCTTGTTTGATGTTGTAGATGTTTGTGCATTTTTCTATAAGGTAGTCAAAGCTAGAGAAGTTTGATTTACAGCAAAAGGTAAAACGACCTACTGAGCGAGTATATCCAAAGTAAACATCAGAACATGTGCAGGCCAAATAAGTTTTGGAATTATGCTCAATAACTTGTATCAGCAAGGGAACTTTTGTGCATATGATCCAAATCATTCACTTACCCGTCCACCCATATCCATCTTTGATAAATCATCTTCATCATCGCTCCCTGCAACCTCATTATTATATTGCTGGTAGCCAGGATAACACTCTGAGTAACTATCCGAAATAAAATTTGGATCTCTCTCTCGTGCATCTTTTTCTCTCAGCTGATTCAACCTTTGATCATCACGTTTGAAAACAGAACCTAGACCCCGATCCTTGTCTGCTTGAGTCATGAACCTTGGATCCTGGGATAGACTAGGGTCAGCTAGTACATCATATTCCTCAGTGCCTTGCTGCACATACTGTTCTTGATAACCCAACGGCTGTTCTGCATACACATAGCCTGACCAATCGCCTTGATATCCAGCAGCTGCCATCTGGGCTTGAACAGCATCATACCCATTCTGGCACCAGATGAAACGTATTATTAGACCAAGTTGAATAAAATGTACAGAAAACTAAAAAACGGTTAGGTGTCTGAATATGGAGAAATAAGAAAAACATTGTCAGTGTCTAACATTCAAAGTGCATAGTTCAAGTTACAAGTATCCATCAGAATGTCTCTGAACATTTTTTGGCTTACCGGCTGTTGCCAAGCTTGAGCAGATTCAGATGGTGGTACTGGGCCATACATGGGTTCAGTGAAATAGGACTGCTTCTCATGGTTATGTCGTGGTGATTCCTCCATATCCTCAGAAACAGGGCTTTGGCTCGCTTCCTTGTTAGGAACTGAATAGTCAACTCCATCTCCGACAAAAATGTCATCGTCATCTGCTCTAGCAATAGGGATTGATTGCTTCTCCTTTCCATTGAAATTATTGCTCCGAGGGGGCGGAGCTGGTGGTGGTGGCATATCTGGTTGATGTTTCAAACCAGAACCATTAGTTTGGGTAGGTTTTACTGCCTCGTTATAGTCACCGCTTGCAAAATTGTTCTTCCCTGCATTGTAGAAACATAATGCATTAACAAGATATCTAATCCATCAAGCACCAAAACCATTCCTAAAAGAAGACTATAAATACAATTGAAACAAGACTCATGCACCCTGGCAAATGTTCAACTTTACTTTACTATTTAACTATAAAATATAAAAATACACAGTTCTTACAAAAATAATCACTTTAGCATATTGTTTCATGTCTTTACCATGCAAGTTTTCCTGTTCTCTGTTTCTAACTCAACAGGATATACAAGTATAACATTTATCCTTATGAAGACACACCTTTTATATCTCTTTCCTTTTTCTTTTTTCTTTAAGACCTTCCCTGAAGATCCAAGTCGAAGGTATGTCATAATTTTAGCAATCCTGTCAAGTACAGAACCATCCACGCTGACAGTTACCATCTCCTGCAGAAGAAGGTTATTAAGAAAACTCACAAGACACTCCAAGAAGTTATCACGCCATATTGTCTAATACCTCTGGTACAGGGCAATCAGCTTTACTCCTATGAAGAGTTGTTGGAATATCATTAGTTAGTCCCTCCTCCTGGTTGGATTGAGAGAAGATTTATTAAGCTTGCTAATGGAATCTTCAAAGCGGAAAGAAGAGGCAGAGATTGATGAAATGATATAACATAAGTTGGAATGCAAAAGAAAATAACTATTAACTAGAGAATATTGGCTAGTTCACGAGAATAGGCTATACTGGAACCTCTACGTCTCTATTCTGTGCTTCTGAGAAAAATCAGTGGAAAGTTTGTATCTAGAAAATTTAAACATTACAGCTCAAGTGTGAGCCACTTATGGTTTCTCGCATGTGATTCAAGGTTGCCCTAACAGAACATGAACATAGAGAGAGTACTGTACGAGTGTTAGTTGCAACTATGAGGGCATCAGACACTGCAACAGCAATCAAAATTGCATGAAATAAAAATCCTACTATCGGAGATATAAAATTAACATGACGCCATAATGCGATGCATGATTATTCTAAACTACATCATAAACAACTCCATAATGCGATGAAGCACACAAATTAACATGAGCATCTTTTTAAGGCATTACCATATTGTAAATAAATGACATCCGACCAGGAAGAAACAACTCATTCTCTTTTATTATGCTTTGAGGCTTTATGATCCATTGGTACACAGACTGCAACCAACAAAGAATGACAATTATTAGCTATGTTAACCCTTACCATATGAACAAAAAACACACTGATAAACTAGAAAAGAAATATACCTTTGCAGTTGCAGTGCGGAAAGAGACTGCCTGATCTTCTTTAGTTGCCCTACAAAAAAAATGCAAGATAAATGTTATGCTCCCAAAGCACTAAGTGCATCCAGTGTAATGGCATGGGCTGTTAACAAGTATTGTTAGTTGTTACATCTCAAATCGAGACATGAATATTATATTTATAATTTCATCGTACATAAGGTAAGGCTAATCATGTGAAGAAAAGATATTCAGTTCAGATAATGTTCACCATTATAAAAAAAATACCTTACACAATCAAAGTTATCACACCAACAACTCAGATGAACAGAGGAAAATAAGCTGGTAAAGTTATTTAGCATCACGAGATACAAATGCAAAATATTTTAGTAGGCACAATCCTTTTCCTTAACTTATTTACAGGAACAGAAAAATTATCAACACACAAGACTCTTCTATCTATAATTCAAAAAGGAGAAACTGGATCTCTCAACAACCAAGTCAAATTTAAAGTTTAGAGCTAGCTTGGTCCATATAATTCAATCATCATGGAACAGTTTTTTTGTACCATCTTGCTTTCTGTACAAATGAATATTATGCACAGGACAATCACTATAAGGGCATATTACAACATTCGAAATGCAAACTGCGTATAATATTTTTTAAACACTAGTCCTTGTTATCATCGTATTGGGAAAACGATGAGAAACTGAGAACTGGCATAAGGCTAAAACTACATTATGGTGGCAAGTACCTTGATTTAGAATCCTTCCCATCCTCTGCATCGGGTTTCTTATCAATTTCACTCCGCACTTTGTGAAGTAGAGCATAGTCCAAGCCCTTGACCAGATGTGTATGCTCCAAATCACCTTAAATCATAAATTGGGCATGGAATGTCAGTCAAAGAGCAGTTCATATAAGATTAAAAAAAATGCAAAAGCGGCATCTGAGTTGCCAGATCACACCATACAATGTCACATCTTGGACTTCCTTTTCTATTACAAGAATTCCATGACTGACTGATTAGGTTATATTTAAAACTAACTCTTCACATTTCATTCACGAAAATGATATCCCCAAACTGAGTACAAGGGCATTTACCAAACATAGAAGACTAAGTTAAGAATTCTCATTTTTGCAGAAGCCATGGTTCAGATGGCACAAACATTTGTATGCACGCTTCCTCATATACATATAAGAAACTATGGAAAACAGAGGTAACAAATAGACATGCCAAAAGGACTATTTCCCGTAAAAAAGGAAATTATTCCCTTCAAGAGGAAGCATAGCATTAGCATCAAATAACCAACCTCCAAGATATTTGCTTTTCTCAATTGAAATCTTGTGTGCATCTTCCAACCTGCAACAAAGGAATTTGCAAAACTTAAAATCCAGAAATCATACGATAAACTATAAGAACACATAGAAGCGTCTGAACCATGTGATCTGTTACCTCAAGTCTGTTCCAGGAGGTGCCACAGCATGAAATGAACCAAGTTCTGTGGGTTCATAGTCTGGGTTTTGATCTTCACGTCGCTCCTTAGCACGATCACGATACCTGGGTGTCTCTGGTTCTTCCTTTTTCTCCTCTCTGAAAGGGAAAACCAGAGACAATTAGGCTTGTCAAATCTTGTTAATGTGAGTCTTTATGTTGGAAGTATTCGTAGTTTGTATCTAACTTGTTATTGCTACCTATTGCTTTCACATCATTGCCATTCTAAAACATATTCTAAAAAAAACTGCAAAAAAATATGTATTCTGCTCAAAACCACAATCCTTGAGCGTGGTTGATCACTTTAGCCATATTTTCAAAACTACCTTGGCTGAGCACTTTAGCCATTTATAAATGTGGTTCTTCGGCAGCTCACGAAACTTATGCAAAATAGAATTTCCAGAAAATTGGGCAGTGCTTTACAGACACGCACATAAGGGCAGCAATATGTGCTATTTCAGAAGCTTACAGGAATCGAAGAAACACCACCAAAAGGTGGAGATAAATCCATGTAGTATAGCAGGACAACTAATAGATGATTAAAGGGTTAGGATGAAAGAAAAAAGAAATCAGCAGCAATCACACACTTTCGTTGCAGACACTCACACAATCATGGTACAATAATAGTAACCGACTGAGGATACCATCAGAGTTGTAGTTTTATGTACTATAAACAAATTCTGTGCATAAATATGTATCAGAAATATAACATGAGCAAGTTCTACCCTTTCAAGTTTGGTTCCATAATCTGGGTCCATGTAGACTCGTGAAGGTATTATAAGACAAGACCTGGCTAGGTCCCTTCTTCTAGCTACCCTTTATTCTATTTCCAATCCCCAATCACATGGCACCAAAAAATGCGCCGCACAAATGGGAAAAAAAAAAGGTACTGTGAAGTGCTTACTTCCGCCGCATCATCTTCTCCTTGTAGTAATTCTTCTTGGACGACATCTTCTCTGTCTTTTCTGTACCCCTAGAAACATTTTTGGGGAAATTAAAATCTCAACGACAAAATTACAGAACCAGCTCACAGACACGGGAGGGCTCTTACTCGGCGAATTGATCCTAGGGTACCTGCTCAGAGTACCGCGACGGCAGTTAACGATGGGAACGAGGCAGACAACGGCGGTTGACAGACGGGGTCAGGCGGGGCGGGGAGCGCACAGGCGGAGGAAGGGCGGGCCGCCCGCCGGGCCGTAGGGAACCGCGCGCGGTGCAAGGGCACGGCGGCACGGAGGTCGGAGACGGGAGGAGGCTGGACGAGCCGGCGGGAGACGGCGGCGCGGCGGTGCCTAGTGGCAGTGGCTTTGCCGATCTGGCCCTCGTGTTGGTTGGTTTTTGCGGCCGCAGCGGAACGGAGCTCGGGACGGGGGGGATCAGGATTGCTCTAGAGCGTGCTGAGGCACCCGACGACACGTACGAAGTCTAGTCCGCTGGATCGATATCGGACGGTCCAAACCGGACGAGTTGTCAACCACAATCAGGTTTAATTATTTTTCAAGTTTAATTAAATTTGTAAAAATAGATTAACCATTATGATTGTAATAAATAGGTATCAAACGAAAATATATTTCATGATAAATTTAGTAATATTTATTTTATATTATGTACAATTTATAAAAAAATAGTCACACTGAAAAGTATTTTACTTAACCGTAGCTATAAATGTATTTTTTATAGGACAGATGGAGTACATGTGGTAGGTAGAAGCTTCTACGTTCTAAAATATATATAAATTTAGGTTTACTCTAAATCAAACATTCTAGGTTTATATAGAAAATAGTATTACCATTTGTATTTTAAATATATTTAATTTTTATAAGAATTACACAGTACAACGCTCAACACGCACACACACTCACCCCTATTAAATATATGTATTAACAATATATTCTATGGTTTATTGGTAGGTTAATGGTATTTATTACATACCATAAACATTACAATATTTTTTTTCATGCGGGAGGATGTTCAATCAAACTTGAGATCGATTGATTTATGGAAAAATGAGATTAACAAGTTTCTGTTGTGATAGATAGGGTGCTTATTATTTATGGGCTCCGGAAAACAACCAATGTTTTTCTCGATTGACAAGATAGCTGATGTTGAAACTCAGAAACTGAAATACTTCCTAAAAGATTGTTTGTCCTGGCCTTTAATGTAGAACTAAGACTTTTAAAAAAAAATGTAAAAATAACACAAGTACATTCATTCAGGGTGGCAGGCATGCAGAGTTAAGCATGCACATTAGCAGTTCAGCACATGGGCATGACCGCATTAGCATCTACCACAAATCTACCATCAGTGGAGCTGATTATTAAAACATGTTTCATTTCACATTCTTCAGGTTCAATGCACACGCTGTTTAGCAGATGGTCTCTGGGTCTCTGGGTCTCTGCCTTTAGCTTTTGGGAACACAGTCAGTTCACTGTCACAAGGCTTCGCTATGTGAGTGTAACTGTGTAAGCAAGCTAATTTCGCTAAATTTTATTAGCAAGCTGCAAATCAGGGCAATCGCTAGCACAAGCAGTTAACATGGATCATCAGAGCAGAAGGATGTAGCTTCTCTCGGAAGGTTTAGGAGCATCAAAGGTGCTGCAGACACGCTGCTCGCCCTTGCCTTTCCTCGGCATCAATCTGATTGTCAGGCGCGGTAGCAGCATGCGCCAACTCGTGGCCAGTGACCACCTGCTGATTTCTTGGAATCGGTTATGAACATACCACCACTTGGGATCAGCAATCACTGGAACACAAAAGGAGACATCTTATAATTTGAAATTCATCAAACAATAAAATCTTGGAATATATACCGAGCAAAATAGAAAAGCTCACCTTGGAACTCTTCAGTAATCTTGATAAGGTTGGACAGGATGACAGCATCTGTGCTAACTTTTGCTACAATTCCATAGCAGATACCCATAAGCAAAAATGGTACCTTCAACTTGCTTACGAGTTGCAGACTACCTGACGCTCAGTTCACCCCTGCCACTGAAATCAACACGGAATAGTGTGATTAGCCGATCACAGAATCCACAATCTGTCTCCACTGAGTGGAGACATAGAGAATATGAGCCAATTGGGGTCTTCTCTGACTTGCAAGACAAGCAGATGAAGTCAAGTTAAAAAGCTAGAACTGAGCTCATCAGAAATATAAAGAGCTACATAAGTGCATCAAGGGTCAATATTATCACTGTGGCTGTTCTAAAATTCAATAATCTCTCTACTTCAAACTATAGGTGATTTTATCTTTATTCAAAATCAAATTTCTCTAACCTTGGCCGAGGTTCTTAATACTGCATTCATTTGAACTTATTTATTAATATATATTCTAAAAACTTGGTCAAAGTAATTTGAAATAGCCAAATGGGTGACTAGATAAGATGTTTTTTTACTTTGCTGGTAGACAGGTAGAGCACGTGTTTTATACAGTATACACAATGGACAATGGTAAATTGCTCCCAGCAATAGAATACGAGAAAGCACTTTTAACCTAAAGGTCAACATCTAGGACAACAGACTGCCGACTTATGCCCAGAATGACTTCTTCCTCTCATTTTCAAACGTGAGGACGTTATAATCTTCTGTTGTTTTCTTCCACTATCTTCGGAAAAGCCATTGTTCAGAAACCCACATGCTTATTACATTACAAAACTCAAGTAAAGACGGAGGCTTCTTTCATGGCATTGGACCTTGGTTTAAACATATAGAGATCAGTTTCCACTTCTAAAACTTCTTTTGGTTGAGAACATACTAAACATCCATGAACTCCAATGCCACCAACCCAGTCTTCTCTAGTCAACAAAAGAAGTTATAGCACTTCTAAAGCTGCTATATCACTAACGAGGGAACACATGCACAGCAAGAGTAAAGATCAAGAATAGGGGAGACAAACAAAGAATCAGTCATGAAGGAGATGACAGAGCTCATGGGGCTGACCTACCATGGGTGTAGCAGAGGCGACCTTCTCCCTCAGCAGTTCCTGAAACATGTCAACAGCAAAGAGCAATGACACAAATTTAGCGGCACAGCCTGAGTACTGAGAAGTAACGGAATTCAGTAGATAACAATTGGACAGCAGTATGAATGGATAACGTTTGGACAGAAGTATGAAAGAAACAGAACTACAAAAGCAAAACAGCTTATGACAAGCGAAACGTACTCATTTCGGTAGTGTGTTTGTAGGACCTTCTGAGATTGTGAGTCTCAACTAGGATTAGTACTCTTCCAATCATCAGCAACAATTGCAAATCCGGGGATTCAGTAGCAGAAAACACATCCACGATTCCAATAAGATTGCAAAATTAGCCGGTTTATAAATATGACGACAACAAGAGCAAGGTATGATGATAACATCAGGATGATGATTAACAGACACTCAGTATAGGAGGATGACGCAACGCAAGGACACGCTACAACTCCAACTTAGTAGATAAGGGTAGCTGGACGTTGCACAGACACAGGCTACTTGCAAAATTTATTACTTCTTGTCGTCGTAGTTGAGGACGATGGTGGCCACGTCGACGAACATGCTTTGCTCGACGACGCCGGTGATCTCCGCTGCTTCAAACAACAGGCTACTTGCAAATTACTGCAACAACTACTTCTTCCTGCCCATGACTGAGACGGTGCCGTCGTTGTTGGCGACGATGACGGTGGTAGCCATGCCAAGGAACATGCCGTGCTCGACGACACCAGTGATCCGGAGCAGGCGGTCGCTGATGTCGCGAAGGTCGCCACGGATGCCGTCCTCGAAGAACATCTCAACGATGTAGTTGCCGTTATCAGTGACGAAGGGAGCCTCCTCCAAGTCCTCCCCTTGGCGGCGGCGGGGACGGTCCTAAGCCTGGCGTGGAATCCAGGCAAGCCATCGAACAGGTGACGGATGAGGCCCAGCGTATGGGGCGCGCCGAAAGGGATGACCTCGACGGGTATAGCGCCAGAGCAGCCAAGGCGGGGGACGAGCTTAGACTCATCGACGATGACGACGAACCGGTCGCCAGCGCCCTCGATCATCTTCTCGCGGAGAAGCGACCCGCCGCGGCCCTTGACGAGGTTGAGGTCGGGGTCGACCTCGTCGGCGCCGTCGATGGAGAGCGCGATCCTGGCGCCCGAGGCGGCGTCGAGCGGGAGCAGCGGGATCCCAGCGCGCGTCGCGTGGGCCTCCGTCTTGAGCGAGGTGGGCACGCCGGCCACGCCCCGCAGCGCGCCCGTAAGGAGGAGGTCGCCCAGGCGGTCCAGCGCGTGCGCCGCCGTGGAGCCAGTCCCCAGGCCCAGCGTCATCCCGGGCTCCACGAACTCCACCGCGCGGTAAGCCGCCACCCGCTTCAGCTCGTCCTGCGTTAGCTTCTCTGACGGCGGCGGCGAGGCGGCGGCGGCGCTGCCCATGGCGAGGGGAGGTGGGGGCGGCGCGGGGTTCTGGGAAGGGGGGATTGGGATTTGGGAACGGGAGGCGGGGGTGATTTCGGGAATTGGGTTTCTGAGGAGGGGGGGAGGGGGGAAGTTAATGGGAGGGAGGCGGGAAAGGGGAGGTGGGCAGCGCAGGGATAGGGAATCAAATCGCCGAATCGGAATGGTGCTGTGCAAAGCCGTATGCCGACGATTTTAAAGGCCTCGGAATGCGGGAAAGCAGCCGTGAACTGATAGAGACACTTCCTTACACCAAAATAAATAAAAAAATCCAGATATACCGCTAGAAAAAGCTAGCTGCCGTGTGTTCTTATAGATGGCGTGGGGTCACCTCGCGCCGTCGTGGCTGCCGTGCCATCCCTTGCCTGATCGTGTTTCGTGACCGCCGACCCACGGCACGGCCCACGGACCGTTTGCCGTGTCGTGTCGCTCGTCGTGTCCATAGCACGGCAGACGAGAAAGATTTCAAAATTTTCATAAATGTTCATCATTTTTAATTTTTGATAAATATTCATCATATTTAACATGTCACTTGATTATTTTAACAGCTTATTTTAACTGAATAAGCCGTTAAAATCATAATCACTGTGTCACCTCTTAGATCAGGCCGTGCTAGTTTTGATTCGAAGTTAGAATATCCCACGCCTTTGATAAGAACATCGGTTTACTAGAACATCATAATTATTATTATTTATAAACAAATTTGTATAAAAACACCATTGAAAATTGTTGTCATGCTAATGTCATTTGATATTATTGTAAAACATATTAATTATCTAACAAATAACTTGTAGAATATTTTAATGACGATATATCGAGTTAGATGGGAAAATGATATTTTACTCATTTTGTATATTTGTATATAGTACTTTGACAATGCTTTTCTAAGATTAACGTCAAATCAAATAGGCTTAAACTAATATTTTGATCATATTCAATTATACGAGCTCAAGACATAGTGTTTTTTTTGCATCCATTATTCTTAATGTCATTAAGGAAAAGAAATGGAAACTTGGCGCACTTAGAATTTTGAGCCAAAGAATTTTGGTGTCAATGTGAGAAAGAAGTGCACGTGCATGATTCATGACGTTTCGACCGGCCACACATGCAAGTGTTGACGGAACGACCATATCCATGCTGCGAGAGCGAGACGCCCGACCGGAACAACGACCCGGACCGTGGCAACGTGGTTCATGCTTCTTTTTTTGCTTTCCATATGCATAATCCATTTGGGTATGGAGACTCCGAGAGTGCCGACAATCGATGCTTGCGTTCAAGAGATTGAATTGAAGCTTTCTCAGGAAATGGTCCTAGCGACATACCAACGCCGTGATGTATATATATATATATATATATATATATATATATTCTGACGATTTGTAAAAATATCTCTATTTTCAAGGGTAAATGGTAACGATCTATCTCTAAAGATAAAAAGAAAAAAAATACATTTATAAAAAGCGGGTAGAAATACAAAACGTATTATGAAATTAATATTGTTAGATTAGTAATAGAATATATTTATATAAAAAAATTATTTAGAGACATAAATATTAAGTATTTAATATAAAATAACATGAGTTGGTCCTCATAGTTACATTATTCCAGTTGACCTTAGTCAGAATCATCGAATCTTTTGAATTTTAGCTAAATTTCTAGAAAAAAACATTTAAATTTTATTAGATTTATTATAAAACATACTTTTACATAATAATTATTTTAAGTCATAAATGTTTTTATAAAATAAAAAAAATAACTGGACACCGATTATTTAGAGAGTACAATCAAATCAGGAATATTGGAATAACACTGGTGGCCAGCGGCCAGCGCCGCTGATGCCGACGCAACGATGCCTCTCACGAGTCCCGAGACGATGAGAAGGAGCACTGCACGTCTGCACCGGCCGGCAAGATTCGAGCCGCCGCTTCCCTGCCGTTGCTTTCACCTTTACGAGATTCCCATTACATCTAATCACATCGAATTTTTAAAAACACATATATTGTTAAATATAAGTAAAAAATAAAATTAAAAATAAATTTTTTAAATCTAGTTAAGTTATATTTAGACAATATTTATTAAATAAAACCAAAAATACTACGGCGCTCTTTTCGTAAACTTTTTGCGAACTAAACACAGCCTTTGACTCTTTTGATTTGAGGGCAGCAGGAAAATGGGAAAAAGGGGGCTGCGCGGCGCCGCGGCACGCACGCGGGGACCACCGGCGGCGTCGTGGGGCGATGCTTGCTGCTCGTCTGCCGTCACCACCGTCACCACTGTCCAGTCCAATCCTCACGCGCTCGCCGACGAGGTCAAAGAAAGACAGGGGGTCGGTGCAGGTGCAGGCATGAACAGAACTGGAGCTGCTGCCACGCCCACGCATCCGGCTTCTCCTTTCTTTCCTTTTTCTTTTGCAACGCAAATGCATGCATGATCCTTTGTTGCGCTTTGCCCTTTGACTGAGAGAGTGACGGTATACTTTTGACGATTTTGCATCTTGAATTAATTAACTAACTAATTAACGATGCATCTTGAATTATAATTAACAAAGTGGTACCGAAAAAGGCCTATAAAAAAACACGGCCACCACCTAGACAATATCTTAATCCATAATCCATACATATTGTTGTTGTTGTTGTTGCGCGTGAAAATAAATAGCCAATCCATAATCCATACATATTGTTGTTGTTGGATGGCGACCTCTCGGGGTGAGCCACTTGACTTGTGTGCGTCACCATCCATCCGAATCCGAATCCTATCTTCATGGCGATGCCAGAGAAATTCCAGATGACCGGGTTAGGTCAAAGCGGCAAGAACCACGGGGTCATTTTTCGTTCCGAAAGATCCGATCAACGATACAAGTTATTATTTAATCAGCATGCTTAAGCATACTCCTTTGTCCTTTCATCCAAAAAATATGTATACTAAACTTATATCGTACACCATACGGAAAAAAGAAAATTATATTTACTTATACTCCCTGCCCTTTTTTGTGTCACTAGTGAAGTATGTTTGTGAGGGAAGTACGCTTCCCTATCGACAGATAAAAAGAAACAGAGGGAGTAGATAGTCATTCGTGTACTTGGCCATATATTATATATGAAAACTGATAGTTCACCTTTATAATCAAATTTTAATAAACTAGAAAAATAAACAAGAGGTACATATATTATACTCTCTCTCTTATTTTACCTTAGAATGGTCAGAGAGAGACAAAAAAATATTTTACCGAGTTGCTTGATTGCTTCTTTGTTGCGTGGGCAACTGCGGCTACACAAAGCGGACGCGAATACGGAGTAGTGTAGTATCTTCCAGTAGGAAACTTCTTATCCTCCGCCAATTTCCTTTTCGCCCCCTGTTGATTTAGTAAAAATCGCAAAGTTTCTGAGAAACCCACCACTCGCACGCACGTTTCAGGCGTGGGGAGGCAGCAAACAGAACTTTGTTTTCGCCACGAATTTTGTCCTACCTAATTTCCTTTTTTTAAAAAAAAAATTCCTTCCATTTTCAGCTGTAGCATCGCGTGTTCGTTTGTAAGGAGTACGGTAAAATGATACGAGATCAAAGCCTATTCAGTCGAACTCACTAGTGCAAGCATACTATTTTTATCTTATAGGAGTAATATAAACTGCTCATGCAGCAACAGGGCAGGGCTTATCCGCATGACCTTGGCTCAGGCTCAGATGCCGCTGCATATGGGGTACGTACGTGGACGGATGACCACAAAGCAGCGGTCCATGTTGCTCCCCCGTCGCCGCCAGACCAGATCGACCTGATGCATGGAAAGGGACATCAGACGCTCGCAGCACGTACTATAACAAGGTCACAAACACGGGCAATGGCGAGCATCATCAGGGCCGACCCCCCGGTCGTCACTAGCCGTAACCGGCCGAGAGATTGGAACAACCAAGGAACAGCAGTAAGGTACGGCAACTTTCCTTTGTCATGGAGGTTGTTGGAGGAGGAGGAAGAAGAAGAAGAAGAAGAAGAAGAAGAAGAGCACGAGCAGCAACGGAAGTGCAGAGCTCCACCCTTTCTTCGGCGATTCGATGCCCTGTGCCTTTTCTTTTTGTTACACTTTTTTTTTCTTCTCTTCAGCAAGCAAGGAAAAGGGGTGGGTCGTTACTCTGTAGGACATGACACGGGCCGGGTATATATCGGGAAGGCCTCGTGGGCTCATGGGTGTCACTCAAACCACGCAAAGCTCAGCCGGTCGGTCAGCCCAGACAAATTGCCGTAGCCTGCAAGCAAGGTTGCAGTCATGGTTTTAATGGGCTGGGCCGACTATGTTGAGATGGGTCTGAACTCTGAACTTTGCGGGTCCAGAGGAGAATACCAAAGTCTGGCCCATCTCCACCAGCCCGCAGCGCAGAGTCCACTCCCCCCTGCCAGTGGTGCCTCTCTCGTTCGCCGTTCGCTGAAGATTGCACTGTAGTATAGTAGTAGTACTGTATTTTTATTTATTTTTTACTACTGAAACAAGAGCAGCAGCAGCTGCTGCTGTGCCTGTGCTGAACACCTCCCCATCCC
Source organism: Microstegium vimineum (assembly GCA_022036555.1). Taxonomy (NCBI): domain Eukaryota; kingdom Viridiplantae; phylum Streptophyta; class Magnoliopsida; order Poales; family Poaceae; genus Microstegium; species Microstegium vimineum. Next base: position 55,046,090 of record CM039132.1, on the reverse strand, counting down.
CACACACACACATCCTCCTCATTTCTTAAGGCATGAAGAACATCAATCAAGCCCTCAACCCAAAAAGCATATTCTGATAAACCGAGCCGGAAAAATTAAAACACAATAATAATATACATCAAGCATATTGATACCGTGCATGTAGACTTTTATTTAAAAAACAATTGAGGGGCAAAAATAATGCTTGTCATCATATAACAACACTCTTAGCCCACCGCCATCTCTTTTGGTTCTTTACTGCCTTTCTTTTTTTTTTCTAGCCCACAATTTAGCATCTAGGAAAGAGTATGTTAAATGTCTGACTCCTCGGATGCCTTAAGATGGCATCCATAAATGAGACCCCAATCTTGCCACGGTTATATATGCGTGCTGTAAGCTTCTCAAGGTTTAGTAGGTGCTCAATACCGGACAGAGAAACATCTTCTTGCTGTTGTCTGCATTTAATGAATGACAAATGCATGACTTGAAGCTTTGGCATTGTTCTTGGTCCAAAAGCAACACTTGAGAGAGTATATGCAAAGCCAAACTCCCTAAGACATGGGTATGCACTGTCATAGAAGAAGAGGTGACATTTGGGATCTTTTGTAGCACTCAAATCAAGGTAGATAAGGCAGGGCAACTCCCCAAGAAGTTGGACGGCATCTCCTGGTAACTCCTTAACTTTGATCTTCAAGCTTGTTAACTTATCAAGCTGTGAAACCCACTCTGGAACCTTTGAGATTGTACAGAAGGATAAGCAAAGCCTTTGAAGGTTACGTGGAGGAGGGGACCAACAACTCAAGAAGTCACAAGTAGGGCTTATCAACTTAGTATCATCAATAGAGGAGACATAAAGAGAGCGGAGATTGGTGAGCTTTCCTAGTGAATCCATGAGAAAACCAATCTTAAGTTTCTCACAAGGGCCATGTGCCTTCACAACTTGTTTTGTCCAGATGAGATCTAGCTCCATTAGATTTGTTAGTTCACCGAGATCTCTGATACTGTCTATAGAGTTCTCTGCGACATTGAAGAATCCCAGAGAACATAGGGTAACCATTTTACCTATTCCATTTGGAAGCTTTACATCAACAGGAATATTCAGATGACGCAATGATTTCAGATGAGGAACATCTGATGGAATGCCCTGGATAAGTGCATCTCTAAGATCCAATGTTTCCAAATTCTTCAGGTCCCCTATTTGCTTGGGCAGTTGTAATTGGTGGCTATTGGTCCTCAAATATCTTAGATGGAAGAGTTTACATATGGCTGACAAGTCAAGGAACTCATTCCCATCAAATTTATCACAATAATATAGATCCAAAACTCGCAAGAGTTGAAATCTTGGAAGGTAAGGTATACAGTCTGGATATCCAAAAATGGTGACTGAACGAATCTGTGAGATTTTCATGTTTGCAGGTAACAAGTGTGCATTTTTTAATCGGAAACATAATCTGCGAACCTCATGAGCTCCTTTTATGCTATGTTGCTCATCCATTCTGGTGATGAAATTCTCTTCACTGGACTTCCACATAATAAAATCAAGCAATATATCATGAACTTTACAATATGTTAACTCACCATATTCAAATCCAGCAGGTTGGATAATACTTCTATTCACAAGCTCATTAAAGTAACTCTCTGCAACTTCCTCTGGACCCCAATCATGTTCATGACTGACAAATCCCTCAGCTATCCAACGTCTTAGCAAATTAACCTTCTCAATTTTATGATCTTCTGGATATACACCAAGATACAGGAAGCATGTCTTAAGGGAATGAGATAAATCATTATAGCTAAGGTTTAGCACATATCGCACCCAACCAAGATCAGGACTGGTTTCCAAATCAAAAACTAGTGATCTTTGTATCTTCTCCCACTTTTCCCTATTCAAGCATTCTTGACTTGCCAGAAGACTAGCTATGCTTATTATCACTAGTGGCACCCCTCCACATTTCTTTAGGATTTTTTCTGAAGCTGCTTGGTATTGCTCAGGGCAAGCATCTTCAGAACCAAATATTCGTTGAAAAAATAGTCTTCTTGAATCAAGGTCATTAAGGGGTTTCATCTTATATATGTGGTTGTGGCAATAAGAGCAGCATGTTGTAGCTACCTGTTCAATCCGTGTTGTAGTTATAACTCTGCTTCTATCATTGTGTTGTACAAAAGCACATTTGATGATATCCCATGCTTGTATGCTCCATATATCATCTATTACAATGAGATATCTGCAAAATTATTTTCACTAAGAAATTGTTAGTATTACATGACCAAAAAGGAGGAGGAAAAGGTAATAAGACAATCATCTAATTTATTTTTATCCTTCGTTGTGCCTTAGTAGGGATCTCTCAACATTGGTTTAGCTTGGATTGTGTAAAGTTAAAAAGATCTCTTTATTTCAAGCATACATGCCACAATATGAATGTACGTTGTTAGTGGAAGTTTCAGCTCCTCTACTTTCGACAATGATTCGCTTAGTACCATGGTTCAGATGGATCTATCAAAGATCTATTGAGCAAAGTTTGGCATAGCTTTCTAGCTCAGGTTTATCATAATGATCGAACTAATCCTTTTACACACAGCAGTGGTCAAGTATTATCCTTCGGATGTGCTCATAGGGTAGGCGTACGTGTGTCCATAGAAGTGAATGTACATACATGTTGAGGATGTCTACGTTGTACTGTGTGATTCTCAAAAAAAAAATTTATTGTCAATCCTTCCACTCTACAATAGTAGTTAGCAAGACAAGAGAGTTGGTAAAAGGAACATTTTATTATTTAAGTTCCATAAAGTTGGTCAGACTACTACCTTCAGAGATAATATTCAGACTACTACCTTCAGAGATAATATTCAACGTTTCCTCAAAAAATATGAAATCAAAATATATATATATTGTCATCAATCAAGAAAATTGAACAAAACAGGCGTACCTTTTGTGGAGAGGCGTTTCCTAATCTTCTCTATAATCTTTTGCTGATCATTCATGTTTCTCATCCTACAGCACCCAAGTTGAGACAGCATATCACTCAAAATCCTCAACAAATCAGGATTCTGGGACACGGACACGAACGCCGTGCATTCAAACGAGTCCTTGATCTTGCAGTACACCTGGTTCGCAAGTGTTGTCTTGCCAACACCTCCGAATCCAACGATTGAGACCACAGTGAGATGTTTCCCCTGCTTCTGATCTGTTAGCCAATGGATGATTTTGTCCCGTGGACCGTCGATGCCAACAAGGCTTTTGGCTTCAGAATACATTGCAGGCAGCCGGGGATCAATCTCTACCAGCAGCCTCTTCTTGCTGAAACTGGCGGGCACGTCGTCCAGCTTGTACCGATCGCGTCGACAGCTCTCCTCCACAACACGAGACTTGAGTTCTTGGATTTGGTTGGCGATTCGGCGGCCCCGGACTAGCTTCTTGATCTTTGATGTGAGCTTACGGACCAATCCAGCCTTCTTGCTACTGCTGCCAGGACGAAGCTGATGCATGAAGATGTCGATGCAGTCTTCGATGTCGTAGGCCAGCTCACGTACCTTGTTCTTCCACTCTTTTCTCTGGACATCGAGCTCATCACCGACGTCTGAGAGCTTGTGGAGCAGGGAGTTCATGCTGCTCAGTTCGTCCCTTAGGGCTCTGATCTCCTTGCGAATCCCCTTGAGTAGCTTGTACTCGTCACCAAGTAGTGTGACCAGCTTACAGAGGACTGAATTCATTGGCCCTGTTGAAACGCTCACTAGAAAGCCTGTCATGCTGGCTGGCCTATCGATCTGCTCTTGTTCTTTTAGTAGTTTCCGGTCATACCATTTGGTGGCCCAATGCGAGATACAAGGAGACCCTAGTTATGTATAGCCGCAGGGCATTGGTGATCAAGAGGAGCAAGGGTGGATGGGGTTAACAAAAAATATCATTGTTTAAAATAGTGGGTTATAGAAATGCAGCGAGCTATAGCAAGTTAAAAGATCTAAATTCAACGTGAATATAAATAATGGTACACTGTAAACAAATGTAGCTATCTATAGTGACAGCTGTAGCCGGCTATTTTTTACCTTAAAAAAATATATCAACATCGACAAAATCAAACTAGTTGATTTAGAGTCTCTACAAATAAATATTCATGCTTACCAGTCTAGAAGGTTCTCTAGGAGCCCCACAACCACAAACCAACCCTAAACCCTAATACCCCACTGCGGATAGCCTTAGGGCATGTTTGGTTGGAGCTCTAGAAAAATTGCCTGACACAGGCAGCTCCATCTAACCACAGACACTCAAAATCGGACGTTTAAGATTATTTTCTAGACCAGACAACTTTCTCAGGGTCTGAATCAAACAATCCTTTAGTCAATGGGCACTATCTAACCAACTACAATAAGTATCAGTAATTTATATCAGAAGTCGCGGTATAGTCTCTCGGCAGAAATTTCTTGCGAAGAAAATCTCTGCGAGCGTAAGATCCTTTAAGACCGACTAACATGAGAAAAAGTGGCAAAGTCAGATAGCGATGATGGGAACTTAAATGTTGGAGACCAAGACAATCACCATGCTTGCTGAAAACAACAGATAGAAAGATTAATGACCCGTATGGAGACTAAACTAAGATTAGTGTTTTGGCCTAGGGAAAGTCTTCTTCCCAAAGCTGGTTATTATATAGTACTCCCTCAGTTTCAAATTATAAATCATTATTTTAACTTTTTTAAAAAGTCAAACTACCTTAAGTTTGACCAACTTATATAATAAAAAAATTAATATTTATGATACTAAATAAGTACCATTAGATACTTTATTAATTATATTTTCAATGTATATTTATTTAATGTCATGTAATTTTTTTAATATTTTAGTCAAACTTAAGATGCTCTGACCCTCGAGAAAATTGAAATGATATATAATTTGTAACGGAGGGAGTATATTCTATAAATTGAATTGAAATAAGAGAGAGTTTGTCTGGACTAAACACATTTAAACAAAGAAACTTTCACACCGATAGAGCGAATAGTATAAAGAAAGGAGGAATATGTGACCATTCCCAAAAACCGTCCAAGGACCTTCAGAGGATCAAATGAAGTTGTGAAATACTCCTACCCAATGCATTAGGGAAGGTGCCGAGGAATGACATAGTTGAACATTCTATCTCTATCTCTATCAGTGACCTCCGCAATAATGTTGAATTAATTAAAGATGTATATTCTAGCAAGAAATTATAGAATAACTAAAAGGCAACAGATCGAGCCTGAAAAGGGTGTCATATCTTTTACAAGACGCCTCTTGACTCCAAAGAGAAATTGTACGTGAACGTTGAAATGTATGTGTGCTTTTCCAAAATTTAAATTCTGGTCGGCACCTACCTCCAGTTTTGCTTATATTAATTATCTTGTCAAATGCGGTATATCCGCAGAAATCTCTTGAGAGGAAAATTTTCGTATAAAGATAGTTTTAAATTAAACCAGCAAATTTAAAGATGATAAAAACTGGGCAAAACATGTACTACTGATGGGAACTCAGATACGAGACCAGGACTAGACTACCACCACTAGGATAGACTGAAAAGGATAGCTAGCTAGAAAGACTAATGACTTGGCATGGAAAGTAAGCTAACCTTAGTGTTTTAGATAAGAGTTAAATGTACCAGCGATCCTTAACTTACAAGGATATTGATGTCATTTAGGTTCACGAATTTTAAAATATATTTTTAGGTCCATAAACTTGTTATGTGGTACGACTCAGGTCCATACCAGCCATATAAATGTTTATTACTGATGTGGTATGCAACTTGACATATTTTTTACATTTAACCCCTCTCCTTCCATCTTCTTACACGAATGGATCCTTGTTTACCTCTTCTCTCATGCCAACCCATCCGATGCCAGGCTACAGTCACTGTGAGAAAAGAGGGAAGAAGAAGAAAGGAACTATACATGAGAGAAGAGGAAAGATGAGCGTTTAAATGTAAAAAAATCATGCCATGTTGGCATGCCATATTAATAAAAAATGCTCATGTGGCTGGTTTGGACATGTTAGAGCAAGTATTATAATAAGTTATAAGCTGGCTAAATGATGAGGTGTAGGAGAGAGGAGATAAGAGAGGGGAGAAACAGGTTGTAAGCTTACAGCTAGTTTGGACACAAGAACCAAAAAATTTGCATTGTAGGAGAGACATGTGGGACACATATTAATTATAAAGAAGTAATCACTATATGAGTGAGCTATAAGAAGGCTGTAAGACCCCTTACAGCCAGCAGCTGGCTAAATCTATTAAACTTGCTCTTAGCTATACCAAATCCGAATAATTTGTACACGATTTCTGATAAAATAAGGATCATCAATTGAATGATAAAGGAATAAGAATAATGAACACTGATTTCCTAGAGAGCGAACTCTAGGAAGATACAACAAATTAAGATTAAGTGGTAGAAATCAACGAATATGTTGCAATAAAATAAAAAAAATATTTATTTATTTTATTTTTCTTTCTTATGGATCACTTAATAAGTTTAGGGACCAAAAGTATATTTTTAAAGTTTGTGGACCTAAGTGACATACTCTTACAAATTTGAGGTCCACTAATGTGTTTAACTCTTTAGACAATTAATATATGCCATGCTAGCTCCCCCCAAGCTTGTTTTGTATTTTGCTTAATATGTCATTCTAAAATTGTGTCATAAAATAGGCAATATCTAGTTATCTACGTACCCTTTGGCTCATGTTTGATGCTCCTCTATGGTTCTCTGATTAAATGCTTACAAATTTGAGGTCCACTAATGTGTTTAACTCTTTAGACAATTAATATATGCCATGCTAGCTCCCCCCAAGCTTGTTTTGTATTTTTCTTAATATGTCATTCTAAAATTGTGTCATAAAATAGGCAATATCTAGTTATCTACGTCATACCCTTTGGCTCATGTTTGATGCTCCTCTATGGTTCTCTTATTAAATGCTTGTGCCATAGAACCATTTGGTATCTATGTTGAATTATGTTTCATCATGAATAAGTTTGACTACCAAGTCAGTACTTAGGTTTCATGGGATATGTCATTTGGTCCCACATACCAATTTATATGTTATGTAAAACATACTTGGTGGTTGGTCCTAAATGTTAACGTGTGAAGTTCACATGTCGTCAAAGGACGTTGTCTATGTGTCTGTCCAGATAAACACTTAGGCTCCGTCTGGATGCATGAAATTGAATTCATTTTAATAACCATAAGCTAATATGATTGTATATGGATTATAATTGTATATTATTGTTCACTATATGAGAGACATACTTATTGTTGTATTTCTATCGTAGGAGAGGGAGTTTGAACAATATGTTATAAGTTGCAAATAGAAATATAGAATGGTGATCTATAAAATCAATTTCCATCTCTTACCCTATAAATTTAAGATAGGCTTAAATGTGAACTTTGAAAAATGATGAAATATTAAATTTCAAGCTAAATAGCTTAATTTATTAAAGTGGATTTCAATTTCTCCAAATAAAGGGATCCAAATGGCCCCTCTAAACAAATTTGACCCCGATCACGATCAAGCCAGGGACAGAAATGGATGTGAGGAATATTCAGCGTTGTGGAATGAATAATAAATAGGAAAAAGTAGGACGTTGCCACTCAATTGTTCAGCTCAAGAGCGGGTGGAAAACACCATTTTTTATTAAATCCATTTCAATATAAGATTTTTTTGGCTTTTCTAGATATAATTGCTTTTACTATGTATTTAAGTGTATATTATATACATAGCAAATACAATGTTTTTTTAAATCCAAAACATCTTATAGTTTGAAACAGAGGAAGTAGCTCATAACATTTTAATTTGAAATTGTTTGGTTGCCTTCTTAGATTTTAAGTTGAAAATACCCTAGATGGACGTAAGTGCTGGACATTATCGGCAAATCATGGCCGGGAAACAAATTTGCTTTGTTCTTAATCTTGCATTATTTTTATACAATTTCAACATAAAAAATAGGGTTCCTTTTGTCTGTTAGCAACAGCGCGTCCCAGCCAACTTGCTCTGCAACTGCATCTTGATTATGGACTGTCCGAATGTTGACAAAAGACTGTTACAATCGAAAGGCACGGTTCTTTTTAGTATTTTTAGTATTGCATACATATACTTATACACAATATTTTTCTGCAAAGTAAAACCTTCTAGGGCACCTGTTCAGACTCAATATATACTTTGTATAAAACATTTCATTATAACTAGAACCATTGATTCAGTATGCACCAAGCACTGCCTCCGTATGGTGAATTTACCGATTCCAGAGCATGGCATGATCCGTTATTTCCCGTGTCAGTAAAAAGATTTTACTTATTTGGTGGTCTTGAATAAACAATTGCAGAATCCAATCTCCTGTATGGCTGTATTGATGACCTTTCTCCTGATATCGGACAGGTAAATTACAACTTCGACCTAGCTAACTCTGTCTCTCGCAACTGTGCACACATATCTGAGATTTCTTTTGCGAAGTATGCTTTAGCCTGCGGTCTCTTAACCTACAGATGCGTTGAGATGGAGTGTCAGCAGCTCAGTAATTTAGTACTGGAATCGCCTAACAGAGCAAATGAGCTTTACCTTGAATGTTGGGGTGAGGAGACCATTATCCAATGTGAATGGTTCAGCAACAAGAGCAACCGCTTTAGCAAATTCGAAGCCTCTTAGCTGGTACAAATATGGATCAAGACATCAATAAGAAGGCGCATCCGTAACATACAATTCACTTATGGAGAGAATATTTAAGGAGAAGAGTCACAGGTGAAGAATTATACCTGTGCTACCTTCCCAATGGAATCCATATCAGCCAGGACAGCAGCTCTTGCTCTAGGATCAGCACAGAGCTGTCTCAAGTCCTCGTACTACATGTTACAAAGGGTAATTTAGAACATAAACATGAACTGCAAATCCAAAGCATTTTATTTGTGGCTCTAAACTGTTTGGAAGCTTTAGTACTTATGCTTGGTTTATATTCTAAACTAGAGCAGTGTGAATATGCTTTCATGAGCTCAAATAAACAGGGGACAAATGCAGTAGTCAATACTTTTACGGTTTTACCTGAATTCCTTCTGATGCAGCCCAAGACTTCAATACCTCCGGTTCAACTGCTACAATGGCAACTAGGAAAGAGTTGAAACTATCACCTGCATCCAGATCAACAACTTTAAGATGTACATGACGGTATTTGATGCTTTCAGCAATTCAGCTTGTATGGATTCACTTGTATTACCATATATAAAGCATTGAGCAATGAACTTGCACTTAGCATAGACATTCTCAATCTTCTCTGGAGCTATGTATTCTCCTTGAGCCAACTTAAAAATGTTCTTTTTCCTTGAGTCCAGAAAAGTATAAAACAAGAAAAAACACAAAAATAAAACTTAGCAACTCAATTTCTCTGGAGCTATGTATTCTCCTTGAGCTAACATGAAAATGTTCTTTTTGCTTGAAAATTTCTTGACATCTAGGATGAATTTCAAACTGAATTGTTGTGGCTATACTTAACTTTATGTGTACTACGTACATGGTTTTTTTTATGATTTTTGAAACATTGCAACATGATATTTTAGCTAACGAGGGCGCCAAATCTGCACTCAAACTGGAATACCAAAAGACATCGTTCAGCTTTACCTATCTATAATTTTCAGACGCCCTCCAGGCAGCCACAAACCTATGTCTCCAGTATGTAACCAACCATCCTCATCAATGACCTCTCTCCTGCAGGTTTTCAAATACATAATCAAAGTTTAATGGATATATTTATTTAAAAGATGTAAATAGATGTGTGATGACAAGTTACGTCTGGACTTCATCTTTATAGTAACCGCGGAATATTATAGGCCCCCTAACACAAATTTCTCCACGAGGATATGGTTGATCCTCTGAAGTATAATTCATTTCTGGGACGTCCACAAGTTTAACCTCTGCAGAAGAAAACAGAATGCACATTATTAAAGACTGAAAACAATGCATATAGTGCAGCATCACGCAAATCTTTCAGAAGTGTTGAACCTAGTATAATTTGTGCAAAAAGAGAAAGAACTGTGACATCTTTTTCATGGAACACCATAATTTCACTCATGGACTATTGTATCTTGTTAACTGGGCAGCCTCAAACAAAATTGAACATAAAAATAACCCTTGAATGTATGTAAGATGTAACTCAGGATAACATGAAACAAATGCAAGACTAACCCAGGACAGGTTTCTTCAGTACAGCTATTCTCAAGTATCACCGCAATTCAGTATGAAGGTGAGAAACATAAATGTAAATCAACTCATGTAATAGCATAAACACACCATTATTTGAAGATGGATTCTCTCTGTGCTCTTTTTGTATTAACAAGATTTATGAGAAATAACTGTTGACATAAGAGAAAACTTTACCCAAAATTAATTTTATCTTAAAAAAATAAATCAGAGCTTACCACAAGAAGGATTTGGAGATCCAACATGTCCAATTGATCTGTCACCACTATTCATTGTACTGATGACACAAGATGTCTCTGTCATTCCATACCCTTCAAGAACTTCACCGAAGCATCTAGAGAAAAGAGTTAACGATGTTTTTATTTAGGGTCATTTATTATTAACAGAGCCAAACTTGTTTCATATAATCATCATGCCACCAAGTTAGCGCAGACGAATGCAGCTTACATTCTCAGAAATTCCATTACATCTGGTGACAATGGAGAAGCGCCTGAAGTCATAAGTCTCATTCGTCCACCAAGTCTAGCTTTAATTTTGTTAAATACCAACCTGTCCCACATAGGTGATGGGTTTGTACCTAACAACAGAAAGTGCAGAAGTAACATTTCATTATCATGTAGGGTATGAATATTTGGTCTGTTGGTGGAGCATGAATGAAATTTTGCATCTTTCAGTCCAATTGAAGTTAGAGAGGCATATCATATCATTAAAGAAGAACTGAACTTCAAGCTGATTCAGTTGTAATGGTCAAAGTAATATCATGTAAAAATATAGGATGGATTGTGTAACAAACTAGTTAGGTAGTTCATGCCAAGGACAGATGACTCAGGAGTCAGGACAACCAATTCGTACATAGTCCATGAACAACATTGTGATTTACCATGACCTAGCAGGCTACACAAGAATTCTCGTATTTCTATGCACCTCAGGAAATAAATCCTGTTAATTGGTTTCCGAGGTAGAATTGTAGAAATTACAAGCTCAAGCTGCAAGTGAATGTAAATGGACTCCACAAAGTTAGTCTGTTACCATTTATCATAGCATGTAGCTTGGCATTGTATGCAGTATGGTACAACTTTTCTCTCAATCCCCCAGACTCCTTCACAGCATTTGTAATTCTACGAAGTGATTATGCAGCCATCAAGTTATCAGCATCAAGAAAGAAGAAACAATAATCTTAGAAGAAATGACCTGCAATAGTTGCACCAAATATGAAAAACAAAATCCAGATTACTGATATTGTCTTACGCAGCATAAATTCTGTTATATAACCGGGGAACACTTGCAAATATTGTTGGTCTCAAAGCAGCCAAATCATCCATCAGCTTCAAGTTATCCTGGATGTTAATGTAACATAAACATACTTAACAAAAAGATGAAAAAAGAGCAGAAAACTAAAGGTAAAGCAATAATTATGACAAACAGTAAGTAAATACGCCACATTTGCTATTTGATAAGAGAGGAACATAACGTTTAGTGCACAATACAATGCGTGCCAATATAATAGATTGATAGAATATTAACTCAGAGATTGAATGACCCAAAGGTTTCATGTCATTCAAACTAGAAACAACGTAAGTATGAAACAATGCATCAATGAACTATTCAGCGCCTCTCTTTTATAATTCTCCATATTATTTTATCCATGCCATTTTGCCCACCTTATGTTGATTAAGCAACATATAGGATCCAGGGCCACGGTTGTTTGGTCCGCATGACAACCATGAACACAAATACAGTTTTTCTAGAGATGACATGGTTATTCAAACAAAAAGATTGCAATGTACTGGTATAAAGCTATCGTCCTAGATTGTTTCAGATATGCATACCCCTTGGTAGAATCCAATGGCAACACCGTAGTGAAGCAATGCAACCTGGTTAGCCCTCTCATAGATGTGAGCCAAAGGTAGATATGAGATGTACCTGAGTGATACAAATATGAAATAGCTACTTTTAACATTGAGTGCTGACAAAAGCAAAATAAGCTACAGAAGAAAGAAACGGTTAACGATTTAATGTAAAAATACTCACACGTCAGAGGGGTAAAACTTAATGCCTAAACTTGATCCTGCTACATTGGCAATTAAGTTCTCATGAGAAAGTACAGCTCCCTGGGAAAAGATTGACAATCCAACTTCACCAGTTTGAAAGGTAAATGCAGAAGACTCTGCTAGTGGAGCAAAGAATAATAGATGATTTACCTTTGGTGTGCCAGTAGTGCCACTGGTGTAGCAGATAGTAGCTATATCTTCAGGTTTTGGAGGACGAAAAGTTTGAGGACTCATCCTTCCCTGAGTTGAAGAAAAAAAGCTCATAAAACAAGTGAACATGGTAAAGTAGCAACGAGAACTGTGGTAGAACATTTTATTCAAACTAGAACATGAGAGACAGTTTATTGATAAAGGAAACTCCAATACAAAAAATCAACTTGCAGTTGGCACATAAAGAGTGCTGGAACCTTTTAAAGTACATAACCAAAGCATTTGTAGACAATAGACAAGAATAGAGCAAGTGACCAAAAGGGAATGGCAATTTTACTTTTGAGGTGCTTCAAGAGAAGCTGATTTAGCCTATTTCAGATTATTGACAGTAACAATGGTTTGATATCTCTCAAAACTCCTTAATTTCACATATACAAACAATAGAGTGATTGGCCGTATAGTATAATCTGTAATTCTGAGGGTTGTCTGTTGCCACCTTGTTGGGTTTGCTCCTGCTTGCGCCTTGCAAGTGTCCAGATTGATCCAAGATGGTGAACAGACTTGTAACGTTTCAAAGAAAACTACTTCCTTCTTAATGAATATGGGCTCCGACCCGCTCACGAAAAAAAAACAATAGTGTGGTTTACAGAAATACATGTTCAGGCACGTTTGTGTAAACATAGTGTGATTTACAGGAACCAAAATTTACAGCAACAACCACTATGCAGTGCTAACGATAGGCCTCCATAGAGAAATCTTTTTTATGAGAAAACTCAAGGATCGTTTAGCAAACCCACCTCGTTGTGTAGTCTGTTGTATGTCATAATTTTGCATTCAGTAGTTGCTGGTGCCGTTGGCATATTTGAATCATCTCCACCAACCACCTATGCAGAAACATGTTAGTATTGAATACACAGGAAGGATAAAAAGCACATACAGTTGCAAATTGTCCAACTTACCACAATAAGACGAACACATGTCATTTGAGTTATAAAGCTTAAAATCTGCAATTGATAGATAGATCCAAAGAAACAGGTTAAATATTTACACTTTTGTCATTATATATCACGATACAGTATAGAAACTAGCAATTATTTAATGTTGAGGTAATATATTGAAATCTCACAGCATTTAGAGTTTGTGGCACACAGAATATAACTTCTACTGTTGCATGGTTCACTATAAACTGAACTGCATCTGGACCTGAAGAAAGTTTACAAAAAAGACGTTATTACACGAATGAAGAAAGGATCAATGGTCATCCTTTGATGTGAACATACCAAGAGTATCATAAAGTGGCACAGATACATATGAGTATGCCGCACAAGCATGGTCAAGTATGATCCACTCCGGTCTGTTTATAAAATATAGACCAATTCGTGCACCCTGATTAAGGAAAAAAAGAGAATATTAAGTTCAAATAATTCATCATTGGATACTAGAAGTACCCCCCCCCCCCCTACTGTTATTACTACTGATACTACCTCTTTTTCTAGATCTTCCCTGAGGTATTTCCTGTGTTTTATGTCTAGCCTATCCCAACTTGCTTTGGACTAAAAGATTTAGTTGTTGGTGCTGCTGTTACGAATGCTAAAAATTTCTTTACAAATATATCAATGTGTGACAAAATATATGCTTGTTAATAGTCAAAAAAGAGGAACAATTCTTGTTGAGAGCATGATGGCTCACTTCAGGTATTCCGTGATAAATAAGACCAGAACCTATTGCAGTTCTGCTCGTACTAGCTTCTCCATATGTCATCCACTTGTAGCTGCAATATTTGTTGACTTAAAAGAGTAAATGCTAGAAAAAAGAAGTAGCAGAAAGGCAATAATTAGGCATGCATCAGGTAACTGATCCTTACTCTCCAACTGTTCCATCTGGGCAGATTCTTGTACCCAAATATCTACAATCTCGGAAAATTTCGACTGCATATCTGTGGAATATGGCATACATAGGTCATTGTGCCTGGGAGATGACTAAAGCACTAAAGCATTTTCTTATGAATCATATAGTCTGCAAAAATAAGCATTTTTTAGCAGGTTGCATAAAACCAGCAGATAAAAAACTGTCATTCAGCCTTTTTTAGCTCTTACTTTACAATTGCTTAAAAGGTTACAGGTCCACTTTGCCAAATTAATCTGACCCAAAAAAATGACGATATATTTTTTTCAGATCCAAGTCTTCCACAACATAACTAGCAGTTGCTTCCCTAACTCCGTTTTTCTAGGAAATCTTTCATAAGCAATGTAAAACTATCGCATCGACAATTTACACTCTTGAATGTGCAAAAAAGAAAAAAAAAGAGAGAGTTGAAAACAAAAGGTTCATAACCAAGCAAGATCATATCCAGTGCTCCCACCATATTTGATGCTCTCATGTTACCGTCCACAGTTGCGTATATAAAAAGGCATGATAAACTTCAACAAAAATATGAACATACAATCATCTATTTGACCATGCAAAAATTGATCCTGAACTAAAAAAAATGCGCAAGGAGGAACAAAAGAAATAGAAAAAATAGCATGTGAATTGAACAATTGGTGTGGGCGCAACTCTTCATGTGTGGTCTGCAACCCACACCCGGTGTTACATGCACACTGGTGAGGGTGTCACTGTCCAACTCGAGCACAAGTATCTGATTTGCCAGATTTGTTTGGGGACATGCTACTTACCACTTGTAATAGCATAAGTGTCGGAAATCCAACACAGGTGTGAGGTGTCTGACTTGGTAAAAAAAAAAAGATGTGTCAGGGTAGCATTTCCCGCACCAATTCACATGCTGATTCTCTTTTTTTTGTTTCTCATAGCATTTTTTTTATTCAAGCTCAAATTTACAAGACAGAGACGGTTGCATGATCTATCTGTCCATATTTTTGTTGGATTTTTTTCATACACTTTTTATATTTGCAAACGTGTGCCAGGAATATGGGAGCACCTAACCTGGTTGAGCATAGAGTATGTTCTCAAATCTCATAACCAAGCATCCTTCGAAGAAGTTGAGATGGGGATTTATTACAGTTTAAACAGATCAAGGAGGTTGATGGTGCTGGTCATCCTTTCTTTCGCACAACATCTCACTCCCACCTCATCAAGTCAAAGAAAAAAAAAGAAGGCCGGAAAATATACTATAAAAAAACGTACACAATAACAAACTCTCCCAGCTCTACTAGCAAACTTTCCAATAAAAAAAAACCATAGTGCCAATATTTGTTTGATCTGTTGAAAGTCATGGGCATTCAATTGAATTCAGATGAAAGAGATTGAGAATTCTTACACAAAATTATCATGCAGAGTTCCAATCTCCGGATTATCAGGGAATTTATTTATTAATCTTAGAGGAGAATGTGCAGATCTGCAAGACAGAAAGAGGTGATATAAGGCACCACAAGAAGCAAAATGCAGCTTAACGTGTAAAAGTAACCTACCTGTACACATTCCACTTTCCAGTTTGCAGCTTCTCAGGGAGAACAACACTGTAGCCCTGTTCTGTTAAAGAAAAAGGTATATGAAAAGTCAACTGCTAATGAAATCTTTGGTTTGGATGAGCTACTTTCCAAAACGCAAATGTGGCATGTTGCCTCTCTAAGAAACGGTCCAAGTTAAGTGAAACATGAACAGTTGAAATTGGGATGATATATGCGGGACCAATGGGTCATGGACAGGTAAGAAACAGATAGCAGCAAACCACTCATTCATATATCCATATTAATTATAAAAATTCAGTGTACGGATTTGGACTTGGGGATGACAGGAAGGATAGACTCATAAGCTTTGCCACTGCATTAACTAATAATTTATAGTATGCTTCCGGTTTTGTACACTACAGTATGCCATACTATTGATATTGATACATGTACAGTTGGTGAGTTGGACCTGCCCATGAAGCAACCAGTGTCCTCTCTTGAGCACTAAAGTGGATGTACCATGATCAGCTGACACGGGACAATAAGGCAGTACTAGCAAATTGCAAACAGGGCCAGTACTCTTTTTTTTTTCATTCACCGGTTTCTGCATCAAAACTGCACGGCTGCCCACCCACCCACCCACCCAGATATACGAGTAGTACGGCATATCATCATCATCAGATAATAAAGAAAAAAAAAGTCAAAAAGGGAGAGGCATCTAGGCCAATCCAATCTGAAGAGCAGTCCGTTAAGCAAAGCAACGCCCACGATCCAGTGCAAAAGCGACGGTTCCATACATATTCTTAATAATAAAATTCAAAATAAGTAGAGCGGTCAACCGAGCGATCCGCTGATACGTGGCGGCGCCCCGTGCGGGCATCCCAAAGATCGCCTGACACGATTGCGACTTACCTCTACAGGCCTCCTCCGGTAGCACTTTGGATCGGCATAACTCGACGGCGGCGGGGAACGCCGGAGGCCTCACGGGCAACTCCGGGTGGGTAGTGAGTGAACTAGCAATAGTATAGGGCGGAGTAGCTCTGAGACTGACACCCCACGCCACGCCGCGCCGCGCCGCCGCGTGGCCGCATTCGTTCCGGACTCCGGAGGAGGTAAGAGGTGAGATGGGGAAGCGCGGGCGCGCGGCGTACGTACCGTGGGCGTACTCAGCGGCGACAGGGTTGGCGGCGAGGCCACATCCTCCGTCCGGCGGGGGCTGGTGACGGACGTGGGCGGAGGAGACCGCACGGAGACGGCGCTGTGCGGCGCCCATTGTGGACTGCTCCTCCCGCGCCATTGCTTCCTCCGTGCTCGGCTCGGCTCGCCTCGGTTGGAGTCCCTTCCGGTCCCTGTCCCTGGGGCGTTGCGTGGGAAGGCGAGGAGGACGAAGAGCTGCCGAGGTGGCGGAGGAAGCGGCGGTTGTAATAGTAGTACTACGCGCGTTCCTGGCGTGGGAATCGAGAGGGGCGCGCGCGCGAGAGAGAGAGAGAGAGCGATACGCGTCGCCGTCGGCGTTGGCGTCGCGTCGGGGACAGGCGGACGGGGACGGCTGAGTCGGGACGGCCAAGGAGATGGAGACGGAGACGGAGACGGAGACGGAGACGGCTCGTCGTGCGTGGTCGCCAATCGCTGCGTCGCGCTCGCGGGGTTTGGACAGGCCTCGCTCTGGAATCTGGATGGATGGAGTTGGACATGGACGGACGGATGGGATACGGATAGACTGGGTTTTCTAGACGGAGGAGGAGGATGCGTCGCGTGCATCGGTGTTCTCGACGCCTCTTGGAGTCGTCTAGGGAACAGCTCACGGATATAGTATATATAAAATTTAAATTTAAACAAAATAAAATAATAATAATAAATAAATAAAATAAATGTTGTCTTACAGTTGGCGTCTCTCGTCTCGTCGTGCGTCACGGCATGGCACGCCTGCGCAAAAGCCGGTGTGGGTACAACAACAGCAACGGACGGACGAGGGGCCCGGGCGGGCGGCCGTCCGTGTGTGGGCGCGCCGCGACCTCGTCTTCCTTTGCTTGCGAGTTGCGACTAGCCAACGGCTTGCACGTGGGACGTGGAAAACGCAACCTAGTAGTACGTAGTAGTAGTTGTATAGTAACAACGCGGCAGATGATCAACAACGATGTTTGAGCTTGGTATATACGGATATACCGTATGTAGGGGTTGCCATCAGGCCCCCGCTGTTCCTGGTGCCAGACCGCTAGATGTCCACATTAGATGTCCATTAGACGACCAAAATCATCAATGGTCTCGAAACGCACTCGCGCTCTGACCAGACCGGCGGCAAACCAAAGAGGCTTTTATATGTTTGGATTTGGACATCCGTCGATGGACAAAGGTCTTGAATTTCAGTCATCATTATTAAGAAGAATTTCCAAAAGTAAAATGTTCCCAGGTACATCGACATCGCCTATGTCAATAGCCTCTGATTTGCCTGACACTGTGTTGCTGGTAGCTTGGTTAGTTTGTTGTTGTTCCTATATAAGAGGAGGCTCATGTGCTATAAGTTAGTTACACCTTATTACATGTAACACAATTTGGTGCGAAAAGGACGAGACCAATGCGAATGCCGACAAGCGACAAACTATTTACTACTTTACCACCTCTCATCCTTGCCTTAGCTAGCTAGCTAGCATCGTAAACTTGTACGGTTGTCTTATCTAATAGCCTCCTAAATTTCCTTACAAAATATTCAAAAGGCTAGGTGAAACCGCTTCAAGAAATGTGATGCTTTTGCTGTAGTTTCTGTTTCAGTTAATGCTTACTCCTTTAAATTCTAACGAACCTGCCTCCATTTAGTAGACAACAAATGCTCAACTGACTTCGATAATAATACAAGTCACACTCTCACAGGCCACACAGTCAAAATCTTTCAGAGAGTAATATTTTGCATACAAGTTAATACATTGCGGTGCAGCATAGTTGTACTAGCATTGTCGTCTGCGATCTTGAAACATTCTATATTGAGGCCAACAATGATATTACAATAAAGAGAAATATATAATCAATGGCAAATTGACAATACAGTTAAGCAAAAGTACATTGCATGGGTTTATGCAATTACCCCTCAACAACTTCCATATGAAAGAAGGGGGGCCAGTGTACTTGTATCAAGCCTAGAAAACTGCATTACTATCTCCTTGGCTAATTTTCCATTGTATTTTATGGCATTATTTTGGATCCTAACCAAGCCTTGCCTCATCTTGTTATATGCAAGGAAACCACATTTGGTTAGGCAAGCTTCCTCGTTTTATGTGGGCAAGGAAACCACATTTTTTTTCCCCGCAAATATGCAGAGTAGTAGAGTACACTAGTACGTAGCTGACCAGCTCACGTGATCTGCAGGAAGTTGGCGCATGAGATCCGAGGCCCAAACGTTTTGGCATCCGCAACCGCATATCCCTTCTCCGTTTCGTGGCCGCCAATCTTTCCCAGAGACCGACAAGACTCTGCAAGGAAAACTTGCTTGACCTCGTCGAAAACACGGGAAGGGAAAAAACAGAAACCCATCTCCCTTACACGCGGGCCCTACAGGTGGACGGTCCCACTGTCATTGAGTCGTACACGCGAGTAATCTTCTCGCCCATCCCAACCCAACCCTCGTGACGGGGAATCAATAGCGCACAATCTCTCCTTCCAAATTCCAATCCCCAATCCAGTCCGCCCCGATCCGATTCCACAACGCGCCCCCGCCACCGCCGGAGCATCGTCGTCGACCGATCTCGCATCCTCCGACGCAACAGCCCGACCTTCCCCTCCCTCCCTCCCTCCCTCCAACCGCCGCTGCGGCTGCGCTGCCCGCCCACCGGGGTACCGCGTCGACAGGCGCACAGCGGTTACAGGAACGAGACCGTGACGTGTGGGAGAGAAGGGTTGCCGGCCATGGCGAGCACGGATCTGCTGCGGAGGGAGGAGGAGTTCTACTCCTCCCTGTTTGATTCCGCCAAAGGTAACGCCTTTTCCGCGCCACTCTCGGATGAGAAATTGGCGATGCTGATTTCGCCCCCAAATTGGACGGACCGCGATGCGGATTTCGCCCCCCCAAATTGGACCTGTTTTTTTTTGTGCTGAATTTGTTGCGTGTGGTATGGACGCAGGCGATGGCGCCAAGTCGCGCTCACAGCTGATCGAGAGGAAGATTGAACTCCTCGAGGACATGGCCACCAACGTGAGGATGCTCATCCTGACTGTTGTTTTCCTTCTGTGCCTCTTGCCACACTTTTTCCCCCCTGTGGTACATGCTTAAGTGAAAAATTTGTTGTGTATCTCCTGTCATGACAAATAAAAAAAAATGAAAT
Source organism: Microstegium vimineum (assembly GCA_022036555.1). Classification (NCBI taxonomy): domain Eukaryota; kingdom Viridiplantae; phylum Streptophyta; class Magnoliopsida; order Poales; family Poaceae; genus Microstegium; species Microstegium vimineum. The sequence continues at coordinate 55,025,995 of CM039132.1, read as the reverse complement.
TGTGCGAAATCGCATCGTCAATGTTTGTAGGCTTTAATGTAATGGAGTATAAGTGTGATGTAATATGAAACATTTTGTGTTGTCTATACTATACTAGGGGTCGGCTGGTTGATGATTTACACAATACAATGTTGTTATACACAGGTCAGTAACCGGAGATCGCGAAAGTGGTTGAATGACCGTTTGTTGATTGAACTTGTCCCACGTCTTCATGTTGAAGAAATCAAAGGCCTTTTCGCCCCTCCACCGTGGGGTAAACTCCAGATGCTGCCTTAGTTTTTTTTAATGCATTTTTACTAACCTGGCAATGAACTTTGCTGTTGTGTTTACATGGCTTGCTGTAACTGTTTTGTATTGCTTCATCATGTATATGTGTGCTACAAAAGCTCTGCGGTGTGTTTACAGGAACATAAAGATCATCTATTCATCTTCTCTTAAGCATGCCCATTTTTTAAAAAGGACTACAGTACTGAAATTTTTTTTGGAGTCAGGGTTTGCTCGTTGCGCTCTCTCTATTTGTTGCAAAAGTGTTACATTGCTTCGTTTAATGGTGTTCCAGAAAATCTCTAAATTATGTTGGCATGTGGCAGAAACATAGAGACTGTCTTCTGCTAAGCATGCCCATTTTAAAATTCCACATGGACTACAATACTAAAGAATTGTTTAGTCAAAGCATATGCTTGTTGCTCTTCTATTATGAATCAAATGTTTTCTTTCAAATTCTTGTGTGGAATCACTCTTCCATTAATCATGGGCATCAAGTGCATGATATTTTCATGTGTATACTTTGTAAAAAGCTCATCTTTATATTATAATGATTATGCAGGTGAGGAAGTACCCTTGTCAGCATTCTGCAGGACAAGTGTTGGTGAATGGGATGCCTTCAGGAGCATTGACATGGATGCTGAGGTATGTGCAATGCTAATGCCTTTCTTGCTAGCCACATTCTGTTCATCATAGCCCACAATATAGTTTAGTGAAATGAACAACTGAGACAGAAGATCTTTATATCACACCATGCATTAGTTTGTGAATCAGCTGTACTTATCTAGTTTTTTTTTCTCATTTCTAGGCAAGATTGATGCAACATATGAAAAGATCATCGGAAAAACCCAGGAATCATGTGGACGAAGGGGAATTGATTGCGCTGAATGCTTGGCATCGTATAGATCGCCAAACTAGAGAAGCAATAAAGAGAAATTTCCTTCCTGATCTGCTTGAAATATATGAAGTACTGCCTTCTTTCCTCAAGTTTGGACCTCTATTTATTGAAATGATTATAATGGATCATGGCTAATTAGTTTGTTACTTGTAGTTTCCAGACTAACAAAATTTAGTGAGGTTTATTAATAGGTGTTTAATAACTGTTACATTTCCAAGATAAGAAAAGTATATCAGTTTACCACTGTGCATGTAAAAGCAGATTTCTTTCTTACAATCATCTCTATGGTGCATAGGCTATGCTAAAGAAATATTTTGGGTGTTTATTCTCCATAGCCCTGTAACTACATTTTTCCACCTTGTGCTAAATTTTGAGTCTCAAAAGTTGTTATCAATACTAGATAACCGAAATTCAGTTGCTCATAGAAACCGGTGCCGAGTTTTCTTTCCTAGCTATTAGAATTACGGTTTTCTTAACTTCATTTATGTCACTTCCACCAATTTTTCATCCAGCCGATTTGACTCAGCTTGTCAGTTGCTCACGTCACCTTGCTTCTGCCTTTTCATGTTTGCAGGGACGAGTTAGGGCCTTCATTGAAGATAGTAGTGACAAGGATGTGCTTACGCTGAATGTCCAGGACCCATTTCAGAGGCTGCTTCTGCACGGTGTTTGTGAGGTGAGTTTGTTCCCAAGTCGAGGAAAATCCAACAGCTTCCGCTGGAAGAACATAGTTTCTCTCTTAGACAGCTGCAGTGTTGATCATGGCTTGTCTATATGCAGTTCTACAACGTGACCTCGACAACCACAAGCAGCGTAAGAGATGGGAGGCCTTGGAAGACAACCACCATCAAGAAGAGGCAGGGAACGGGTGTTCCCTCTAGAATCACATTAGTTAACTTTCTGAGGATGAAGAATGGGTCCCAGTAACATATAGTTGCATTAGGACCATCTGACGTGATTTGGGCGCTCAGATCTTGCCTGAGTGTGTACTGAAGTATCTTGATGTGGCTCGAGAAGCCAACAAATTTGTTGCTTTAGGTTCCGTCTAGTCTGTTGGCAAATGTAAATTATCCGTATTTCCTTTTGAAACACATCGGTCACTGGCAAATCATGCTCTTATATATCGCATCAACCTGCTGGCTATTTGTACGGTTTGAATCGTCTTGTTGGCATCATTGTTTTGATTGAGCCCCTCTCGGGTTTCTTGGATTTCAATGTTTGAACTCAAGTTAAACGGGGTCTGATCTAAGTGCAAAGTTTGAACTCAAGTTAGGGCAGGGAGTGTGGTCTAACTTTGGACCATAAGCTAGTGATGAGATGTTTATTAAGGCTATTATTCTGTGGAGGGATTTGGTGTGGAACTATTTTTTTTGAAAATTAGTCTGGACATGCTTGTTTTTATGTTTTGATTTGATGAAAGCTAGTAATATTTAACAAGTTTTAAATGTTTGATCAGATTTTGACGAAACATGAAGGATTTGTGTAATGGAATGGGGGCATTACGTCACTTAAACTTGAAGAGAGATTGCTACATTGTGTAACCAAGAAGAGAGATTGTTACATTGAAGGGAGACAAACACATCAATCTTTCTCTTAAGAAGAACAATAATATTATTATTACAACTCTGCTGCTGCTACAAGTAGTAGAGTAATTAATAATAAATAATAATAGTAGATGAAGGAACTCTACTGCTCGGGTACATTTGGCAACACGCGTCCATTATTAGGACTCCTCTACATGTGGCACCGCCGCCGGTGTGCTCACCTCATGGGCGGCATCTTCGTCGGAGTCGGTGTCGTCGTCTTCATCGGAGGAGTCAGAGTCTTGGTCTGTATGCTGCTGCTGCGTGGGCATGGGCAGGGCTTGACGACACATCGGGCAGATAGGTTTGACCCGGAGCCAGGTGAAGATGCAGTCAGGATGGAAGGCGTGTGAGCACGGCATCACCCTGAGCTTCTCCCCAGCGTTGGCGTTGAAATCCTGTAGGCACACGGCGCACTCCTCCGGCATCCCCTCGTCGCCGGCCCTCGCCTCCCGCAGACCCTTGATGGCATCATCGCTGGAAGCGGGGACTCGAGCACGCTTGTCCATGTGGCCTTGTAAATCCAAAACCGGACGATACCGATGATGCTCCTCGACCCAGCGCCTGCGGAGGTCCTCGATCGTGTCGGGACTTGGCAACTCGTACTGGACCCGGTAGAATATCACCGCGCCATCGACGCGCGTCGCCCTAACCACCCGACGGAAGCCAGCAGGAACAGGGGAAGTAAAGACCGTGTCATCCCTATACTCGTAGAATCTTACCTCGTCACCGGGGAGCACCGCCAGCGGCCTAAGCGTCCCATGGAAGCTAGCTGGAGCATCGGAAGTAGCGACTGTGCCATCCATATGCAGGGACTCCTCTCGGCTCCTGACGGCGGTGCGTGGTGAGATGGATGAACACGAGATGGATCGAACCGAGAGGATCGAGCAAAGCTTACCAGGGATTGATGGGATCTGCTCTGCTACTGCTTATATTGTCGATGATCGGATCCTTTTGATTCGAGTCGGCTTCGATTTGGATGTGGCTGCGGTTCCTGTCCAAGTCAGGATTCGAGTCGGCTTCGATTTGGATGTGGCTGCGGCTGGGGAAAGCCAAATCGGTTCGGTGGCCGTCAATTTAACGCTAAAATACACACGTGGCCGTCAATTTAGCTCGGCCAGCAGCGGCGCCTTGAGCAGCTCGGCGGCAAACCCCGGCACGATTTGGATGTGGGGAAATGCTCGGAGGCTCGGAGCAGGCGTCCCCAATCCATCCCCTCCTTTTTAATTATTTTTTTATTTATCAAACCCCCACTCTTTTTATTTCGGTTATATGCACGGCCCCACTTCCATATAGGAACCGACCCAACCTCCTGCGGCATGATTGTTGCCGGATAGGATTGTATTTAATGTCCTTATATACTAACTCCGTCACTAAAAAAAATAGATTTTTAGAGTTATACTAAGTAAAACATTTTGAACTTTGACTATTTTTTTAAAAAATATATTAAAAATTATGTTATTAGAATTATTATAGAACATATTTTCACATGATAATTATTTTAAGTCATATATGTTGTTATAGTTTTCTATAAAGTTAGTCAAAGTTAAAAAAGTTTAAGTGATACAAATTTTAGGAATTGATTCTTTCAAGGGGTGGAGGAAGTATTTATGTATAAATATAATATATAAATATATCTAAGTGTTCTTTTACATCACTGCACTAAACAATACAAATTAGGGAAATTTTGCTACTAAACACTCACAATGAACTCCCTCTGCTGCTGGACAATGAAAATAGTAAGATTTGCTGAAGGACACTCTATTTTTTATTAAATTTGTTGGTGGGCATCGTGCCCAATAAATCATTTTGAAAAAATTAATATAAAATCATATAAGTACCAAAAAATTATACTATAAAATCTTATATGCTCTATATTATGAGAACTATACAGTAAAAATATTGTTTTGTACTAAAACAACCATTTTCCCTCTTCAAAAATAGACAAATTTAACCGTGATTAATTTCTTAATATGTTTATAAAATACTAAAAATCTAGGAAACATCATAGAATGTGTATATCACCAAATCTTGACTATGCTAAAAATATTATCTTAAAATAATAAAGTTTATAATGGTATATTTAGCATGACTGACTTATAGATTTATGTGGTGTCAAACTTAATTGATATATTAAACTTTATTATTTCGAGATGATATTTTTAGCATAGTCCTCATTTGGTGATTACACATTGTGTGATTTTATCAAGATTTTTAGTGTCCTACAAATATATGAATAAATTAATAATGTTTAACTTTGTCTATTTGTGAAGAGGGGCAAAATAATTGTTTTAGTACAAAACAATATTTTTACTGTATAGTTCTCATCGTGTAGAGCATATAAGATTTTATAGTATAATTTTGGGTACTTATATGATTTTATATCAATTTTTTCAAAATGATTTATTGGGCACAATGCCCACCAACAAATTTAATAAAAAATAGAGTATCCTTCAGCAAATCTTACTATTTTCATTGTCCAGCAGCAAAGGGAGTTCATTGTGAGTGTTTAGTAGCAAAATTTCCCTACAAATTAATAACCTCATGAAAATATTATTCAGTATTTATAATATTAACACTTCCTAGTCAGTTTTAGCAACTGGAAGAATATCGTTGTCGTGTGTATATATACATGGAACTTTCTTTCTACACCTACGTGTAGTTACTCCCACATATATATCTTTAGATTCATGATGCATATGAACCGACAAAGTATATGTACGTAAAGTATATGATCATACTAGACTATCTAGGGTAGTATGTGTATGATGTATGGAAGTATACATAGGGTATATGGTTATACTTATTTTACAGACTACAATAGTAATTTTATAAAAATATATTATAAAATATATGTTTTTTAAAAAAGTCATGTTGCAAGTTTTTGAGTATCTTCAAATGAGTATATAAACATACTTAAACTGGTAAATGAGTATGAATAAGTACATAATATTGTTTATTAAAGTTGAAAGTAACTACACGCAGAAGAGTATATTCAGTAGCCATTTATATACTAATTTATGATAGAGTGAATACATATTTACTGCAACGGAGTTACTATAATACGTAAGGATATTTAGTGTAACATTATAGTAAACCACATAGTAAGGGTCACTATAATTTTTTTTAGAATGTGCTTGGCACGTATTTTTTTAAGAAGAAGTTTAGAAGCATACACATCCTACATCACATCATAGCGAAATGCCATTAGTGATGAGGTCGAATACAAACAAAAGGCACCGTAGGGCGGCGGAACATACACTGGTTTGATTAACTAAAAAAAACTAATTATGCGACCAAATAACTAGATCAGTGTTGCCCGCTAAGCATGCCCAATCTAACACGGGCAACACCCTACCCTCACATGCTCCAGCCATCGAGAACAGCTCACGCATGGCGGCATGCTTGAAGGCGGAAAGCGGCCCAACAAACGTAACATGCAACTTCATCGCATCAGGCATCTACGACCTATTCACTGGCTTGCGTGTCCACTTGTTGGGAAGGACCGCTTCGCCTCCGGATTGGGGTCGCGGTAGCTAGACTTATCAGCTAACCTATCACTGCGCTTTGGGATGAACATGGAGTCATCAGGACGCGATACATGTAGGTGTTGGGGATGCGATCAACTATTCCTCTAGTGGCAGCTTCAAGGATGCGATAAAGCTCTGCAAGGAGGGCACGTGCCCTGAAGGTGATCCAATAGGTGCAGCAACCGCTGTCGGCTAAGCACTTGGGGTCATGACTTGGGCCACATCATTGTCCATGGACACGACTGCGGAGGCCGTAGAAGTTGATTGCTGGACAGCTAGGGTAGCAGACTTCATCACCTCCACCAATGTCGTGACATGAGGAGAAGCAACCCATTCCTCATCACAGCACAATTCCTCCAGATCCTCGGACGCAAATGAAGTGCATCACCCCGCTGTAGGGTCAAGATGGCGGACTATAGGGGGTGAATAGTTTTTTTAAAAAAATTTAATCACAAAGACTAACCAGAGCAAATACAAATTAAAACTATCGATCTAACTAAGACTATACCCCTCTTCCTATAACTCTAGCACCTAACAAATTATGCTAATTATATTCATAAAGGTGCCAGTCTAGAGAGCTCATTTAAATAAGTCTAGGTTGTAAGGTCACCTAAACCTTAGCAATTACTCCCTCCGTCCCTAAATAGATGTCATTCTAGCTTTCCGAAAAGTCAACATTTTCATAATGTCGGCAATTATGTATTAAAATATATAAATAATTATTCTAAGTAATTAGTATTATCGGAAAGATCTTTAAGTTTAGTTTTTTAACAAAATTATTTGGAGATATAAATGTTGCACATATTTTCTACAAACTTAGTCAAAGTTGAGAAAGTTTGACCGGCACGCATCCCATAATGTCCTCCTTTTTGGGACGGAGGGAGTAGTACTCTAAGCAAATCGGAAGCTTGTACACATAATAGTGATGCAAAGTGCACATAGCCTAAGCTCACTAGTAATGCTCAATAGCAAGGCTACACAAGCCAAACTAGAGAGCTCAAATTACTTAGCTACACAATACAGTGCCTCAACACCAATGGGTAAGCAAACTTTTTGGATTCGATTTTGCTGTGGAATTTCGCCCAGGCCGCTTGAATGTTGTCGTCGACGCCTTGTCACGGCGAGTGGAGGATGATCCAGCAATCCTTGCTCTCTCGACACCCTCCTTCGACCTCTACAGTGAGCTGCGACGGAGCTTCAGGACGACCAGCAGCTTCGGGCACTGCGTGACTCCATCGTGGCGGACCGGGGTGCACCTTGGCAGGTCGTGGATGGACTTATACTGCATGGCCGTCGCGTCTACTTACCTGCGCAATCTGCAGCCCTGCATACGGCGCTCCAGCTGGCTCACACGGCTGGACACGAGGGGATCCAGCGAACCCTACAGCGGCTCCGCGCAGATTTCTTCGTCGACAACGATCGTCGGCATGTGCATGAGTTTGTGCGCTCCTATGTTACCTGCCAGAAGAATAAGACAGAAGCACTCCACCCAGCAGGCTTGCTGCAACCGCCGGAGGTGCCATCTCGGGTGTGGGAGGACATCTCCCTCGACTTCGTTGAGGGTCTTCCCAAGGTACACGGCAAGAGTGTGATACTCACGGTGGTGGATCGTTTCTCCAAGTACGCCCACTTCATTGCTTTGAGCCACCCCTATACAGCCATCACTGTGGCCCGTGCCTTCTTCGAAGCGATTGTGCGTCTCCATGGATTTCCCAGCTCTATAGTCAGTGACCGTGATCCCGTGTTCACGGGGCATGTGTGGCGTGATTTGTTCAAGCTCGCTAGAGTGAAGCTAAAAATGAGTACTGCCTTCCACCCTCAAACGGACGGGCAGTCCGAGGCCATCAACAAGATGATTGCTATGTACCTACGGTGTCTAACCGGGGATCGCCCTCGGGCTTGGCTGGATTGGTTGCCGTGGGCAGAATACTGTTACAACACTGCCTATCACTCCTCCCTGCGAACGACTCCCTTCCAGGTGGTTTATGGGCGGCCTCCACCGGCCCTGGTGCCATACACTGCAGGGTCGGCGACCACGGAGGCTGTGGATGTGTTGCTCCAGGATCGGGACGAGTTTCTGGCTGATGTGCGTGAACGCCTGCTGCAAGCTCAGGCCTATGCCAAGAAGCATTATGATGCTCGGCACCGCGCTCTGGAGTTTGATGTTAGTGCTTGGGTATGGCTGCGTCTCCTTCATCGACCGGCGCAGTCTTTGGTTCCTAGGCCGCGCGGGAAGCTGAGCCCGCGCTTCGCTGGACCCTTCCGGGTGCTGGAACGCGTCGGCCTGTGGCATATCGCCTGGAGCTGCCGAACGGAGCTCGGATTCATGACGTCTTTCATGTGGGTGTCCTCAAGCCTTTCCGGGGGGATTTACCGCCAACGACTCCGCCTCCTCTTCCGCCCATCCGCCACGGTCGACTGCTGTTGGAACCTGCCTGTGCGCTGCGCGCCCAGTTGCGGCGTGGGCAGTGGCACGTTTTAATTCAGTGGGTCAACCTTCCAGAAGCTGAAGCAACTTGGGAGCCGCTGGAGGAATTTCGTGCTCGCTTTCCCTCCTTCCAGCTCGAGGACGAGCTGTTTGCCGAGGAGGGGAGAGATGTTATGGTCGGCAGAGTCTATGAAAGGAGGTTCAGGCCAAGTGGCTGAACCAGACCATGTCAAGGGTCTTTAGCCCAGACGTGAGTCATAGCAATAATTAGTTAAGTTATAATGAGAGTCCTAGCAGGATAGGATTAGTTAAGATTGTAATCTCCTTATTAGTAGTAGAAGTTGTTAGGCAAGTTATATAAGAGTTGTACTCTGGATTGAATAGATTAAGCCTGGGATTGAGACATAAGTCTCCCTTGGGCGCCCAACCCTGCTATCTCGAGTTCCCCTGTTTCTCATCTGCTAGCGCTGTTCCCAGGGGTGCCGAGCACGGCACCTCCACCTCGCCGCCGTGCCTTCAAGCCCAGACCCCCAATTCGTCACCGCTACAACCTCCGCAACCTAAGCTCTAACAGCTACCATCTTAAAAAAAACCACCTCTATACAGCGATCACTGCTTGAAACTTCTGCTTCAGACTTAGCATGGAGTCCATCATTAAGGGGCCATCACCACGCCCTCCTGCAGCTTCAGAATCATGTCTTCCATCATCATCACCTCTTTCGGTTTCAACATCTTCATCCACTGGGACAACAAAATCAAAACTCTGTAAGCAATTGATTTAGGGATTTGACCACTGGTCTTCCACAAACTCCACGCTACCCCAGCCAAAACAAAGAAAGCAGGGAAATTATTTTTATCACCCAGCCCAATTCCCATCCTATCCTCAAAGTTCTGGAGGGAAGTAGGTCTTCCATGCCACCTCAAACTAACCCTAACCTCAAAACCCAAATTATCTGGGCAATATTGCAGTTAAAGAAGAGGTGATTCCTGGTTTCTAGTTTCCCACAATATTTGCACTTTTCTGATTTCTTGCTGTTTCTAATCTTCAACTGTTCTCCGGTGAGGACTCAATCATGCCGAAGCATCCAAAGAAAGATCCTAATCTTAATGGGCAATTTAACATTCCAAATCTCTATCATCCTTGAATCAGTTGAGCCACTGTGTTTCATCAGCCTATACAGAGACTTTGTTGAGAATTTGCGTGAAGGTTCCAGTGCCCAAACAACTGTATCATCCTCTTCTGAAAAAATCACTCAGCCACCTCCACATTACCTAATCTTCTTCTTAAGTCTATGTTCCATTCCCAGTCCTGTTGTCTACTAATTCTAAACAAATTTTGGAATTTGATCTTTAGGGGACAGTCTTCTAGCCAAACATCGTGCCAGAATCTGATTTTATTACCATTACCCAGTCTCCACTTTGCTCCTTTCTCATACCAATCTCTAACATTTTCCAATCCTTGCCAAAACTGCGAGCTACCTCTTTGTTTAATTTGGCAAAAACTTTTGCCCTTCAAATATTTTTTCCTGAGCACCTCTAAAGCCAAGTTCTTCTCAACTCTATTAAGCTTAATTATCCATTTGGCAAATAACACAGTATCCATTGCTCTAGTATCTATAAACCCTAGGCCTCCAAATTCTTTTGGAGAAGCCAGTGCTTCCCATTTGACCATGTGATACTTCTTTTTGTTGCCAACCCCTTCCCAAAAAATCTACCAATAGATTTATCCAACCTCTTGTGACTCAGAAGTGAATGCATAAAAAATAATTTTGTCTTCCTACAAAGGTTACTACTCTGTCGCATAATTCAACATTCTTAAAGTAGCTAAATTTATCCCATTTAGAAAACTGGATACATTAATTACGTAATTCACATTGGTTGGAGGCATTCCACCAAACAATTTGGGGGCATGGATACAAACGTACTTGGAGGCTACTACAACTCTATTGTTTGATCATTAGAAATTTCATTTAGTTTGGCTCATTATCACCAGTGATGTGCAGAGACTACGGTTCTGAAAATTTTAAATAAAAAGATTGGCTTAGAAACACGAAGCTAGCCAAAATTGAAGGATGCCCTGGCGTGGAACTTGTCAGGAATCTTGTGGGAGAGCACTGATTAGGTTGTGTAAGTACCAATTCAACCTAAAAAAAAGATTTGACGATCAATAATTCAAAATCTTGATACTCCGACTGGAAATTACATAGATTTGAGTTCAAGTGGAATAAGAACACACACTCAGGATTGCAAAGTGCATCAAGCTCCTTAGATGAGGTATCCGACACAACTGTGAAAGGTTTACATAGACAAAAGGAACCTCATGTCTTCCTCAAACTGGACATTTCCAAGGTGTTTGATTCAGTGTCCTGGGCATTTATGCTGAAAGTGTTGATCAAATTGGGTTTTGGACAACACTGGTGCAACCTTCTTTGCACAAGCTTGTAAGCGGGGAATCAGGAGAGGAGATTATTCACCAGTGTGGCCTACGTCAGGGCAATCCACTCTCCAATGATCTTTATTTTTCTAATGGACAAGAGAAGAAGAGGGTTTCTTTGGAAGGGTCAAGAACAGGATAATGGTGGCAATTGTTTGGTTTCATGGCAAAGGGTTCAAAGACCTATCCAGTATGGCAGGCTGGGCATCCTTAGTCTTGTCTCTCATGTGCTGGGTGCTGCGTATCAGATGACTGGCAAGAAAAACAAAACAGACCAATCAAACCATCCACAGGTTTTCAGATTCAGGTTCACGAATATGAGTTTTGCAAAAGGGACTCAAACTCATTTAATTGGCACTCCTTAGTAGCACCCCATCAACCTGTATTCAATCCCGGGAATGAATTTTGGGGATGAGCTGCAAAAAATCCCCCTGGCTGGCAACCCAAAATTTGGGTTTGCACTGTCAGGGTTCAGGGGCTTTCTCGGTCTGGTCAAGCCTTAGTTCCTCCTATGAAAGAAATGCCATGGGGGTGATCTTCCCCACCGGCCGAGTTTTTTTCTTTTTCAAAATGTTAGCTTTTATTCGCCATGGCCATGACAACAACTGTGGGTAATGGTTCCAACACCAAATTCTGGTTTGATCGATGGATACAAGGAAAGACTATGGCTGAGATTGCAACCTAATCTTCTTGCAATCACCTCTCGAAGAATTATGAACAAGAGAATGGTGCAGGAAACCTCAGACATCCGCTGTTGGGTGGGCGATATTAAAGGACCTCTCTCTGTCACTGTCTGGTGGAATATCTCCACTTATGGTTAATTTCAGAAAGCATTCACCTTCAACCATGCTCAGGATCGGCATATCCAGAAGCTACTAGCTCCGGCACCTACTCTAGCAAATATGTCTATAATGAATTCTTTTTTGGGACCATTAGGTTCACTCCATGGAAAGGAATTTGGCAGTCTTGGGCCCCTTAAGGTGCAAGATTTTCATTTAGTTTGAGGTCCTCAATTGCTGTTGGACGGCTGATAGACTATCAAAGCTGGAACTACCACACCCTGCAGAATGTCTACTTTGTGATAAACCCCAGAATATATTAACTATATGTTGAATTCATGTGTGGTCACAACTGATAAATCCCTTTCTGATAAATATACATGGGATACGCTTCTGATAAAACATCACAAGAAAACAATATTAATGAAAATTCATGGATCATTACATCATACTAGTGGGACACTTTAACAGATTATAGCACATAACGGTCACACGATTTATGCAGTCAAAATGAAAAGAAAGCATCTGCATAAGCATTGTTTGCACTTGTTGGCTAGGTAGTGCTTGTATGGCAATAAGGCTTCAACAATGCCAGCTCACCTGGCATCTCATTTGGCATCCCAGTCCTTCAGCTTCTTACTTCCCTTTGGTTTAGCAATAGGCGCATTCATGCCAGCCATTTTTGCATTATACTTCGCTCGCAGAGGCCCATTTGTTGACCATCTGAAAATTTTCATTAAGAAATCATTAGTCCAGACTCAGTACAGATGTTTTCCTGTTAAAAGAACCCGGAAAACATTCAAAGAAATTCAATTGATAAATATGTACTAAGGTTTGAGGTTTTGACAAATTTAGCAGATCAAAGAACTGCAGTCAAATTCTGTCTCAAAAGCTACAACAGTTATGTGGGCCTCCATTGGACTTCCTCATTAAAAGCATCTGTAATAATTTGCCTTGAGGCCATCGAAATATAACTAGGAAATTAGAAATGAAAGCACTTGCAAGAAAACTAAACAAGCCAATATCACGAGAGTAAATAATGATGCGACAGACATATGTACTTACGGTGCATTCCAATCTGTAGTGTCCTCATTAACAAGATGTGTCCATTTCGTTCTGCCGCTGCGCCCGAAATGTTTAACTTGCATGACCTTGGGCAGGATGCTCTTATCCATCTTATCTTCTCCAGTAGGTTCAGAGAAATCACGGGTGTAGATATCTTCTTTACCAGCTGACTGGATAACATCATCAGCACCTTCCTGGAAGAAGGCACCTTTGTGGTAATACTTCTGCATGAATTTCCACTTCTGTTTCGTCGTCTGATGAAGTGGCTTTGGATTCTTGCGCTCCCATTCCCGACGCTCCTCCTCTGTCATATTCCTGACCTTTTCGATCTCCTCCTTCTCCTTCAACCTCGCGTCTCTTTCCTCCCTGTCCCTCTTAATTCTTGCTATTTCTCTGTTTTTCCATGACTCATACTCCTCTGCTTCATTCAATTCGTCGTCTGTATCGACATCCTCAATGTTGGCCTCTTCATTCAGTGCCTTCTCAACGTGCTCCTCCTTTCTAATCTCTTCAACCACAATCTGTCTAGTCTCAATCTTCCTAGCCTCCAGCCTCTTCTTGACCAGCTCCTCAAGCTGCCGCTCCTCCTCCTCCAGCCGTTCACGCTCCGCAATGGTGTCTCTCTGTGACTTTGGAATGAACACAGGTTTCACCATGGCCATGCCCATCTGTTCATCCTCAGAGTCCGTCTCATACTCGGACTCATCCTCTGACTCCTCATCCTCCACCTGTTCCTCCTCTTCCTGGGGAAGCAGCTCTTCCTGCTCCCTCTCCCTCAACAGCTGTCTCTCCCTTATTCTCCTCCTCCTCTCCTCCTGGGCCTCCTCATCGTCGGAGTCGATGTCAGCCTCATGTCTCTCGTTCTCCTCCTCCGCAGTCGACACGATCTCCGCCTGCCGTATCCGTCGATGATCTGCCCTCAGCTCTTCCTTATTTTCCGCGCGAGTCTCCGCGAGGCGGCGGAGCCGGCGGTCATCCTTCGCGGGGACATCGCCATCGTCATCCTTGGGGAACGCCTTGTCAACCCGTGTCGTCCTGAGATCAGTGTCCTCATCGGCCTCTTCAGCCCACTCAGGCGCCTTTCCCGGCCAGTACCGTTTGACCTTGGTCTGGCCAATCTTGCCGCGGAGCTTGTCGCGCACCGCGATGGCCGCGTCGCTCACGCCGGCCGCCACGGACATGGCTGCAGTTGCTCACCGATTCCCCGCTCCTGCGTTCTGGTCGACCTGCAAAATACACAAATCGTGATGTGAGAAAGGAGTTGGGGCGGATCCACAATAGCACACGGGTAGATATGTATGCGTGGATTTTGGTATGTATGCGTGAATTTGGGTCAGATTCGAATTCGGACAGAAATAGCTTATTAAGGGTTTGGGGGTGCTAGGTTTTGGACAGCGGGAAGGGAAAGTAAGGAACGGCGACGAAAGGGGAGGGGAAGACCAGGGTGGGTGGATGCTCGTCGCCGGCGAAGACCAGGGCGGGTCGCGCCGCTCGCCCAGCCGTCGCAGCCAGGGCAGAAGAAGGGCACGAGGAGGGGGACACGGGAGTTTTTTTTATTATTATTTGTCAGTGAACGGGAAAAAAAGAAGTCGGTGAGCGGGGAACGGGCCCAAGCTTATGGGCCGTCGGAAACTTCCCATAAAATATAACGGCCTAACTGGCCAGCCCACGAAACACTACGTGGAGGGAGAAAAAATAGAGCGAAGACGGAGAAAAAATAGAGCGAAGAACCAAATTTAAGCCAAATCAATTTAGGGTGTGATTGGATCAAGGAGCTAATAGTTAGCCCATGTTTTTTATGCCAATTAGAAAATTTAAATATGAGCTAATTTTAGGATAATGAGAGCTAATTAGTGGTTAGAGTCCATTAGTATTGTCTATAATTAACTCATGTTTAATCCATTTTTACAAGGTGGCATAATTTTTACCCTACGAATTCAAAAAAAAAATATCCTACAATACAAACATGCCCGTAATCAAGGTGCGCTAAACATTAAAAAAACCATTTTAGAGGTTGCCCACGGATCGGTAGAATAGTGGGTCATTGCTGAGTTTAGTAGCGGATATATAGAACTAAAAGGGATTGTCTTGCAGCATCAGATAAGTTAGGGTCATATGGAAATAAACCAAAACTATATCGGTTCTAGTAAAACAATTGTATATTTGTAATACTCTGATGCTTTTGCACGTTTAACTAAAAATCATGATTTTAAAACCAGATATCCACTACTAGAGAACAGGCATTTGTCCGATGTCCAAAATGAGCTTTAGTCTTAGAAAATTTTGTGTTCGGGACTAATAGATCTTTAGTCCCGGTTGGTGTTACGAACCGGGACTAAGGGTCCTTCGTTTGGTTAATTTAAAAGAAAAACGTCTCGTATATTGTTAGATGTGATGTCTAAGTGAGGTGATAAGCTATGTGCAGGGTTATGCATAAGATCTTAGGTTTGAATCTTAGGGGCGCAACAGTTGGATGCATTATTATTTTTTTAATTTGCGAGGAACCGGGACTAAATCTCATTTCCAACGGGGACTAAAAGTTAATTCTCTAATAGTGATCGGTTCATGCTACACACGTCCTTGGCCCATACTCATATTAATCTCTAAATCCTAGGGATTCATAAGAATGCTTCGGTTAAGTAGAAACGGGTTAATAAGCCATCTCCATGGTACTCTCATGGGAGTTTTTTGTTGTTGTTGTTGTAGCGGTTGGGTTCTAGACAACTAGCATTATATAGATGATTTGCATTGTTAATAGATTGATGATGAAGATAGTGACATTAGTGGAAGACTAGGCGGATGTACCACCGGGGCAGGGTGGGCTTGAGCTCTCGCTACTGCTGCTCGAAACATGGACCCACCCACGCATAAATTAGTACTCAAAGAGATGCTATTATAAGACCGTACAAACTCAAAGATGACAAAAATACTTGACCGAATGAATGGTGCCCATGTTTATTAACTACTTTCTCCATCTTAAGTTATAAGATATTTGAAATTTTTTTAACCAGTCATTTTATTTAATTTTTTTTGTCAATATAGTCAAATTTAAGTTATTCTTAAAGAACTTTTATTAATAAAGGAAACTACCAATTTTTTTAATATTTTTATAAATTTTTAAATAAAACGAGTGGTCAAATTTAGGGTAAAAAAATAAAACGTACTATAATTTAGGATAGAAAAAGTACAAACCCAACGTTTCCCACGTTTTACTACTAAAAATATACATTGGCCACATTTACCCCCAAAATTTTAAACTCTGGTGGTCGAAATCAAACACTAGCCACACGTGTACTACTCAGTTTGCTAGATAGAACCAAATTAATTTAATTTAGGTGTGGCAACTGGCAGGTAGAGTAGTTGTAACCAAACGCTTTAAATAAACACGTAATAATGTGTTATTTGGCACGCGCCCAAGGCCTAAAATCTCCTGGTGACTGAGCTGACCGCCGGAGGACCGAGGAGCTCAGGAGAGAGCAATGCAAGAAGCTGCCAGAGGGACCGAGTGGTTGTGATGTCAACTCTCTGGGGACCAAAGGTGTACGGAGTACTGAACGCCAACCCAACCCGAAGCTCACCCCAGAGCCTAGGGTTAGGGGTGCCGCCGCTGCCACAACCGCCTGCGCCCCCGCTCCCTCGCCTCCTGCCTCGCTGCCGGTGGTGACGTGGAGCGGGGTCCGCCTCGTTTTACATTTTTTCTGTCTCCATAGGGTCTTAATCGAGTCCTAGATTTAGAGTTTGCTCGTCGTCGATGTTCGGCGGCGGAGTTAGGTTTGGCCGGAGGAGTGTGGCTCCCTTGCGGCTTGGTTTTCCTGGCGATGCGGAAGCGGCGGCGGCGTAGAGGAATAATTTCTTCCAGTTTATTCCGTTCTCCGATGGCGATCTACTCCGACGTCAACGGAGAGGCTGGGGAGACCTCTCTTGGAGTCGAGGGCCGGCGCATCGTTGTCTTTGTCAGGTGATGATATTGTTGACCCTGTTAATCTCGAGGAATATGTTCTTTGGTAAAAACCTGAGCACTGCTCGGGTTGCCGGCGATGGAATCGAAGGATGCGTCGTGTGTACAAGAGTTGGCCGATGCGCCTGGGAGGCAACGTCGGCTGATTCGCCCAGAAGTCCTCCTCTGCGGCCTCCACCCTGTGGAGTTTGGCTTTGGTGCCTGACGACGATTGGTACGCGGCTTCGATGGCGGTGACGGATGGATCTCTGAATGTTTCGAGGAAGATGAACAGGAGTTGTAAACTTCTATGTAATTTTCCTTTTTTTTTTGAGTCCTATCTGTAACAGGGCCGATGAAAGGCACTATGATGCCCTTCTAAAAAACTCTCTGGTGTCTGCATCTGCATACACATGCATTGCACGGCCGCCGCTGGAGCAGGACCGATGGTCGCCGTCGGCATCTTTTTTCCGCTGGCAGTCAGCGACCAGAGCACAGCACGTACTACATTCGCAATCGATCGAGGTGTTTGCTTGTACGCGCTTTGTGGTCCAGAGGAGAGAGGTTAGCTGTGCCGCCATCAGTTATTGTGCAAGTAGTGCAACTACTCCTACATGGCATTCGATCGATCTGCTGCACGTTTTGACGTGAACACACATGCATACAATACAATGCAACTACTGTATTTTTTTCCCATAAACAACCAGACCAAACTTAAGTTGGTTTGAATATGACCAAACTTAGCATTGCATCTTTTCTGAGACCATGATAGTATCATAGTATCATGCATGTGTGTGCACCCGCGTGCGTGTGTGTAGGGTCTGTTTAGGTACTACGAGAGATTAAAGTTCAGTCAAATAAATAAAGTATAGAGCCCGTTTGGTTCGTAACATAAAAACGTGTCATGTCATGGGTTAGTCATGTCATAATTTTTCTGGTAGTTGTTTGGTATACGTACTATACGCTTTTAGTGTCTTACCCCATACGTCATAAACTCAGTTTTTTGCTAAACTTTGCTACAAGTGTGACTTCGATTTTTCTCGCTAAACTTTCTGTAGCAGCTACAGTTTACCGAATGTTTGTTGTGACAGATTTGGACACCAACCAAACAGGGCCATAGTCATAAGTCACCCAAACATGACTAATTAATTAATGGATTGATTTTTTTTTGTTAAACTCCACCTAAGGGACTATTTGTATCAACCAATACTAGTTGTTAGTCCACTGGTCGATAGGACAAATTGATAGGTGACTAAAATAAATTCAGTCTCGTGTTAGTTGGAGATATATATATATATATATATTTTTATACTCTCGCGTGTAGTTACTCCTACTAGATATACACGCGAGGATCGAGCAACTCCCCATGCGGAACTAGCTAACAGGCCGGTGGCAGTTTCTTCATGGGTTTGGATAAAAATCCAATTGCATCAGACGGAGCCCGCGCGTATATATAGAAAATTGAAAATTACGACAATAGAGTCCCGTGAATTATGGCTAGCCGGCCGCTGGACCTATCTAGCTCCTCGGTTATACGTAGGATACTAATAACATATACGTACGTGGTGAGTATGGACACATACTCTATTTATTATGAATATATTTGCATATATGTAACTGAGAGTAAGTCTGCATATATACTCTCATGGAATTTTATTAGAGTATATGTAGCATTTTTAAATAATAGTATGTTAGTATGTTGGCATACTTTTCTCGCACGGGTATCAGTACATACATATTAGCAATTTAGAATGAAGTGTGTACATCACTAATTAAAAGAGATTCGAGGAGAAAAAAAACTGGCATATGCTAGTATGCGTGCATACTTTTGACACGAGTTAGTATTAGTATAAATACTTCTGAAAAGAGGATATGTGTACACCGGTGAGAAGTCCATATATACACACTCATAGAATTTTTACACTAGTATGCAGTATGTGGACATACTTTTTTTACATACACATTAAAATGAGAATATATACTTTCCATCTCGAAGGAGTATGGTTATATACATATATATATATATATATATATATATATATATATATATATATATATATATATATATATATAATGAGAGTATGAGTACATACATGTTTATAATGAGTATGAAATTATACGTGTTTACAACAAGTATGAATACATACGTATATGTATAGGAGTATGAATACATATATTTTGGTAAAGAACATGGACTTCTCAATAGATAATGGTACGGTATGCATCTCACTCAAAACTAGATCGGGTCCGCCGAGAAGCCAAGCTGATTTGTTGCCCAGTTCCTGTATTTTCTTGTATCATCGATAGGTTAAAAAACAATTTGATTTGCCTACTGAAATCAATACCTGAATGCGGATATAGGGAGAGAGCACACGCACACGCGCAAGAGGTCTGGCCGCACATAGAGATGTCAGATACTAATTCTTTCATGCAATCGATCGGATCGAAGGCCGCCGTCGTCTCCCGCTGCGACTGCCATAGGGAGGTCTGGGGAAAGGATACTCGCATGCAGATCCGGTATAACGAGCTCGCATCGCCAGTCGGGGTGGGAGTGGTCGATCGCGCATCGCTAGTCGGGGAAGGGGTGGCCGCACGCCATCGGTCGGGAGGGGATCGACGTCGTGGCCGTGCACCAGAGCCCGCCGTCGGTCAGAGCCCGCTGCCATCTCGGTTGGTTGGGAGGGGAGAGAGCTGCCGGATATATCTGAGCGGCAGCGGCATTCGTATAAACAATTGAATTAATGTTACCCTTAACGATAACGGGTAACCCGATAAGCGGAGGAGATTCCGTGGATGAGACCCGTCGGCACGTTCGCTGGAGGGCGACCAATCAGACTAGGAAAAAGAGGGTAGGAGTAGATACACGCAGGAGTAAAAAGGATTTTTCATATATATATATATATATACACAAACACGTAGAAGTTTTCATAGTTTACACGGAAACCTGTTTTTCATAGCATATATATATATATATATATATATATATATATATATATATATATATATATATATATATTATACACTACACCTGGGTGCATTAACATAGCAAATGCACCCTGGTTCGACACCGACCGCGCGCGATCCCAGCTAACCCATCGGACCGCTCCACCCAACCTGGCTCCATCCCGCATCGTTCCGCGACCCACACTCCACCCGGCAGCTGTTCGCAGTTCCGCGACCCACACGGCCACACCTCCATCCGGCAGTTGTTCGCATGCGCTCACCACAGCAGCAGCCGCGCCGCAGGGGCCGCCTAGCCGAGAGGACATTGAACCGTCGCGCCATCGCATTTGGTGAAGCCAAGGCCGTTGAGAGGCTGCCGCCGTCGCCAGTCGCGGGCTTGGATTCGCGCTAGGGCTGCCGACCGCGAGCAAGATGGGGTAGCGCTGGCCGCCGGGCCACCGCACGGACCAGTGGGGGTTCATCATCCGCTTCCGGAAGGTTGGTTGCTCCGCTTTCTATCTCCGCCCTACCTACCTCTGCCTTGATTTGGATTGTGACATGCCGCGAATTCGTTCTGATGTTATTACTGACACGACGGGATTATTCATTTGGAGCCTGCTCGGTCCGCTATCTGACTGGTTGTGGAACTTTAGGTGATGTACAATGCTACACGATTCAGTTAGTCAGTTGAGGCACTTGGTACTGGTACATTGCGCCAAAGCAGTGAGCTTAGTATGCTACTCTGCTTCTCTCGTTACTGTGTTTGATATGAACATTTCCGTTCATTTGGTTGATATATGAGTTGTCAATTGGAGCCTGATTGGTCGCTATCTGACTGGTTATGAAATGTTTGGTGATGTACAGTGCTACACAATTTAGTCAATCAGGGCACATGGTAGACTGCACCACTATATTGAGGTTTCTAGTAGTCTGCTACTCTGTTTGTCTCATTACTGCATTTGATTGAATAATCATATCTAACATTTCTGTTCATTTCAGTTATTTACAAATCTACTAGTCAGTTAACGTTTGTAGCATGTCTAATTTCTATGTGTAGTGCAACATCGGATTCATTTTGGTTCAGTTCCCACGTTATGCTTACGATGTTGAACCCCACAATATTGATCTTTTGAAAAAACTCCACAATATTATGTGCTTCATGTCAAGGAGCGCATGTGCACTAATGCTGTATGGATGGCCAGTGTTTCAGATGATTTTAGGCATCGGTCTCAGGTTTGCTATGTTCGTCGGCTTCGTGCGACAACAGAACAGCTGGTCAAGCGCCTTGCTTGCCTAGCACCACCGTCCAGCATCAATCGGTGCTTGTCCAGGGGCTTTGCATCGTTGCTCTCCAGGAACAAATCAAAGTTCGTCCAGGTGCATAGGTGTCGTGCACCTCTCCCCTTCCCGGGCACCGCCGGCTCGGCACTTCCTCTCGGCCGTGCACCTGGTTCCCCTCCGGCCTCCATTTTTTTCCTCTTGCAATTGGTCCCTGTCTTTCTGTATTCCCTGAATTTGCTTTGTTTTTCATGTAGGGTCGAAACTGTCCAAAATGGCTTCGTCGTTGCTCACTAGCTCCATTGCTAGTTGCTAATTCACAGATGGTTTGCCACTGCAAACCGGCCTATTGCCCCAACTGATGTCGAGATGTACTGAGGAAAGACCATTCCTTGCATGATTATATCCAGAACTGAGGTTGAATATTTCAGCAAACTTTAGATTGCGACTTTTACCTTATTCTCCTTGTTACTATGCCATTCATATCCCAATATTTTAGTTGTTGATCACCATTATCAGCGTTTGTTTCTATACTTAGATTATAAGCATATTTCATATATTCATACCTGCAGGCTGTTTCGAGAATTCAGGAGCAATAGAAACAGTATTCTAGTTCTTTTTGTCCTCTTCCTTTTATTAGTTTGTTTCAAACAAACCAGGATGACAATATTAACAACATCGCATATGTGTTGTAACTTGCAACTCCTCCATCACTCAGTGTTGTAATTGTTTCAAAGACATGTTGTAAATTGCATTTCCTCCCTGATGAAATCTAAATAATTTAGCAAATTTGTTATTAATAACAAGGTCATATATGTGTTCTAACGTTTTTGCAATATTTTTTTGTGCATATGTTTTTACATAATCGTTATGTTTCTTCTTATCTTATTTAAGCTATACTCTATCAATTATCTAGAAAACTTAGTGGAGGCTTTGAATTGGTTTTCATGCAAACGATAACTAACCATGTTGGTTTGCAATTGCGTCACATAGGATATTGTAAATGGTGTACAATAGGTCTACAATTTTGTAATAAGATGACTTCATTGACTATGATTAGCAATTATTTGTTACGTCGTTAGAGACTATGAGCTTCGTATGAGATTAGGGTTGATAGTGTTGACAGAGATTAGGGTTTAGGATGCCCCCAACTATTAGTAGATCTGAGTAATTCCTTGTATAGTTCACTTTTTTATTATTAGCGCCTACAAAGATTAGGGTTAATAGCGTCAACTGAGATTAGGTTTAATAGCATCGACTGAGATTAATGTCAGTAGCATCAATAAAGATTAATGTCAGTAGCGTCGACAGAGATTAGGGTTCATATGGTGCAATTGTTCATTGACCAGGTTGCAATTGGTTCTCCTTCTGTGTTGCAAATGGTGTACATCGGGTTTGCCATTTTGTATTAACCTGAGATTACGGTTCATGACGTCGACAGTGACTTAGGCTACGATAGAGATTAGGGTTTATAGCGTCGACAGAGATTAGGGTTAGTAGCGTTGATAGAGATTAGGGTTCAAGGCGTCACCAAATTGTTAGTAGATCTGAGGAATTCATAGTATAGTTCACTTTTTGTTTCATCTAAGCGTCGACAGAGATTAGGTCAGTAGTGTCGACAGAGATTAGTGTAGATAGCGTTGGCAGAGATTAGGGTTGATATCTTCGACAAATATTAGAGTGAATAGCGTTGACAAAGATTAGGGTTTAGGGCGTCTCCTAAATGTCAGTAGATCTGAGTAATTCCTAGCAAGGAAAAAAATAGCCCGTTATTTTTGCCGCTATAGCCCGAAATAGCTTGAAAAAAATTGTGCCGCTATTTGCGTTCATGCACAATTTTGGCGCTATTTTGCCGCTAAAGTCCGTTAATTACGATTTATAAAACGCTAAACACTTTGGCCTTAGCTCGCTATTTAAAACATGGATTCCAAGTATAGTTCACTTTATTTATTCTTAGCGCTGACAGAGATTAGGGTTAACAACGTCGACAGAGATTATGGTCAAGAGCGTCGACAGAGATTAGGTTTTGTAGCGTCGACATATATTAGGGTTCATAGGTTGCAATTATTAATTGAACAGGTAACAATTGGTTCACTTTGGGTGTTGCAAATGGTGTATGTGTGCAGTTTTGTAAGGGTGTGAACATTTTGTCCTTGTGTCGTTCTTGGTAGAATGTTTTGTTTATAGTCCTTCGATAGAAAATAATTGTCTATTGTATTTGTTCTTTGTGTCGTTTTAGGTAGAACGATTTATCTATTGTCATTCTATATAAAATAATTCTGCATTGCATTTGTCCTTGTGTGGTACGATGTTGAACGTTTTGTCTATTGTCCTTACATAAAAAAATTGTCCTTTGTATTTCTCTTTGTGTCGTTGTACAAAGAAAGTTTTGTCTATTGTCCTTGCATAAAAAAATATCATTTGTATTTGTTCTTGTTCCGTTTTAGGTAGAACATTTTGTCTATTATCCTTTTATAAAAAATAACGTGTTGCAACCGACGAATAACTAAGTTTGCAAACACAAAACACCATGAGTTGTAATTGGTTCGCGCGCACTGTTGACGGCTAGCCAGTGAACAACATGCAGGGAATATACACATTTAGTATATAAAATACACGTTTTTAATAGGTAGGCTTGCAACTAGATTGTAACTAGTTGCATGTAGTAGAAAATAGGGTAAAAGTTATGTTTTAAGTGGTTGCAACAAGCGCTAATTACTCCAGCCGAGTTGCAATTATGTTGTAACCATGATAACAACTTATAGTACATTGAAGTTGTAATTACGTACTTTAAAAAAAATCATCCCAAATAGTCTTTGTTGGATCTCGTTTTGTTAAGCACATTTTTTCAACAACTTGGTGCAAACGAATCTGAAATAGGGGCTACGGTTTAGGAGATATCGTATTTTTTCAATCCGAAACAAAAAAGATTCCCTATATGTGCGGGACAGATGCGCACTGTCCAGGCTAATGCGTACGTGCATTCGGCGGGCGGATGGACAATGCGCGCATGGACAGTGCACGGGTGATGCGTACGGACGCGAGTTTGCTGGGCTGTATAGGGTCTGTGCATTTGTTGTAACAAATGCACTGGTGCATTTTAGCCTCGTTATATATATATATATATATATATATGGCCTACTTTCTTTGCCAGCAAGTGATCTACTACTTGTTACAGACTGCTTATTGGGAAGCCTTGCATGGGATAAAAGAAAATGTATTGGAACTCGATGTTGATAAAGTTTTTTTTTTACAGTGAGCTTGCTTGTGCCGCACATCACAATAACGGGGACTCGTCGTCATCTCCAATCTCAAGTGTTACACACAAAGTCTAACACGAACCTAGACCCATCTCGTGCAACAAAAATCTACGCCCCAGTAATTAAAATTTGTTCTTTATCATGTTTTTGACAAATTATAAACAAACAAATTAGCCTTACAAAAATCACAATCATTCAAACTCCGCTTCATTTTAAGTTGAGGCCAATCTAGCTATACAAGTTTCATGGTTTTCCAATCTCGTCTTTGAATTTGAATTCAAAGTCACAAAAATATTATAAATTTAGCAGCATTATTTTGTTTATTGGTTATCATCAGTTTACTTATTATGAGTATAAAGATGTTTTTTTATGGCAACATATGGGCTGCCCGGGTGTGGTGTATTTGCTAGTACACGATGATATATGTCCACGTTAACGTCTTGTGTGTTGTGTTGTGTCTGCAAAATGATTGCGTCAGCGTAGTCTCTCTTAACGTACTAATCCCCTGTGCATTATGAGGCCCACTTATTCCAGTTGGAGACATGATTTGATACGACGCGCTCGTACGTACACATGCAGAGGCCCACGATAACGAGAGGAGAAGGCGAATACAAACAAAAGGGCCCAAACTAATTGGAAAATAACAGGGCCCAAACCATCAGCGCGGTACGAACACTTAAAAAAACACATGGTGTTACCCTCCTAATTAGCACCTTCCAGAGATTGATTGTAAGATGTACTACTAACAAAATAACGATGTTTATTTTTTAAAAAAATAAATTTAGAAAAAATATAAACACTTGACCCAAGTGTAGTACTTAAATAAACCTGGGTGGCTGAGTGGATACACTTTATTTACTGGAAAACAAAAATCTAATTAATCTGCCACTTGGCTACACTACTAAGTTCGCTACTAATAGCTACTTAATTTATATGGAATTACTTAAACGAATTGATATTATCGTTAGCAATTAAAAATACATGCTTATGGCACAGATGACATACTCATCAAAAAGTACTTATCAGTAAAAAAACCTTCATCTAGTCTAATCTATATCTACACCTAATATAACATTACAAGTAGTGATTTTTTTTCTTACACCTCTCACACTTTCGCCAGTTTGTTCTGTCACTCACTCTTCCATCCCTCAGCTTGATCGGTAAGTACATCATTTGGCAACAAACTGAGATTGTCACCTTCATCACGCACATTACGTGAATCTCGAGGTTTCAATTCACTTGTCCAAGCTAGCTGCACCGTGAGATCTCAGTATACATGGACCTAATTAAGGTGGGATGATCCTAAAAGTTTGACTTGTCTAAGCAGGGATCCAAATCCAATATATGAGCTGAGTGAGTTCAGTTGAACTACACCCAGATGCATGCAGGTACGGTACGGTCATCGTCCCCTCCAGGAGCCATGCATGTCCCTCTACAGAATGATGAGGCCAAAGCATCCCTGCCACTGCACCTTTGCATGGAACCTGCTGCAGCAACAACACCCTGAACCTAGAAAACTGCCGACAAGCGAAATGGTATGAGATCGAGATTGGCATATGGGAGACGCGGTGACCGAGATTGGCAAAGACAATTCAGAATGCAGCGCGGGTTCACCTGGGAACAGATTGTCTGGAGATCGATTGTTCTGTTCAGGTGTGGGGAAAGATGGAGCTGAATGCAACGGTCCATGCTTGCTCCGGTTTTGTCAGAGATAAATGATCTTAGTAGACTAGCTTGCCTAGTTAAGGGCTTGTTTGTAGTACAGGAATTTCACATGAAAAAGACAGAAACAGAAAAAAAAAATCCCACGTTCTAAGCATAAGTATGTTAGTAGGTCTTGTAATAATAAAGTTAGCAAAAAAAGAGATATTGTGATAAGGTTGCTCATGTGTTAGCTGACACAGGATATATATTACCGACATGCTCATGTGCAGCAAAAAAGAGATATTACCCGCCTGATCAATGAATCTCCTCAAACAGTATATATATATATATATATATATATATATATATATATATATATATATATATATATATATATATATATATATGCGCTGACAGCACAATTGCCAAACAGAGACAAATGACCACTTTGCTGCAGTGGCGTACGTGAGAGGACCAGTACGCAGCTCCAACACAAGGAGTTTGGAGCTTTGGACGTACGTGTATGGTAGTAGTAGTAGTAGTAGGTGATGGTGGCAGGCTGTGCCTCCGAATTCAGATGGTGCAGGTCTCGATCGTCGCTAGCTAGTGTTCGAGAAGTGCCGGCCGTCCACTCTGCGCTTTAACACCGTACGTACTACCCTGATGAACCAGCGATGTGGGCTGTGGCCTTGATCAATAATTAGTTAAGAACAACTCTAGTGGAGCCCCTAAACAGGCTCATATTCTAGATCTAGAGATTTGATCTAAAAAAATTTATTTTAATGTACTTTTTATTTAGACTTCCATTTTAGGAGGTCCCTCAAAGTTTAGTTTTGAGTCCTCAGGGATGAGGCCCTCATATTCCTCTCCCCCCAAATTAGAGACTATGGATGGTGTTGGACTTTAAATTTGATCCTCAAATTTTATAAGTCACCTCCAAATAAAAATGTAGAGGTTTAATTTGGGGCATATGGCTGAAGATGCTCTAAAGCCACAGGGAGACGGACGGAGACCTAACCTTAGTGCTCTCCCAGCGGTCCCATCATGATGATAGTTCAGAGTCCTGAACCCTGTTCACTTCAGATGGTTGAGACTTTTTTCTCCCCATCCTCCTTCGCCAAATGATATATCACCGCTCGTTTAGTTTTAAATTATATATACGTAAGTCGTTGCAGTTTTTTTAGATAAAATACTAGTACTTATGTATCTAGATATACATACAATTATGTATGGATACACAGTGCAAATTATGTACCTAAAAAAGAGTCAAGATGGCTTAAAAATTAGAACGAAGAAAGTACTACCTCCGTCCATAAAAGAATGTAATTGTGGGAACCGTGCCAATCAATGTTGCTTATGTTTGACCAACTTTATATTAAATATTATTAACATTTATATTTCTAAATAATTTTATTGTGAAAATATATTCTATAACTAATCTAATGATACTTAGTTTCATATCACGAATCTTAGTATTTTTTTTATATAAATAGAGTCAAAGTTCGAACCGTTTGACTTCTCAAAAAGCGAGAATTTTATTCTTTTGGGGACGGAGGTACTATTAAATGTGACTTTTATCGTTCGTTCGTCCGCTTGCATGCTAAAAGCAAACATTTTTATGCATAAAATAGGCACTGTCACATGTTGGTTCGCTCCATAAACAAAAATCAGTGAACAACGGTTCTTCGGATCGAGCGTGTTGCTTGCCTGAACGTGCGTGCATGGTTCATTCAAACGAGCCCAACAAGGATTGAAGCAGAACCTGTTGAGTTTGTTTGTAGTGATCTAGATTAACCAGACTGATAGGAGGGTGTTTGTTTGCCTGTTTATATGGGCACATCCAACAAAAGAGCCGACTGAGGAACAACTACTTGCGGCTCAAAAATGGCCCAACTTATGCTAGAGAGGTAAGATGAACAGTTTTAAAAGTTGAGTGAAGTATTTTATTCGGTTTTAAAGTTAAAATAGATTTTTATGAAAGTTAAGAGACGTATGATTTTTTCGCTGGGAACAACTATATGAAGCCCGAAAATAGCCTGAGAGAGCTGGTGTGTGACTGAGCCCGAATTTGTTTCACTAGCTGAAAGCTCAGAGGTGCTTTAAGCACCATGTGGACGCTGATCCAGGCAAACAAATACGCTTAGTTGCACTAGCAGAATTATAGAGGTTGTTTGGTTGCCGACCTCGGTTCGCCACGCCTAGCTTTTGGCGGCCACGGGATGTAGGCAACTGTTTGGTTCTTAATTAATGTGTGACACGTCACACGATCTTCAATTCATTTGCAGTGTTTTTCTCGTCATCGCTGTGACGTTGTTTTTGCTCGCCACGAAAATTATAGTGCTGCCACACTCCCGCTTGCTCTACGCGGCCAGGAAGCAAACACTCTCCGTGTCCTTAGCTTTGGTCTATGCAAATAAACATGCCCTTCCTATGACGGACGTACCTATATATATATATATATATATATATATATATATATATATATATATATATATATATATGAAAAGTCTCTCAAAATTCATATTAATTTTGCTACGGAACAAAGGGGGAGGTGAGAATGGATCAGCGCGAGCCTAGCCTGTGATAGTACGTACCGATGCTCCCTGAAAAGGCAGGCCATTGACCAAAGCTGTGATGAGCAGGTAGACAGCACAATTTCAACCAAAATGCATGCATGATTGTCACAACCTTTTCCCTACAGCAACCTACCATCAGGCAGAGTTGATGGAAGCAACTTTTAGGCTGATGTGATGAGTACCATGTGGCCCTGACCAGGATGCTCCAAATCCACACCACCCCAGTGCCCCCCACACGCTAGGCCCCCACTAAACAGCAGCCCATCTGTTTCACTGCACCTACTCTTGACTGGCCCTGGCCGCATATATGGTCCCGTTTGGAACCCAATGAACCTCAATGAATCTGGAAAAAAAACCATAGAACCCTAAAATTACATTTAAACATGTTGGATTTTTTTTTTGAGATTCAACATGTTGGATTTTAAGGGTGTGTGTTTAGTGTAGCTTTGACTCTGGCTCTGCTCTTGCTAGCAGCTTTGGCACTGGAGATGGAGGAGCCACGCCAAGCAAAACAACCAGAGGTAGATCGAGAAACACTTATGTACACATTGAAGAGGAGCCACCGGAGTTGGTTTTGTAAGCTCCAGATAAGTGTTGTGGCTCAGAGCTACAAAGTAGGAGCCTTGCTAAAGGGGCATTAAGCGTGTGTTTGATTTAGGAGATTGAGTAGGTTAGACCAATTTTTAGGAATATTTGGTTTGGGGACCAGAGGGTCAAGTTCATCCCACAAATGGTGGCTTGGAAACTAGGCTTGTGTGAGCGAGGGTGGCTTTTAGCAGAAGGCATAGGTGAAGGGTGACCATGGAGTCCTACGAGTAGGGGAGAAAGAAAGCACACAGTGAGCACATGATGGGGAAAAGAGAGAGTGACACGTGGGCTTTGTGTTCTAGGGACCTCAACCCACCCTTCATTCTCCAACCAAACTAAAACAAATGAGAGATAACCCTGACCCATTAACTAAATACAAAATAAAATCAACCTGATCAAAAAAGAATTGAAAGGGCGGAGCCAATTCAATCTACGTAGTCTAAGAATCAAACTCACGCTAAAGGAATGGTAAAAGACAGATTCCGAAATCCCCACGATGGAATGATAGTATATATGATCCAAACAATACACACACAGCTCATCATGATCCTCTTGAGGGAAGGCCATAAAAAAAGAATAAAGACTAAAACCTTTACAACCAGGACCTGCTGGACTTCACCGTTTGGAAGATGATGTATGTAGACAGCTGAGGCCTTGTAGGTTACTCGCAACCGTACAAAGCATACGTGTAAGCGTACGTCGGACCAGTTTATTGCAAACTAGAACCAAGTACAGGGCAAGGCAATTTACTACGTACGTATACTACCTATGTAGGAGTACGTACACAGACACCATATGCATGTTTCGTCTACCTCTGTCCTGGATCTGCCGCTACAACACTAGTAGCGCTACGTAGTACAGCAGCGTCGTGTAGCGGCGTCAGACAGACACGTTAACGTCATCGCCCACCACCAGGTGTTTCTTTGTCTGCAGTTGCAAATTATGCTGCCCTGCCTTGTAGTACCTTGTACTACCGTACCCAGATGCATCATCTCTGATCTCTTTCAGATTATTGTTATGCGCGCTTAGATTTGATTTGGTTGGGTTGGATTGGGTTTTATGTGTTTTTTATTTAGTCTATCCGTCCTAAAAATGCATTTCCCAATTTTCAAGTTGTCGAATGATTTTAATTTTAGTCAAATTTACATAAAAATACTAGTATTGTTAGATTAAGATTTTTGTGTCTGTAAACTTATTTAAAAATATAAATATTGGTATTATTTTTATATACTTATAGTCATATTTAAAAAAAAGTTTGACTTGATTCGACTGCAGAATTTTTTTTTCTTGAGTGGAAAGTGAGTATATTTTTATATAAAAAGTCTGGCTGGGAGAATATGGGAAGGAAGTCACGGTATCACAGCTCAGTATTACCAGAGTCCAGATACATATATTAATGCTGACAAGTAATTCCAGCTGTGTGCACTGCTCAAGCGCTTTCAACAAACTATTATGCCTTTAACGCCAAAAAAAAAATTATTACGCCAGCACATTTTTTGTTTCATCACTGTGCTGTGAAGTTGGGAGAAACACACGGCCACTGGCCCTCTTTTAGCGCTTTGAAGAGGCGATCATTCAGTCGTGTGGAGCTATACATACTAGCCCTGTTAATATGAGTTGTAGAGGGAAAATAAAAAATGCGCTTTCAATTTGTTTATAAACATCTAGTTTTTTAGATTGATCCTTTTTTTTTGCGAGCAGATTGATCATTTTATCACTTTATGGCATTATGACATCAATATAGCTATATATATAGGCCACGCACTTCTATATGTAACGATTAATGTAGTGACTTCACTTGTGAAGTCGTCTCTCTATATATATGTGTAAGTTTTCATGAATTGAATATTATTAGATATACAAGAATATACAAACATATTAGCAGTCCTACTTATTTAAAATACTCATTTTTTGCATTATCATTTTATATATAGAACTTGGAGAAATTATGGCATCACTATATCGATCTAGCTATAGCCGCAGACCCTGTATGTCTATCTCTATTGGCACCGACTTATTAGCTAGAAGACCATGCCACGCGTCTACCTCTAGTGGCAACAACATTCTGTAGCCAAATCAAAATAAATGTAATAGAATGGTTTATGGATCTTTTTCTAAGAAGTCCTACTAATATATAAACCTCTTTTCTTTACACTGTCTTTTTTGTAGCACTCAAGCAAAGGTATCAGTCTAGCTATAGCAGATCATATGCATCATGTCTATCTCTAGCATCAGCAACGAATTATAGATAAAATACAAACGTTTTTGGTTTAATCTGTGACCTTCTCATGGATATATAATTATATCATTTTGACCAAAAATATTTGGTTTTTGGAATATATTATTTTAGCATTTTTAAAAATTTATGACTTCAACGTAGCTACGTACTGCAATCATATACAAACATATTAGGAGTCCTACTTATTTAAAGGACTCCTGTTTTTGCATTGATGTCAGTCTAGCTATAGCAGACCATATACATGTACCTCTAACATTAGCAATAAATAAATTGTAGATAAAATGCAAATGTTTATGTTTAGTTTTAAACATATCCTTTCTTTTTTTTTGTTCAAAAAGAAGTATATAGCTTTTTAGATTATAATAATTTTTAGCACTTTATAAATACATTTATGGCATTAATCTAGCTATAAACCATACAGTTCTATCACTAATGAATAGTGATGGCAATGAATGTAGTGGTTTAGCGCTTGTGAAGTCTCCATAGGTATGTGTGTAAGTTTGTATGAATTGAAAATACTAGGTCTGCAATCATATACAAACATATTAGGAGTCCTACTTATTTAAAGACTCCATTTTGCATTGCCATTTTTATATAGAAAGAACTTGGAGATATTATATGATATCATTATATCCAGCCATTTTTATATAGATGTCACTACATCTAGCTATATATAGCCGCAGACCATATGTATGTCTATCGTCTCTACTGGCAGTGAGCCATTAGCAGCCAAAAAAATAAATGTAGTAGATTTATTATATTGGTTTATGAATATTTTCTCCAAGATATGTTAGTATGACTTGAATACCCTGCCTGCAGATGACCATCTCTCTCTAGTAGCAACAATATACAATAGCCATAACAATAAATGTAGTAGATTGATTTATAAATCTTTTCCCCAAGATATGCTTGTATATGACTCAAATACCATGGTTTCAGATGGCCATATCTTATACAGGCGGCACTACAATAAAATATCTTTTTTTATAGATGGAAAATGCTAATTAATGTACCTCCTATAGATTAATATCTCTAGTGATACGATCGATGATATCAACACATAATTGTGTATCTGTTAATTCTACCGATATCTACTGATGAGTGCTAACTCATTGTGCACTTGCCGCTGCATGTATGCACGTACTGGCATGAACAACGACCTTGAGTAGTCCCAGACAGAACAGCAACCATGGCGACTGCCAGCACTTTGATGGCCTGGCTTTTTTTTCATGCATTTCGCCTGCTTTCTTGTGTGAGTTGTTGTGTGGCCAAAACGTATAGTGAAGCGCTACAGAAAAAATTAAAAAGTTACTACTAGATGACACTAACATACTAACAGAAGAACAGAAATTTTTGGAAATACTTAAAGAAGAGTTACTACTGCTAACACTAGAGGACAGTAACAGACTAACAGAAACAAGGGAAAAAAAGGAATCTTAGACCAAGCTGATGATGGCGTGGACGCGATGATTATCAGTTGATCACTAAAGAGTAAGTTATAATGTGCTGGCCACCGTCCTCTTCTACAACCTGAAACTGACGCGGGCAGTGGTGGACGTCGTGTTGCGCCCGCTAGCTAGCAACAGATGGCGTGAGGTCTGCAAGGGCTATAGTGGACCGCGGCGGGCCGCCGGGTTTGAGCGGCCTGCACGGCGAGCTAGAAAGATAGAGATGTAGAGATATAGATAGAGAAAGATAGAGATAGAGATGTAGAGATACAAATAGAGATATAGACAAAGAGACGCCGCGCGCCTCTAGTGTGGCGTAAGCATTGGCTCATGCAGCCATGTAGGGAGGGGGAGTAACGCCACCGCGTCTCTAGACGACACGCCACAAGAGGCCGACGACGATAGTTAGAGCTGCACCGGATTGTAGCTAAGTACCATGGTTTTGTGCGGGCTGAGTCATTATGTGTTGCTGTGTGCTGTGGCCTGCGGCTAAATCCGTTAGCCTCCAGTATTTTCTTTTGCGTCCGAGCCCTCGTCTTATGGGACTATTTCTAATAAACCACTTGAATTGTTAATCTATCCACCCTCACCACCATAGTAAAAAAATGGGATTGTTTTTTTTAAAAAAGGTCCATATATGAAGGGTTTACCCGGCTTGCTAGTCCACTTTTTTTAGATATAAATAAATTATAGTGTCCCAGAAAATAACATAACAAGTAGTAGAAATGATGTTCATATATTCTATGCCGTTAATATGTACGTTTCCGTTAAAATAAATGATATATCTAACGGCATTGACCGCTTATTGTTGTATATAAGAAAAAATAATTCTCCTCGATATCGAAGGGTAACAACTATGTCTCCGCACGACAAATGTCTATCATTGAATACATGATCGGTCGTTGTCGTATACACACTCTATAATGAGAGCATCTAACATATGTTCCGTCAATTTTGGAAACATTGCGGAACATAAAGCTAACATGTCCGACGCAATGTACTATTACGAACATGGCTATGTTCCCACGAGGCAAACGCCTATGCCTCTGAATCCATGAACGGTCTTTGTCGTATACCACATCTTATAACGAGATCATCTAACGTATGTCACTATGCTAAGTTTGTAAACTTTATGCAACACATATAACTAACATGTTCGACGTAGTTATTATGAAGACCGTTTCGCTTCGGTCATGCAGTACATCGTAACGACAACTAACATATCCCCGCCACGCACATCGGATTAGTAAATGTAGCAAAAGAAACACGTTACTACGTAGTCCGCCGAACAAACTTGCCTACCACGACATCGGTACGTTGCATGGTTTCCCATGCAAAATATAACGTATATATGCCCTCTTTGGCGGGAATATTTTTTACAACTCTAGCTCCGGTTCCGCTACGACTCTAGGGGAAACACGTGTTGATACGACATAGGCCCTCTTCCGGAACGGCTCATCGGGTGAAGCTCATGCGAGCGCGGGAGTCATTTTTAAACCTCGGAGGTCAAGCCTCCGTTCCGCCGCGACTTCTCCCGCTAAAAATTGATCATTTTCTTCTATAGCTTGGTTTGTATACCATGATTTAACAATGCTATAAACACTGTTTTTTTTCCTTTTCTCACACTAACAGTTGTCATTTTCTCCAAAAGCTTATATACATAATAATAATTACCATCTGGGTGGAATTAACCTAGGGACCTATTTCTAAAACTAGAATTCTGAAAAGAAAATACAGGAAAATAACCGGCGTGTCAGAGCCTATTTAAATCGCGGTTTGGGGCAGTGATCTTCCCCATAACACCATCTCATCTGAGAGCAGAACAGCCTTCGATCTCCTTCTCAAGAAGAAGAAGAAGAAAGAAGAAAGCCAAAAGGCCTTCCCTTCTGTTCCTGCTTCTGCTTCCAAGGCGACCACCAACCTCAAGGAGGAGCGGAATAAAAGAAGGTATCGGAAATAGAAGACGTTTAGGACAACGATACGGTCTCCAAAACACAACTTTGACCCTTTATTTTAATAAAAATATTTATGAAAAAGTGATATATGTATACTTTTATGAAAATATTTTTTAAGACAAATCTATTCATATAATTTTTATATTTACAAACTCAACAATTTAACAGTTATAGATGATTTATATTTTCATTATTTAACTCAAACCTTATCTAAAACGTCTTCTATTTCCGATGCGGAAGGAGTAAGCATGGACTCCACTCCACTCATTTCCTCCATGTGCTTAAGCTTTCTTTCTTGTACAGTAGATTCAGTCAGTCAGTCAGACAGTCATAGGAGAGAGAGAGGTCAGAGGTGGGGGTAGTCAGTCAGGATCTAGGAGACGAGTCTCTCTCTCTCCCTCCTCCTACTGCCTCACATCTCTTTTTTTTGGGAGGGGTCTCTCCTGGTCATGGACCACGCAGCTGCCGAGTGCCCACTGACTGACTGCAGGGGCTCGCCTAACAGCCTTGCTCTTGGTTCTTGGTTTGGTTAGTCTTGGTTTTCCTCAGACACAAGCGAGGGCCTGACCTCCTGCTGTTAAGCCTCGTGCTCGTGCGTCTCTTCTTCACACACTCTCTCTCTCTAGGAGAGCAGATTTTATTCAATTCATTCCCTGTGTGTGTGAGAGTGTGAAGTGACAGTATTTTACTGCGAAAGTTGCCTATATTTGAGCCGATCCTCTGTTCTCCTCCCTCTCTCTCCCCTCTCTCCGCCGAGAGTGGAGTGGAGTCGAGGAGACGAGACGAAGGAATGCTCCTCCGTTCGCATGCCGTCCCGTCCCTGTTCTTCTTCCCCCTCCCTCCCTGATTTCAGTGCTCTCACGTACCAGATCTGAGGGTCTTCTTCCTTCGGAGGCTGCTGCAGTGGAGCGTGTGACGAGTCGGCAAGCATGAGTCGCGAGGAGACCCTTAAGGTTCAGGTGAGTTTTAATTTGTTTGTTTGCCTGCCTTTCTTACTTGCTTGCTTCTTTCAGTTCTTCCCAACTCAAGCACTTCAAAGTTCAAAAAAAAAATAAAAAATCAAGCACTTCACATCACACGCATTCCATGCATCACCATGTCGTTTCTCTGCTGCGATTTATTTCGTCTTTGCTTTCGCCCTGCATGTCGTCTGTCTTCTTCTAATCCGTTTCCTGACGTTTTTTTTTTCTTTTCATCTCTGTCTGTCCACAGACCCTGGAGCTGAAGGTGAGCATCCACTGCGACGGATGTCTGAAAAAAGTCAAGAAGATCGTTCAGAAGGTCGATGGTAAGTTGCTGGAGTACCACCGATCTTTCGAACCCCGCGAATTGCTTGCTTTTTTGTTTTCGTTTCCGTTCTTTTGTTGAGTTCAGATGGAGAGGCTGCTTGCTCTGTTCTTCTCCCTCCGTAACAGAAACCATGGACAGTTCTAATGAGAGGAATGCGGTGGAATGGTTTTGTCGTTCGTGCAGGGGTGTACCAGAGCAGCGTCAATGCGGCGCTAGGCAAGGTGACGGTTACTGGTCTCATGGACCCTGAGACCGTGATCAGCAAGCTCAAGAAGGCCGGGAAGCCGGTGCGGGTGTGGGGCGAGCTGCCTGGTACGCCTGTGGAGGTGCAGCTCGAGAACCTGAGGCTGAGTGGCGCCGCCGCCGCCGGTGGTGGTGGTGGTGGGAAGGCCCAGCAGCAGGCCAAGGGCGCCGGTGGCAAGGGCCAGAAGCAGGCCAAGGGCGCCGGTGGCAAGGGCCAGAAGCAGCACCAGGCCAAGGAGGCTGGTGCCAAGGGCCAGGGACAGCAGCTGGCCGAGGGTGGTGCCGCAGCCAAGGAGGCGAAGATGGTGGCGCCGCCGCCGCAGACGCAGCAGCAGCAGCAGCAGCCAACGCCGCAGCAGCTGCAGCAGATGATGCAGATGAGGGGAATGAACTTCCCTCCGCCGCAGCAGCTCCAGCAGATGCCGATGCCGTTCCCGGCGGCGGCAGGGCAGGCGCAGGCGGCGGCGGCGGCCAAGGACCCCAGGACCGTGAAGTTCGACCTCCCCGACGGGGGAGATGAGTTCGGGGACGACAGCAGCGGGTTCGACGACGAGTTCGACGAGTTCGACGAGCTCGACGACGTCGAGTTCGAGGATGACGGCGGCCTCGTCGACGACGACCCCGCCATGATGATGAGGCCGCCTATGGGCATGCCACCAGCCGCCGGTGGTGGCGGCAACGGCAACGGCAAGAAGGGTGGAGGTGGCGGCAACGGCGGCGGGGCCAAGAACGGTGGCGGCGGCGGCGGCGGTAACCAGCCTGCTGGGCAGGGGAAGAAGGGTGGTGGCGGCCCCGGTGTCGGCGGGCCAATGATGGGCGGCGCGGCGGCGCCACATCCGGGGGCCATGATGAGGCCGCCCCACCCCCACATGATGGGCCCAGGCGGCGGCGCCGCCGGTTTCCCCGGCATGGGCCAGATGCGCGGCGGCATGCCGCCGATGGGCCACCCTCACATGGGTGGACCCACCGGCATGCAGCCGGGCGGCGGCAAGCTACCTAGCGGCATGCCGCCGATGGGCTTCCCCAACATGGGCGGCGGCTCCGGCTCCGGCATGCAGCCGGGCGGCGGCAAGCCACCTGGCGGCATGCCGATGGGCTTCCCCAACATCCCGATCGGTGGCGGCGCCGGCGGCGGGGGAGCCGCCGCTCACGGTGGTATGCCGGGTGGCGGCGGCATGCCTCCTGCTGGGTACTTTCCAGGGAGCAGCATGCCGGCGGGTGCGGAGATGCTGGCAATGTCCCAATTCCCGCCACAGCAGCAGCAGAAGATGGCCGTGGTGATGCAGCAGCAACAGCAGCACATGGCGGCCGTGATGCAACAGCAGCAGCAGCAGATGATGCTGAACGGCCACGGGCACCATGGCCACCACCAGCACGCCCACCATGGCCATGCCCACATCGGTGGCCAGCAGGGGTATCAGCCGGCGCCGCCTCCGCCGGCGACCGGGTACGGGTACGGGTACGGCCGCCCGGCGATGCCGCAGTACCCGCCGCCGTCTCCTTACTACTACATGCCACCGCAGCGTCACCCTCATGATAATTTCTTTAGTGATGAAAACCCCAACGGGTGCTCGGTGATGTGAGGTGACGTCGGCGGCCTGCTGCTGATGCTCTCCGGAGAAGAAGAATGAACCAGATGCCAACCAGAAGGACAGGGAGGAGAGCTCAGGTCGTCGTCGGAGGTGATCGCCATGCGTGGCGTGGATGGAAGAGTTCGGTATACAGTAGCTAGTACCCAGCCATAACCGCCCCCCATTTCCCTTTTAAAAATTCCCCTTTTCCTTTTTTTCCCCTCTTTTTTCTTTTTCTAGTTTATTTTCACCTTTACTTTTTCTTGCTCTGAACAAAAAGAGAGAGAGAGAGAGAGAGAGAGCAGCTTCCTTGGATTGGAAGGTAGGTGTAGTAGTAACTAGTAAGAGATGATAGTGGTGATAATTAAGAGATGATGATGGCGCTTGATTCTATAGCTGTGAGCTGAAGGAGCAGAGGGAGGTGATGCAATCTGATGGCTTCCCTTCACTTGTTTCTTTCTTGCTTGCTCTATATTGTGATGATGATGGTAGGATGGATGAATGAATGAATGAACAATGTGCAAAAACAAGGTTAAATGTCATGCCATGCTATTGTCTGTCTCTCTATGTGTATGACTTTTCTTGTGCTGCTTTGGGTCTGTGTAATGGAAATGGAATGTAATGCGTGATGCAGGGAGATGGGTATGGTAGAGCTTCTTCTCCACACCTTGGCATTTTGTCAACTATAGCGGCGCAACGGCCTTTATCTCCGCGCCTGCCTCTGCCTGCCTGCATTGGTGTGTGAGAGACATGAATGATACACTGTATCTCCAGTTCTCGACACATGGACAATGGACATGGTGGTGGTGGTGATAATGGTGGCAGCAGCAACGGCAAAGGAGCCGGGCCGTGGCGACCATGATGATGGCTGGCGGGTGAGTGGTGGTGATGGCTAGGATGGCGACGGCAGTGGTCCATAGCTCACTGCCGAGTGAGAGTGAGAGCAGCTGCAACTCGCCGCGGTTTTAATTCGGCCATGGCATTGCAGTGCTTTTCTCCTGCACCCTGCACTGCACTCACATTATTGATGTGGGTAAAGAATCGGGCATGCTCCTAGAATACCAAAGAATATACAGTACTACTACTACTACAGAGTAACAGTAAACCCCGTTGCTCCATCCCTCCTCCACTTGTACCGTGGTACAGTGTGTGTGTGTGTATGGTATGACCCACAGCCTCAGCAGCAGCAATGGTCCTAGACTGACTACATACAGTACAGATTCTCCTAGTTGAGTTTTATAAAGAGAGGTCAGGAGGACCTTTGAGCCATGGATGATGGTGTTGCAAACGATACAAAAGCTCGATCTGAACTTTTGAGCCTCGATTGACTATTTGACTCGTTTTGCTTCACCATCAGGTACCGCATCTGTCTGAATAATGCATCTTACTGTATTTTATTAGTGGACTATACTACTAACCAGCCAGCCAGCCAGCAGGCAGTGTTACTGGCTGCTAAGTACGGCTGCCATTTTCCCTTTCTTTTCTGTATGCAGTGCAGTGCATGATCGCTGCCTTGGTTACTTGAGATTCGGTGCTGTCTGTCGCGCATGGCGGATCCATTCTTCCGCTGCCTGTTTTCCCTTTCATTCCTAGCTCACTCAGTCCTGCACGCGCTGCTGCTCCCGTATCAGGGCGCCCAATCACTCAGCACCGCTCTGTGCATGGGCAGCATCAGCGACGACAACACCCATGATCACGCCACGGATTAGCTAGTAGATTAGAATACCCCCACCCAATCCCTGCTACTAGTAGCTCGTTCCTTCGTTCTCCGGACCAGATCAGTCGACATGCCGCAGTGCCATGGATTAGCGTCACTAGTAGTACTAAAAGACTTGTTTAACAATACTTATTGTAGTAAAATAAAACACATAAATCTCGTACAGGAATCAATTACA
Source organism: Microstegium vimineum (assembly GCA_022036555.1). NCBI lineage: Eukaryota > Viridiplantae > Streptophyta > Magnoliopsida > Poales > Poaceae > Microstegium > Microstegium vimineum. The sequence goes on along the minus strand of CM039132.1, from coordinate 54,986,147 downwards.
CAAGGATCGATTCAGTTTCGTGGGGGAAAAAAAAGAACACGCAGCAGCAGCAGCAGCAAGAAGGGGGTGGTAGACATGCATCTCTGCGTTCCATACATGGGCAGGCAGAATTGGGCTTAAACTAATGGAGCTAGATTTCCGGCCGAGCCTTGTGCTTTGCGGCATCGTGCCACTGCCATCATGATGAGCTTGCTTGGGATATGTGTGTGTGTGTGTGTGCGCGCGCGCGCTTGATTTGCTTTGCTGCTGCCTTTTGTTTTAGTTGTTGACTCTTGTGGCTTGCTGCTGCTGCTGTTGGTCGTCTGAAACTCTGAACTCGCATCTCATGGACTGGACTTTTCCGTTCCCTCCCGCGAGGCTCTCTCTCTCCCTCTGTTCGGGAGCAGCAGTAGGATGGATCATGGATACTCGATCTAAAGCAAGGGCAAGTGAAGAAAGTGCACAAGCGGGCTACACAATTTGATGCTACGGCTGCTATGCAGAGTGACAGTGGTGTGTACTACAGTAAGAGTCCCACTCCGTAGGTCAAAAAGTGGAAGATGGAGGGATGGATGGGATTTGGTTGGCCATTTGGGAATGAATGAATGAACAGATCAACTAGTTCCGGACGGTAGTCCAAGGCCATGTTTTCTGGGTGCACTGAATCATTAGCCACGTGGGTCCGCCTGATGATTACTTTTTTTTTTTCTATGGATTTGCTTGCTTCGAAGCCATCTCTCTCTCTCTCTATAGACCTGTCAGCAAGCCAAGGAATTTCTTGAAGCGTGAGAGCGCAGAGGATAGCCCTTCTGTAGGCTATGGTAGGCCATCACATGGTCCAAGAGGCCGGACTCTAGCATGCCTAAAAACTAGTACTGTAATAGTTTTTCTTTTTCAAATTATTACATGGTACGGAGTATTCACTACTAGAGGTCTAATAATGGTCCAAGAGGGCTAGCATGCCTAAAATCAGTTAGCTTCTTTTTCTTCTCCCGAATTATACAGCGCAGACACACCTTTAGGCCTTTGTATGTACAAGTATTGAGATGGCTATCAATCAAATATCACCTCAACATGTGAATTGAGGTGAATTCAATAACATCCAAATAAGAACTTATGAGCTATAGATCTCCAAATGAAGACTTCCTTATGGATATGTGTGATATATTGTTATTAGTTGCTATACCAGTTGGTCAAATATCTAGCTAGAGGGCATCATCACACGTGAGCAGGGTCCAAACAACTCTCCTCATTTCAGTAGCCGAAGGCATGCATGGAAGCTACTCCTACTGTAGAGGTAGAGCCAAACACGTACAGTACGGATTCAATTTTGGTCACCCCACCGACTCACACTCACCGTTAACGCATTGTTCATCAATTCCAATTCTGGATTCGTTAGATGCAGGCAATGCAAAGGGCAAGAGCAGGCAACAAAAAATGGCCGGATTGGTTGGGCGGCTGGCTGGCTACCTGTTGTGTGATCTGGGTCAGTGGTGACGACGGTACGTCGCCGGTCGCCATCGGTCACCAGTACACGTACAGTACGTTAAGTCCACGCCGCGGTCCCATCCATTCCATTCCATCGGGTGGGGGGTGGGGCGCGGGCGCACGCACCACACACGACAGGCCGCCGCACCCATCGCCCGGCCGTTCCTGCTAGTCTTGTCAAGCAAAAGCTCTGCAACGATACTGCAACCAAGCCAAAAAAAAAAAAACCCGGACGTCGGATTGACGGATGGAGGGAACATGAGTTAATTATTAAACGAATCGTCTAAGTGGTAGTTAATTCGTGACACGAATCTATTAAGACTAACTAATATGTCATTATTAGGACGTGTTTATTGTAGCACTAAATTATCAAATCATATACTGATTATGTTGAATAGATTCATTTTGTTGTGCAGTTAGTTTTGTAAATAGTCTAAATTAATACTCTAAATTAATGCTCAAACATCGATGCGACATGTAGTTGCGGAGCTATACGTGGAGGCCAAAGTGGTGTCATGCCGCCTCCCTCGTTTAAAAGTACTCCCTCCGTCCTTGAAATAATAGATTTCTAAAGTTGGGCTAAGTCAAACTTTTTAAACTTTAACTAAATTTTTACAAAAAAACCATTAGAAATTATGGTATCAAACTATTATCATTAGATTTATTATAAAACTAACATCGTGCCCGTGCGTTGCTACGGGATAACAAAAATTTTATACTAAGAACAAATATATCGCACCATAATATAACATTATTGTAAAATTAAATATATACGTTAAAATGACAAATCTAAAAAACAAATTAAGTTCATGATATTAACATAGTCGCAAGCAGCACATAGTCTTAGTTTCCTTCTTTTTAGTTGTATAGGAGATAGGAGATATTGGTTGTTCGGTTTTAGGAGTGCGCAGGGTTTATTTTTTTTTGTCTCGGCAAATCAACCAATATACATTTATTAATAATAATTCAATTCGCATGTGTTTTGTTATTTGAAATACATCTCTATCTGTACAATATAATAACCCGAACATAATTAATGCTCCCAGCGGAGGAAGTCCGTGCTGCGGTACACCTGCGTGCAGTGGCGCGGCGGCGGGGTGCGCTCCCAGCGCAGGAACCTCGGCGGACACCATGACGCGCCACAGCCCGTCGCGGGGGCGGGTGCGCGCTCCTAGAGGAGGAAGTCTACGCTGCGGTACACGCAGGCATGGGTCGCAGTTACGCAGCACCGCGCCTATCGCCGGTTTGTATCTTACCGCAACCGTGCACAGAGCCATGTGACCTCGCCCGGACACAAGTACTCGCCACAAAATCGTGCAGCAGCTGCGACGAGCCGAACCGCTGCCTGTCCTCGGCGGATCCGTTGATGAAGTCGAAGTCCCCGGCGTTGCCGTACAGGAGGCCCTGCTGCTTGGCGGGCACGGCGGCGCCAGCGTCGTTGCAGTGCTGCAGGCCCATCGTCAGCGACACGCTGCCGCCGTCGTAGCCGCCGAGGCCGGCCATGTCGTCGCCGTACGCCTGCAGGCCGTTGCCGACAGCAGCAGCGCCGAGGTTAAGGCTGGTAGCGTACGGGCCGATGGCGCCGTGGAGGCTGGAGGACAGGCCGACGCCGGCGGCGTCCATGCCACCACCGATCGCCTCCGACTTGAACGCGCTGAGGTGGTGGCCGTGCTTTGCGTTTGCCTCATATCATGACCTGATCCTAAAGATGAGCAATCGGTGGGGGATTCTCGCACGGGGGCAGGGGCAGGGGCAGCGGGGAGGTGGAGTGAATCGATTTAGAGACTTTTCCATGTATGTCATCGCGTAAAAGATTGAGTTTCTCTATAAGTCATTGGAAAGTTCAAACTGTCGTAGGTGTCATCGTGCGAAACTTATTTGCCCACCATGCTATTTCGTCTATTTTTATCATTGACGGTGTCAAACTGCGACGAGAAAAGACTAAAATGCCCTTCCTCATGTAGAGCTGCTTGACGTTGCCGCACTCGTTCTTGACGAGATGTATTGTTGTGCTTGGCGTTGTCCCTGAACTGGCAATGCGAGCCGACGAAGCCGTCGGCGAGGTGGATGTACACCTCCAGGTCGTGGCAGCACGCAGCGTTGGCGTCCGGCCGGAGGTACGGAGACGCGCGGCTGTCGAGGCGGAGCTCGCGGCCGACGTAGGCGTAGCCCGGGAGCGGGAGTCCCGACGGGAACCGCGGCACGACATCGTGCGCGTTGACGACGCGGAGCACGCGCGCGCCGCGAACGCGCGGTTGCCCACCTGCTGTCCGCCGAAGGAGAACACCGCCACGCGAGACCATCACCTTCTTGCATCGCTTGGTCCCCGAGAGCATGAGGAGGCAGGTGATGGCGTACTTCTTAGCACCTGGACTAGCCGAGGCAGCACGCTGAGCGCCACGACCACGAGGCTATCTGGCAAGATAGCGCCCACGAGGTTTCGGAGCGTGGCGGCCGCGGCGAATTGGGAGATGGAGTCCCCGTCTGGCAGATCTCGACGAGCGCGCCGGCGCCACCGTGTCCGACGACCGCGCGCGCGACGTCAGGCGACGACGCGGACAGGCGCTGAAACGTGAGCGCGACGACGTCAGTCTGACGAGCGGCAGCAGAACGCCCACCAATACGAGCAACGCCCCGCAGGCCGCGCTGCCGGACTCCGCGACCCGGCACACGACCGTGGTGGCCTTCTCCCGGACCACGGGTGCCGACGGCGTGAGCAGCTGCACCATCGCGGCGACGCTGGCGCGGACGAGCGCCGCCAGCACGGTCTAATCGTCCATGCGCAGTGTGTCCAGCAGCCCGTCCACGGCCCCGCTCTTGGCCTCGGCGTGCCCGATCTACAGCCTCGCGAGCAGCTCCCAGACGTCCGCCTGCACTGTCGTGGATGGGGAATCCGCCGGCGGCAGCGTGGACGGGGACGGGCCGGTGGCGTCCGACAGCACGCCTGTCTTGACGAGCAACGCGGAGTCCCGGTGACCGATATCGAGCCTCCTGGACAGCGCGTCGACGGCGCTTTGCATCCTGAACTTCCCATCCACCGGCGGCTTCAGGCAACACGCCGCGAGCTCGGCCGCGTCGGCGAGCGTGGCGGCCACCGACTGCAGCAGCTCCCGGAGAGGAGGCGCGCCCACCGGTGCGGCGCCGCGTGGAGGCCCGAGCGCCACCGCGCCGCCTCCTCCTCCCCGCCGCCGGGCTCCTCTGCCAGCGGCTCCAGAGGTCGAGAGTGAGAGAGAGAACGACAGAGATAAGAGGGTAAACATTTGGATTGTCCGGGCCCACTTGTCAGTTCTTCCAAATGGTGAAAAACAAACAAAGAATAGACGTAATGACGTTGTGGACAAAAAAGTTTCGGATGATGACACTTATGACAGTTTGAACTTTCCAGTAGCTTGTAGAGAATTGCAATCTTTTATAATGCAATACATGGAAAAGTCTCATCGATTTAAGGGGCGAGGAGCGTCGGGAGGGGCGTTGTCTTTTTTTTTTTGGAAAGGATCGCACGGGTGCAGCAAGATTTGCGGGAGGGAGAGATGACGTTTTCTTTCCCTTCTATCGTTTTCGTTCCTTCTGTCACGTTTTTTTTTCTTCTATCGCGTTTTTCTTTCCTTCTGTCGCATTTTCTTTCCTTCTATTCTGTGAGATTGATTTTTCTTCCGACAAATCACATGTGGGTGGAGCCGCGGACCGAAATTTTTTTACGGTTGAAGCGATGGTCTTCCTTTTGTTCTTTATAGTTAAATATATGCGACATATTTTGACATGATATATTTATTTTAAGTCAAAGACGTTGATATATTTTTCTATAAAGTTAATTAAAGTTTAAAAAATTTGACTGGTACGAATTTTAGGAGTTAATTCTTTCTGTGACGAAGAGAGTAATAAAGATTTGTGTAATATCGATACCTTGAATACTGTTGGTCCTCCTGGAATCCTCTTCAAGCTCCGCCACCGGTGACACCACGGACTAGCTAGTAATGCTGCGAGTAGTAAGTGTGTAGCCCTGTACGTACGTGTGTTGACTACTTGACGACCTGCGGGGCAACGGACGGACATGCACTGCAAAAAGGACTGCTGCGCAGGAGGGAGTAGGAGTATACTGTGTACTCCGTATGTATGCATGTTACATGAGCCATGTTTTTAAAATTTCAATAATTTACAAGATTCTCTGTCTTATCGAATTTCAGATGCATATATGAAATATTAAATATAGATAAAAATTAACTAATTATATCATCATTTGTATGTAATTTGCGATATAAAACTTTTGAGTTTAGATTAAACAATAATTTTTAAATATAAATGAAAGTGCTGCACTGTCAAAAAAAATGCTATATAATTTTACCTCTGCTATTACGGTATGCATGAAAACGGACTAGCGAGGAGTTTTGAGTAGGTGACGGGTGACGCGGTGACGGAATGAGTGAACTCGTCTCTCGTACGGCTGGCGGGCGGGCGAATGCCGCATCGGAATGACCGGAGGCGGACGTCAGCAAGCGGACATTGGAAGGCCAGTGACGCCGCCACGTGGACCGCGCGGGAGTTGCCTTCACTCCACCACCTCGCTCCGCGCCCGGCCCGGCCCTGCCCTGCACGAGTCGAGACGCCATCCATCACAGATTCAGTGCCGCGTGCTCACGGCCGGCCCGGCCAGGCGATGCGGTGACTGTTAGCGGGCAGGCAGGAAGGGACTAAGGTGCTGTTTGTTTCGCCCGTCATCGGTTCACAGGGTGAACGGGTCACGCTGCTCAGTGTTCGGATGTATCAACTTACAACCGATTGGTGAATCATTCCGGCCCAGTGCATCACCGCTGCCCCTTCCCTCCGAGCTGTAATTGTTCCCGTCGTTGCTTCCTCCATGAACCAAAGAGATGACGTTAATGCTTGGTCTGTCACAGTTACCGGTGGGAGCAATTTTCATTGACGGTTCCATTCCATTTAATGAACCAAAAGCACCTGAAAACAGTGCAAATTAAGGGTTGGACTTGTTGAAGGAGACAAATTAACGGCAACCCAACCAAAGAATGTGACGAGTAAAACGCCCGCCTGCACCTGGGCGCTTGGCCCATCATTTCGACCATTCCTTCAACTTAAGACCTTTCCTTCAACTTTGACCCCTGGCCTGGCCAAGCCCAGCAACGGCACTATATTATGGCGGCCGAGTTGATCCTACGTCCGTCGACGTTAGGTCTTCTTTCTCGTCAGACTGCTGCGGCATCTCATGCATGCCCTTTAATTAGCCTGAAAGGAACTCACGTATAACTCTCCACTACACTAGCAAAAAAAAAAGAACTTTCGGAGGTTCAATTTCCATATTTTGTTGGATGAGTCATATTTGAAAGGCTCTTGCCAGTTGCCACCGATCGGTAAGCAGTGTAGTACTACTGTTGTGGTCTGTGGGACGGGTCGTCGATTACATTTACAGACGCTCTGCAAGCAGATCTAGAGGCCCCGTCCGTATCTGTGGTACTGTATTTGCGGGCTTGCTTGGTTGCTGGCCACGCCATGGCTTCGTTTGCCACACCAAGATGTGGCGGTGGCGATGAAAAACCAGTTTGCCACACTTTTTAAGTACTAAACGATAAACAACATGCACAAAAAGACAGAGCTAAAGGCTGTGGCGGCCAAAGCTGAGTAACTCAATCAAACAGCAGCTTCATAGCTGTGGCGGCCGAACGTTAGGCATGGCAAGTGAAGACGTTGAACCAAACAACCCCTGCGTGCGTCGAGCTTGCCATATACGGAGGGAGCACTGGTACGGAAGAAGACGTTCGCAGACAGCAAGTGACGCGTACTGTACGCGTCACGTCCATGCCGGTTCATGCCTGCGATGGACCGGATGAGAAGAATCACAGACAGCGGTAGTCCACTCTCGGCAAAAGCGGCACACACACTCCGTACGTGCTACTACCAAGCCATCGATGGAGACAGGCCATACTCCTCCTACTCGTAGCTGCTGCTGCTGCTGCCTGCCGCCACCCGCCAGCCCGGCCTGCGACCAGGCCCGTGTTTTTTGGAGGAACAAAAACTCCTCCGTCCCATCGGAAAAATGAGAACCGTACCGACGCGGAACGCTACTTTTCTCTCCTCTCCTGTACAGTACCAGCCTAACCTTAGCGTAACATGTCTACTAAACAGTTTTGTAATTGATCAAATTACAAGTCGAACAAAACACATGCTATTTACTGTACTTATATAATTAAGCTGCTAGTTACATAAACTATTTCTTAAAGATAACACGGCATTTAAGGGACATAAGTATATGCATGATGCATGTGTGGATATGGGTTAGGCAATCCAACTATATTATGATTCAGCACAAACTAGCAAATTTAATCAATCACGGGCAGCTAGTACTTGCACGTTATAAACATTGGACCAGTGACTTGAAATAAATTAAATAAAAAACTTAAAACTATAAAGTTGTACTTTATCCGTGCCACAATACAAGTCTTTCTAGAAATTGTCACGGAGATCTACGTGTACACACAAATACTTTGCCACCCGGGCCGTAGAGGATCTTGCAGATATAGCTTGTAAGCCGCGCTCAACTGGGAGCCTCTTCACTCAAGATGTCAACGGGGATTTCCCCGTCGGGGGATGAGTCCCCATCCCCGTCCCCGTTAAGGCCATCGGGGGGAGCGGGGAATTAATCCCCGCGGGGAACCCGTCCCCGTTTCAATAACCCAACATAGAAGAGTAGTCATGAAAGAATAGAGAAGCAGGATAAATTAAACACCATGAAATTCTGATTTTTTTCAATATATACAAGCACCATTGCACAAGCACACAGTACATATATCATTCCATTCACAGATCTAGTACTATTACACAGATATAGATTGAAGGAGAAAGACCTATGCACGAGCATGCTACATCCATCATTGCACTTACTAGCACTCTGATCTAGGTAGCAGGAGCAGGCTCCAAGAGATTTGTGCCTCCACACAGACCACATCTGTCCCTGCTGCTTGCTTGACGATTTATTGATGGGTTTGACCATTTGAGCCATCTGTGTTCTCTCGGAACAGAGTACCACGAGCAGGCTTGGGCGCTCGGCATGCCGCGTCGAGATGAAGGCAGGTGCTAGTTGTGGGAAGTGGGAGGTGGAGCCTTGGAGAGGAGAAGGCTGAGGCGGATCAACGAACGCTGCTGCTGGTGCTGTGCCGGCGCCTCGACACAGTCGTCTCTGGTGTGGGAGACGAGAGAAGCCAGCGGCGGCCGGTATCAGGGGCAGAGATGAATGGATATAGGTCTAGGGTTACTCCCGGTATATATACTTGGCTGCTTGTTGGGCCTTTACATGGGCTTTTCTTATTGATTTGTGCCTGCGCGGCTGATATCGAGGAGAGGACACGGGGATCGGGCTTCCCCGTCCCCGCCAGCCCCAACTTTCAATCCGTGTGGATGAATTTGGCCCCATCCCCTAATAGGAGAATTCCCACGGGGAATCGAGGATCGGGTCCTCATTGACATCTTAACTCTTTACACAACCTCTACGTTTTCTAATTTTTTTATTGGTACAATAGATGGGAGGAGGTGATTGATGGACTTGTTGTTGTACTTTGATATAACACCTTGAAGCTAAAACGTCTTTTTTAATGGCATTTTATTTAGGGGTTAACGCTACGAAGACATGTATTGTGCGACGGAAGGAGTATATCTCATCGAGCCGATCGAAAGCTATAACTGTCATATAAAAATATCTTCATTTGACACTATAAAAGAAAAGGAAAAAGATATACAGTAGGTTTATCTAAGACGCCAAGTGGTTATACGTGATCATTATTCTGCTAAAGTATCTTCATTTGACACATGAACTCAAGGGGATGGGTGGACAAGGCTCGCATGGGCCACTGCGTGGTTGAGTACCTCCAGTTGATTGACCTTGTGTTGTCCGCTTTTTGTCTTCTTTATTCTCCTGTGATCACCGTGCTAGTGTGCAGTTGTATGTTCTCACCTTTTTTTTTCCTTTTTTATGAGAAGTTTCATGTCTATACACCATCATAAAACAAGTGTCCATTAGTATTTTTATATAAATTTCATCTCTGTTTGTCTCCATATGAAAAAAAGTACTCCCTCTATTTTAAATTATAATTTGTTTAATATTTTTTAATTTAAATTTGATCACTCATCTTATTCAAAAAGTTTGTGTAAACATAGTCAAATTTAAGTCATTTTTGTAGACTATTTATTAAATAAGTAAGCCACAACAAAATAAATGATGTTTTGCAAAAAAAAAATTGAATAAGACGAGTGTTCAAATTTAGGGTTCAAAAAGGAATGCTTAATCTAATAAAAAAAAAGAACCAACTACACTACGCTAGGAAAGAAATGGCAAAGCAGAAGCGTTGCAGGCCGAGAAACGAGAAGGACAAGCTAGCCCAGGCAGCGATACTTGGGCCCTCAACGGGTATCCATGAGCTTGGTCCACGCGGTGTGTAATACATCTTCAATCCAAAATTATAAGAAATTCATAGAATTTTAGAGAGTCAAAACTATCTTAAGAGTTTGATCAAACTTATACAACAATATAATAATATTTATGATGTTAACTAAGTATCATGAGATTCTTTATCAATTATATTTTTTTATATACATATTTGATATCGTACATCTCTATAATTTTTTCTATAATCTTAGTAACAATTAAGATGCTTTGACTTTTCAAAATTCTTAAAATATCTTATAATTTAGAATGGATGGAGTACAGCTAGTGAGCTCAGTTAAAATAGCATAGAAAAGGAAAAAGTCAAATTTCCTCCTAAACTTTCAAATGTGTCCGTTTTTCCTCCCCAAACTACGAAATCGAAAATCATTCCTCCTTCAATTTTAAAAATCTTATAAAAAACTTAAAAGAAAACAATGGATCCTCACTCCTTTCAACCTCCGACGAAATGCTTAATCTAATAAAAAACTTATGAGAAAACAATGGATCTCCGCTCCCTTCAACCTTCGATGAGATGTCGGAGGAGAAGGACGGGGGACCAATGGGAGAAAGACGGAGAGAGCCGGAGGCGGAGACACTAGGCGAGAGACGGCGGCAGCGGCTGCGTTTTTTTGCAATGCGCAATAACGCGATCGAAACAAAGCTTTGTTATCACTACAGGTTACAGCACTCCATCCATGCATGCGGACATGCAACTGCTCAGCACTCGGTACATGTTATAGACTAGTATGAGCACGATATGGCTAAACTATAGTTTTAATGTTCGTAGAAAATATTAATAGTATTTATATCTAAAAAACACATTTAATGATACTAATTATGTATTGATATTTTCTTATATATATTTGATTAAAATTGAAAAAATTGACTTCTCAAGAACTGAGAATAACTATTTTTATTAGAGTGAGAGTAAAATATAGTAATAGGTATATATGACAATACTTTTATTATATTATTTATGTTAATACAAATAAAATTTATAATATAATATTGATCGAAACCCATGCACACATGTACAAAATAATTAGTCGATCAATCAGCCAAAATTAATCGGTTTTTTTACCCGCCGAACAGAATAAAGGTCTGACAATAACCTGTAGTTTCACAAAATAATTAAATGCAGAGGAATTTGAGGCCAACATGTACAATATCCTTTCAAAACTCTAATAAGAAGGAACGGCGTCATCTACATATAATACTGTATGTACTTGTCATTTACACATCCAATATTTCGAACTCACTATTGCCGTATTCCATGCCTTCCAGATGGACGAGGCTTTCTTGGAACATCACGAGGCGTAGGAAATATTTTGAACTCGGCAAATCCTGCTGAAAATCAGTAAAATTCTCGCGTTTTTCTGGACATGTTGTCGTAGCTTCATCAGCATCCACCACAGAAACCACCGTCTGAAGCGTACGGTTCCTGGGAATCTGGGATCATACACGTGAACCTCCTGCCTAGTGGTGGCGAGCATGATCCGATCGGAGGAGTCGTCGTCCACCGTCGGCGCCGCCGGCGAGGTAGCAGAGCGGCACGACGAACCACGTCGTCATCAGCCGTTTCGCGGCGTGCTTGGCCAGGTCGACACGGTAACTCAGGGACCATGTCGCGCCGCCGGAGTCGTCGTCGTAGCCGTCGTCGAGCCTCCACACCTCGAAGGTGGCGTCCATGTCGTCACGGTGGCGGAGGTCGCGCAGCATGCAGAGGCGTCCGCCGAGCTCCGCGAGGACGGGCCCCGTCGGCGTCGTGCAGTCTATGTACCCCGGCTTCCGCGGGTTCTCGGCGTAGGGATTCGAGTCGTTAACGAAGCATATCCGGACGTCGTCTTTGGTGAACGGCGGCAGAGGCACTCTACGGAAGGACTCACCGGCGAGGGAGAAGACGAGAACATCGCCGTGATTCTCGGAGACGCGTGACGCGCCGCGGAGAACCAGTGGAGGCAGCCATTCGCGAAGACAGGGTCCATGTTCTGGACGAAGAAGGAGTCGGGGAGATGTTGCTAGAGCTTCCCTCGTCCCCCGCCGCCGGCGCTCTCCAGCCCGCTGGGTCGCCGACGGTGAGGACCTCGCATCGGTTCGGCCGGAAGTCCGTGGACCTGGCGATCACAACCACTTTGAACTCGCCGGTGCGCTCGTGGAAGCCGATCCCGGCCCAGCTCTTGATCGAGGTAAGGGTACCCCGTGAGGCACGGCGGCAGGCGGAGGCGGCCGCCGGTGGAAGGGTTGCACACGGAGTAGGTGCGCGTGCACCGCTGGCCAAGGAGGACGAGGCCGCGGCAGGGCTTGGCGCCGATGACCCTCGGGCACTCGCGGCAGCGGAAGCGGCCGTGGTGGCCCGGGAACAGGTTCCAGTGGTGCGGCGGCGCCGTCGGTGCGAAGGCCAACTTGGTTGGCCGCTTCGGCTTCGCCGCCGCCGCTAGCAAGTGGTGGCTCTCGACGAAGGCCGGCGAGGAGATGAGGCGGTCACAGGAGCGGCAGACGGACCGTACCGGAACCTCGCGAGCGACTTGGACGGCAGCCGCAGTAGCACCTCGCCGACGATGTCGGCCGGCAAGAACCGCGGCGGGGTCGATGTCGTCGATGCTATCCTTCTCTTCTTGGGTGGACTGCCGCCGCCGCCCACCGCCGTGACGACCATGGCCTGCTGCGCCAGCTTGCAGCTGCTACGTTTGGGATTTGACCCTCAACAAAATACGAAAGCCGACACGGAAAACGGCCAGATAAAATCAGATATGGCGGTTACAGTATTTTTTTTTTCTCTCTCTCTATAGCTCAGCTGATGCTGCTGGTTCTTGCATGTTTGTTTTAGCGTATATGTGGTAGTTGGTTGGGTCACCTGCATGTTGGTTCAGTAGTGATAATCTTTCTTCTGCAGGCTGCAGATGGATCAATGCAAAGTCGATCGGCAGGAACAATATAATCTGGATCCATGAGGGAGAGCGATCGAGGGACCATGCATCACAGTAGTGTGACAAGGCAGTATTACAGGTTACAGATTGACAGGAAAACTGATCAGAAGCAAAGCTCCGTTATCACTACAGATTACAGCACCTCATCCATGCATTCAGCAGCTGCTCAGCTCCCGGTCTCAGGTTCAGCTCTTCAGGTTACATTTAAGTTGAACAAACTAGCTAGGGATACAGATGCACACACACAAACACACAACCAGCACCACAGAAGTTCTGACCATTGCTGCCGGCATGCAGTACTTCTCTTTATGGGAGGGAGATGATGCAGATAGATCAGGATCAGTTGCATGCCTTGCCGATGCCGTTATGTTACACCACCATGGCACCATGTACAGAGTTTTGCAGCATTGCCCCGCGTCCACTAATGCAGCGCTGTGAGGACGGTAGACCCTTCCACCTGCAGGTACAGGTTTTTCAGAGAAATGCCATATCAGTTTTTTCAGAAAAGAAAATCTGAAAGAACAGACTTCTTCTGTGGTGTTTGATCGGTTTTTGCTGCATTCTGCAGACATTTGTTTACCTGGAAGGTTGCACCACAGACTTCTTCCTCATCAGCAGGAACAGCAGTGACCTTATTCTTAGGGTTCTCATAGCACTTCAACCCTCCAACTCCAAGAGCATTAGAGTAGAAGCACCCCCGCGGGAACGGCGCGAGCGACTTGCCACAGGACGCTTTGAGCACGTCGATGTCGTCAGAGAAGGCGACGCAGCCGTCGGCAGTGATGCCCCAGAAGAGCGGCACCTTGCCCTCCGGGTCCGACGCGACGAGCAGGGAGCTGGTGGACCTGTCGAACAGCACGAAGGCGTAGGTGCCCGCGAGCTGCGACAGCATGAAGCTGGCCGGGTATGGTGCTCTGTCCCGCAGCGTCTTGTAGGCCTCGATGACGAGCAGCACCTCGTTCGCGCCCTTGGATAGACCGTATTGCTGGCTTAGTCTACCCAGGTTGTCTAGCGAACCTTCGAATAGGCAGAACACCTCGTCCTTGGCCGCGAACGACCTGGTTTTAATTTGGTCAAGCACAAACAATACCTTTGTCAGTGATGCTGTCACATGTTAGTAGAGTTATTACCAGCAAACCATCAAGTTTGGTGCTTAGCAGCAGTAGCTTCATCAGTGGTATATACTTAGATTGGTTTGGTTGTACGTTCAGAGCTCAGATTAATTGACCCTGTTCACTTATTCTCTCTCACATAACACTATTTAATTGACTTTTTTCACCAATCGAGCAGGCTTATTGACTTGATGTTCACCTAACATCGAGAGAGTTTAAGCTTGTTCTTGACCAAAAAAAAAAAATAGACAATATGCATGGAACAATTCAGAAGTGTTGAACTTGTACGGGGAAAGGCTAACAAGATGTCAAGTACTACTCCACTCCTAGTTAGTAACACTGAAAGAAAAAAAAAAGGTAAAGCTGCTGGATAGATGGAGTAAAGGAAAAAGGAGTGGGGGTTCCTTGGATGCTACTTCTTGAGAGTGAATCAGGCTAGTACTGATAGGATAAGAGTGCAGGGCAACCAGAGGACCCACAAATCATGATCAAGGCTCTCTCTCTGGGGCATGGGCCATGGCCATCTAGTGAGGAGAAGGAACAAGGAAGCTTTATACTGACTTTTTTCAGATCTGTGGGCTGGGCTGCAGCAAAGCCGGGTTCAGTCCACTACCAAGTGCCGGCCGGCTCAACTACACTGTCACGATTGATTTGTACTTTTGTAGTACTGTAGATGATAAGCCACTGTCACGGCTCAAGAGCTAGCCTTACTTATATTTCTTTTTTTTAAAAAAAAAAGTTCAAGCAGAAGGTGTACTAGTAGCTACTAGATTACAGGCGTATACGTGTCGCTTTCTTTAAACGACGACGATTAGCTCAGTGATCGGAGAAAATGAGGCAGGGGTCCTTGTCATCGTTTGTTGGAGGAGTCAGTTGACAGCCACCACCTTGTGTATGGAGGTGGCATGATGTGGACGTGTAAATTTGTAGTACTACGTGATTTTATTTTATTTTGGATGTCCACGTCAAACTTGTACAGCCATCCAGTATGGGGCTCTAGCCTCTAGCTTTCTTCGTCCTCATCGGACCCATCATGGGCGGGCCGGCGTGGATGTTTATCCCTAGGAATAGACCATCGAGCTCAAAACCCCTTGATAAATTTATGACATCGTGTTTTTTTTATAATAAAATAACTAAAAATAGTATTAGTCGGCTTATCAGTTGTATACTGAAAAAAAGTCTTTGTCTCTAAGTGCAACTGTCTCTCTCAAAATGAGTGTATTTCTTTAAAAAGTAAAAACAAATAGATAAACAAGCACACTCTACTATTAGGACATATTTGATACAGCTCACAACATCTTTATGAAAGAAAATGTTATAAATTGTTTTTTTACCACACATTTTTTTTTCAAAACACCGTCATAGGTGTTCTTTCCTTCACAAAGATATGAACTGGGATGAAGCTAAAAAAATATATTTTATCTCAGCTTTCTCTCTTCTTTCTTTTTCATATCCATGAATCAAGTTGTTAGTAAAGTTGTTTTGCTAAATATTTTTTTTAAAAAAAATAACTCAGCTTCATCTAAAGAGTTGATCATGAAACTATTTTTTTTAAAAAAAAACAGCTAGCTATACCAAACAAGTCCTTAATAAGAAATCTAGTAGATGTCTGTAACCCATGGTTTGGTGTGGTACCATCATGCCTTGAATGAAAGTTTAAAATGCCACTGAGATTAGACCTTATTAGCCGTGAGCCGAGAATCCAAGTGCACCGTCGTTTTCTCACGATTATCATCAGTCAGGTCAGAAACGACGAGGAAGGAGGCCGGGATCGGTAAATTGGTCCTACTCCTGCCTACAGGAACGGATCAATTTTAACTCGATTTATTTATTGCTCACTCTCCAAGGAAAAGGAACATGCCAAAACTGGCCAATTATTAATTATCACACTAGTGTTGAGAAACGTGATGTAACATATCTTGTAAACCATGTGACGCAATTGTACCAAGGCAAGAGACCTGGTGGCGTACACATGTAGATAGGTGTTCGGTTGTAGTTTGTAGGCATGTCTGTTAGGATTAGATTGATCCTAATCTACTCAACCGAATACCTTGCCCTCCAAGGTTGTAATGCTTATATATACATCAACACGGAGGCGTGACAAGCCAAGCTAGGCAGTCACGATTGCCCCAAAATTTACAACTAGTACTGTAGGTGTGTATTCAGCGTGCCTGTTCCATAAAATCCCCAAACCATCAAATTATTAATTTAGCTGCATAAATAAAACAGTAATAATTGTTTAATCGACCAAGAAAACTCTCTCTCTCTGTGTACTGTGTGTGATGCGTGAGTTCGTGACCGAAGACGGACTTGGTTGGTGCGTGGTCAGTGGGAGTGCGTGCGTGCGTCCACGTCGTCGTCGCGTGGGACCATGCCTGTCAGCGACACACTGCCTAGCGTTCAGGACTTGGCTGCTACTGTACTGTACAGAGCAAGACGACGAAGAAGAGATTAACAGACTCTTGTAGGAGACGACGAAACGAGCCGCTAGCAATAATTCGATCTCGATCTAGCGAAGCGATGCAATGAATCATGCAGACCAGACTCCTGCTCCAGCAACTGGATTGTTATTGTGAATCCAACAAGATGATGCTTCTGAAATCGAAACCACAGGCGAGGAAAAGAGTGTTCTTTTATCTGTGGATTGGAGAGTAGTTGGTGGGTGGATCGGGTTCGGTGGGTGGTCAGGTGCTCGATCGTAAACGAAAGAGCAGGGAGCATATATGAGCAGGAGCTCTGCACCCGTCCATCCATGGCGTTGGTTCATCTGCAGACCGTAGTAGAGTGAGTAAGCAGTGTGTGTATGTACGGTACCTTGGGCGGAGGAGGGCCTGGTTGGCGTGGGAGTAGGCGAGGTGGCCGAGGTCATCGGCGGCGAGGCGCACGGACACGGCGGAGGGGCAGGTCCCCAGGAAGCGCGCGACGAGCTCGGACGCCTTCGTTTTGGGCGACGGCGTCCGGCTGCCCGCCGCCACCAGCTCCGCCGGCACCTCCACCACCTCGCCGCTGAACACCGCCAACATCCTCTCTCCTCACCGCGGTCTCGATCGGCCAGCAGCCACCGCCGTCTATATATGGATCCGCCGATCCCCACTTACTGTCCACTGCTCGTGCTCAGCTGATCTGATCGAACAAGGGCAAGGCAGCTGCTGCACGAAGAAGAAGTGAGTAAAGGCCGGTGAGCTAGCAGGTCGGGAGCACGGACGGGGGAGACGGCCGGAAGGGAGGAAGAGGAATGAATGCGAGGAGAGGGGAGGCGAGGCGAGGTGGCTTTTGTAGCCGCGGCGCCCGCGAGCTCTCACTCAGCCCGGCCCGGCCCACGCCCGCCGCTTTGGTTCCATCGTTTAGTTAGGTGACGTGGCGCGGGCCGAGGACGGGTGGGCCGGCCCGGGGCCCAGCTGCCCATCCTGCAGTCCAGCTTTTGGTCGCGGAACAGCCAAGTTCCCGTGAGCAGAACAGAGCACACACGGATGGGCATTGCGCCATTGCCGATGCCGTGGATGGACGTCTGGACCAACAACGGGCATCGGACGGCCGGGAATAGACCCACGCGGATGCGATCGAGACGATCAGACGGTCTGATACGGATAAGGAGGAGACCCACGCACCATCAGACAGTGGCAAAGCGAGACAAAATTTAAAGGGAGTGTCCTTAACTTATGGGTGCATAGATTTATGTCATAGGTGTCTATATAGTGAAAATTAAGAGTGTGTGTATAGTCATCCCCTAATCACAACAGAGCTGCTCCCCTGTGCGATCGGTAGACGGATGAATAAATTCATCAATCTATCTGGCGTTGGAGATATAGTACCAAACAAAGGCTTGGCTCTACTTGGGTACAGTTCCACCAACAACTTTATGAGTTGTTGTGAATTGTTTTTTGTCAAACACTTTTTTTAGTGTTTTTTTATCTTAATTATATCATCACTCTATCTATTGCTATCGGGCTACCACTTTTGGAGACAATCAAAAATGGTTTTTAGAGACGATTATTGCAACCGCCTCTGCTCATGGGCGGTTTATAGAAATCATCAGTTTTTGGGTGGCTAGAAATCAAAATTTAGAGGTGTTTCACATTTTCAACCGGCTAGGGTGATCTATAATGTGACCCACCTCTAAGAAATAATTTCTAGAAATTGTAGTTCGTCCTTAAAGATAACTGAAATAATTTTAATTCCATGACAAGTCACAAATATTTGGATTTTCCATGCAAAAAATATATGCATGCATGTAGTTATTAGATTCAAACCTATGATCTTATTCTTGCCTCATGTTAACACCCTACCACACACCACATAGCCATTTGCGACCAAGTAGACAATATTATCATTTGCATTAAGTTATGTGAATCTTGTATTTAATGTTTAGACCTCAAAATGCAAATACTTGTCGAACATTACAACTTTAGTATGTGCATACGTGTCTCCATCTAAGATTGATGTTTGGAAACTCTTTTTTAAAAAAATCAAAATTTGAGACATGAAAACATGTTTTTGGGAGTCTAAACAAGTTTAAATGACCAGATTTAAATCCCATGCAACCCTATTACCCTACAAATTTGATATAAAGTTTTGCTTCATCCGATTTTGCTAGAAAAATTATGATCCTTTTGGCAACAACTAATTCTATAGGCGCACCACATTACCGATGTCTCTAAACCCAAATTTGTAGAAGTATTTAGTGTTTCCAACTGACTATGATTGATGTTATTGGCCACCTCTAAATATAGAGGGAATCGATTTCTAAAGAAGGTGCATCTCTGGAACCATACATACATATAGATGTTTTTTTTACCTAACCATGCTAACAAAAAGAGTGACACATTTAAAAAATCACTTTTATAGTAGCTTATGTTCATGATTCGTAAGCACAATAAACTACTCCATTATTTTGACCGCAAATATTCAATATGATTGGCACTTTGGCAGTGAATGACTAGGCTAAAGAAGGTAAGAACAAATGAGCTAATGTATGGCATGATATATGCTGATAGTTACATACTCACCACTTAAAGAAAACCCAGTGTGCGACAGTAGTGGCGTGCTGCATCAGCACCTCTTGCTAATTGATCAAATCAAAAGGAATCTTGAAGAATATTCTTGCGGTGACCAAGGAGGCAAGGGTTCATTAAGACGACGTGTCTCAACACCTGCGTGGGAGAATATGGCACGATGACGTGGCAGGTAAAAGAGAGAAGCTTTAAACATTTGCACTTTTCATTGAGCTCAGCTCATTCGTCTATTTCTTGTTGTTATCTAGGTTAATTCTGGGTGGTGTGTATACTTCGTCTAGTCATCACGAAAGTGATGTACGGTTTTTTTATATAAAAAAAGTGAAACACATTTCAGTTTCACCAGCAGATTGTTTTCTACCCTATGAGATTCACCTCATACATATGAAGATGAAGCGCAAACGGTATATAATACACAATTAAAATGATGGTTTAAGTAGTAATACAACTCTATCATTAGTTAAGGAGATATTTAGTAGAAAAAATATACTAAATGATAAATACTAAAACACTTGGAAAATCCTACGTCACTAAGAGAAATTTTTAAATTCTGGTTGTGATAGTGGTATTGCAGTTTCCTCACCTTATACAAGCAAGCTTAATTTTTCTGCAAACGTTTGTGAACTCTCTCTTTCTCTCTCTTCAAATTTTCGTCTTTCACAAATTCAGCTATATATATATATCTACAAGAAGCGAACTATAAAAGTGAGCATTAAAATTTGGCTTGGTTAGTCGGCCGTACTGAGCATACTGACGGCAATATTTTTCTTCAGAAACCAATGGGCGCCAACAGCACTAGATATATGGGATGATAAGACACAGCCCACAGTTTTTGTCATTTTTTTTTTGGGTACGACT
The DNA here is from genome assembly GCA_022036555.1 of Microstegium vimineum. NCBI lineage: Eukaryota > Viridiplantae > Streptophyta > Magnoliopsida > Poales > Poaceae > Microstegium > Microstegium vimineum. The sequence continues at coordinate 54,966,343 of CM039132.1, read as the reverse complement.
CGTGGACGACTGCAGACAGAATCTAGCAGCCACATGTGTGTGATTCAGTGCCGTTCTGAATTTTGTTTAGCTTCGCTGATCGTGTGTTCGCCAAGTTTATTCGGTGGTCTAGGTACACTGCAAAGTATCGGAATCAACACGTGATGGAGCACCGTCACCTTTAATTGCTGCCTCCCATCCCATCTATGGTGGTTCCTAATTAAACCAAAATTCGATCAAGTACTTCGACTTTGCATCTCCGACTCTGCAATCACCCAGTTTTAATTTGTCGTTTATATATAGGTTACGGTGAAATGCTTGACTTCAACAAATTATATACTTAGTAGGGATACAAGTGGGCTAGCCCGCGAACCTATATATAGACTTAATTTTTACGGTTCAAGCGGCAACCCACAAAATTAAGCCTATATACGGGTTATGCGGGCTGCCGCTTACATCCTTAGCTCTCAGTAGTGCTATTCTCATTAAATAATTTTTTATAGGTGGTAAGGGGTTAATAAAGATAGAGATGAAATAAGTTTTATCCAAATAGAACCATGTTTGCGCTATTTCTGATATATATTGTCTCTTTCATGTGCTACCTCTACCATTAGCCGAACAGACTCAATTCAATTCTAGATACATTCTCATTTAAAGTGTCATAAGTTTGACAAATATATAAGTTAATATATGAATTTTTTTACACCAAATAAGTATATTATGAAAATATATATCTCATGGCAACTCTAATAATATTTATTTGATGTTATAACTATTTATATTATGTTTAATACTCTCTTTAACTATGCTAAAATTATTTTCTTTTTCGAATAGAAGGAGTACTAACTATGTAATAGGAAAATGAAACAATGCATTGCATATATTACTATCGTTTCAATACCCTATGCTTACGTGTCAATATATTTAAAAAACATCAATTAAAAAGCTCTCAACTGGAAATGTTCATTTCTATTGATATAGGCAACTCCGCCCTTTTTCGCTTGTCTGACCTAGAATTCATGCAAACTAGGGGATCAGAGGAGCAACTTGGCAAGTGGCACGACTAAAGTGATTACTCTATCCAATCACCTCGAGGCCTCCAATGTGATGATTGCTGCACTCGAGGAAACGCAGAAGGATATAGACGAAAAAAAACTAAGAAAAATAAAAGAGAGAACCTTTGCATGCTGCATGCAGGTTGCCTGATAGGTTCATTTAGTCAATTTTCAACATGATTATTCATCAATCAGATAGGATATATCTACAGCTTGGAGTGGGAAATGACTCGACGACTTGTACTACATTTCCTTGCCTAATTTGGTGAAATATGTTACTACTGTATTCCAGTAGTCACAAGAATAAGTGGCATTCTAGACATCGGCATTGTTTATAAAAATACAACTTGGACCACTTTTTGTTGTTGTTGTCCGTTGAAATGCTCATTCCGTGCCAAAATAGACCAGTTCTAGAACAATAACGCCTTTTATGAGAAAGGATAGCAACACCTAAATATACTAAAATAAGTATGTTATAAGATATATTTTACAATGTATCCAGTGACACTAATTGGTGACATAAATAATGCGTGTTTTCAATAAATTCGGCTAACTTGGTATAACTTTTGAAGTCGATTTAATTTGAGATGGATGCGCTCAACATACTACTTGTTCATGTCTCTCTTGTCAAAGAATAATTATAACATTCAAGTTTGCACGGCCTTTGATGCATATCTCTTTGGCAATTAATATCCTCAAGAAAATATATTCTTAGAATCATTTAAAATATCAAAATATTTTATGTTCAGTATTTTTTAAAAACAATTTGGCCCAAATATTTTATGTATCCAAAATAAACAATTTAAATGTCATCGATGTGTGTATCGTTTAAGGCCCGATCAAATATTATCTTAAACAACATGTTCTTTTGATAATAAAGTGGAGTTACAAACGTTATTCTTCAATGAAACTAGTACGTACATTTCAATACCGATTCAATCGTACCATCTTCAAATATTGAAAGTAGTTATGAAACAACCTGTGATTGTGGACCTTTGGTTCAAAATGATTGGCTTGAGACAAGAAAAAAAACGCATTTTATATTCTTGTAACAAGGTTCGGTGACTGTGAATGCTATGTGCCCATAGTTTTCAGCCAAAGGTTCCAAAAACCAGACCTTTCCCTTGCTGAAGTCCACGATTATTCCAAGGCGGCGCCGATGGTTATGAAACCTTGAAGGTTTCTCTATGCTTCTGCATGTTGATTCCTTGTGGCATTACTTTAACTCTCTTTTTGCCTGTTTTTAATCTGTAGTTAGTACGACGTGTTTGGTTTGATGCACATGCATCCTTGTGTTGTGTCAAGGAAAAAGAAGGCTTAGCATCATTTGAATGCTTATTAGGGGTGGAAAACGACAAAGCAAGCGGACTGAAGCAACGAAATGCTCAGCTCAGTAGTGTATTTCAGCGGTCTCTAATCTGTTGCCAATTTACATTGCCACAAGGTAAACTCTGAGAGAGGATACACCATTTTTTTTGTGAACGAAAGGAGCCTTTTCTCCTCATTCTCATGCACCGTGCGCGGAAATACCGCGGTCACCGGGGATCGAACCCGGGGTGGCCAGGCAGGGCATTTGGCTCCTTGCGCTAGCCACCAGCAGCTGCCGCTCGCTGCTAGAGGATACACCATATACTACTTCTTATAGATAATGAGAGTTTATTTCATTAAGCAAATGAAAATATCTCGGTCTTTATATCAGGTGATGTATATGACCGTGCCAAAGCTATTACAAAAGATGTTTTGGGGTAGACTCCGTCGCCCTTAAAAATAAGCATAGCCAAACAGCCAGACAAAAGGCTGAGATATAACAAAAAGTTTATCATAAATTTAACCTATTGCTAAACCTCCAACCATGTTTGACGAAAATTTTCATTGTCAATGTTTCCAAAAACTGACATGCATTTTGCAAGGCACTCCGCCCCTCCTTCTTTTAGAATAGTGACTATGTCCTGGTCCAATGTGTACCCCTGTATATGACCTGTAAAAAAAAGAACAAATTGATGTTTTGTCAAATACAACATCGTTCCGGCTTAACCATATGGCCCAACACATGGCGCTTGCTCCCACAAGAACTAGATAAATATTGTGTGTCGTTAAATTCTGTAGCCAAATACTAAACATATAAGCAACACTTAGGGGGGGGGGGGGGTTAGACAAAAAATTATCTCTATTAGATGCCAGATAAATTTAGCAAGCACACCATCGAAGAAAAGATGTTGTATAGTCTCTAAATTATTACAAAAACAACACTTTTTGTTTTCATGCCAATTTCTTTTAGCTAAGTTATACTTGGTGAGTGTTACTCCTCTATTAAAAAACCAAAGGAAAACCTTTACCTTTAAAGAAATTTTAAGTTTCCAAAGGAATCTATTATGAGGCATGATGTCCATGTCTACCATTGCGTTATATATGGATCGGATTGAGAATTGTCCACTTGTATTCCGTGACCAAATAAAAACATCTGGTTGATCGCTTAAATGTAAATCCGCAATTCTTAGCACTAAATTGTTCCAATCATTTGGATTTCGGTCTACTAGAGATCTTGGAAAGGAGATGTTTAGAGGCGCAATGCTCAAAATATCAGAGACTGTAGCATTCTTTCTTCTAACAATATTATGCAAGTTAGGATATTGTTCTCTTAAAGTTGTTGAGCCTATCCAAGAATCTAATTTGCATGCCATTTTTCAATCTGAAATTCCCAAAAGATAGGAATTGATTTTTGACATTCATTAGTCCTCTCCAGAACTGAGAGTCTTCTGGCTTTTTATCGTCTCAGAAAATATGCAATTTTAGGTTTGATCTGAGTTAAGCTAATTTAAACTTAACTAAATTTACAGAAAAAAACAACATTCAACACTCTATATAGATATATAATGAAAATGATTTATATGAAAAATCTAATAACATTTTTAATACGATGAGTATTGACATTTATATATATAATTATTTAAGTTTGTTTGATTAATACTAATCGAAATTGCATCTTTTGAGAACGGAGGATATGCTCAGAAGAACAGTGGTCAGTGGCACGGGCGCACGGCAAAGGACTCTGAACGACAGATCTGCGGGTGGCCACGGCCCACTGTCACTTGCGTGCGCCGGCATTGATATGAATAGGCCCGACAGGCTGCAGGCGGCATGGGCCGCCGTGGTTTGGAGGCAGCTGGGCCGCGCGTAACTCATCACACAGCAGGTGGTCGACTGGCCTGGCCCAAAATATATCATCGTGGGCCCAGCTTGTGTGCTTGTGCTAGCTAGCAATTTCTTTCGAATTTTCTATTTTGCAGGATATTTGTTTGTTTCTTATCTCCAATTTAGTAAAATTATAATGACATTCTTCAAATTTTCCCTTCTTATTATGCCCGCCGCAAGAGCCATATGCTCTACACAACTCAAAAGCATACATAGTTACTAAACTTCTACAGAAATGTCACAGATTTCTGAACTCACTTCTTCGGATGCACCGTTTGTTTTTTTTTACAAAATTCATTCTGAATTCTCTTCTTGTTTGTGGCCTTGTGGGTGGAATCAAATTGAACGCTAGGGGATGTGGATGTGAAAACAACATACTTCATTACTTAACCTTGGAATATACTTCCTCTGTATCCTAAATAGATGACGTTTTGGATAAGTTTTGGGTTAAACATTGGGAATATAAATCATCAATAACTTTTAAGTTGTTGAGATTCCAAATGTGAAAATTATATGAATAGATTTGCCATGAAAAATACTTTCATAAAAGTATACATATATCATTATTCCATAAATATTTTTATAAAAACAAGAGGTCGTTGTGTTTGGGAGACCTTGTCACTGTCTAAAACGTCATCTAATTAGGATACAGAGGGAGTAAGTTCTTTTGAACCATAATTCTATATCTATTTATCTATCTATATAACTAATATTAAAGAGGGAAAACTTCAACCTAAACTTTTGTCTGGCTCTAATGATTTTGCTTTGACAAAAGAGATCTATACAATTATGAGTTATTGGAATTAGTGTTTTTCATTGTAACGCGTGAGCACGTTTGCTAGTATTCTACTCCCTCCATCCTAAATTATAAGACATTCCAACAAGCTTGGAAAGTCAAAACATCTTAAGTTTAACTAAATTTATATGATAATATAATAGCATTTATGATATCAACTAAGTATCAATAGATTTTTATTAATTATATTTTTATAGTATATTTATTTGATATCATAAATCTTTATATTTTTTTATACAATTTTGATCAAATTTAAAATATTTTTCTCTCTAAGATTCTTAAAATGCATTATAATTTGGAATGGAAGAGTAAAAATTTGATTTTCGTACAATATTAACTTGCTTGAAGCCTTGAACCAAGTTTAGGGTCTGTTTGGTACAACTCTGCTTCACTAGTGAAACTGTTATTTTAGAAAATAGCTTAGTGAACAACTCTCTAGGTAAAGCTGAGCTATTTTGAAAAAAGTGTTTGACAAAACAGCTTCACCAACAATTTTATGCATGGATATGAGAGAGAAAGAGGGGAGAGAGCTATGATAAACTACTATTTTCAGCTTTATCCCATTTTATATCTTTGTGAGAGAGGAAGAAAAACAGCTTTATAAATGAAGCTGTTTTAAAAAAAAGTGTTTGATAAAAAAACAGCTCACAACAGTTTCATAAAATTATAAGCTATACCAAACAGACCCTTAATCTAGCCATACTAAACCAAACACACCATGTTGCCACGGGCCATCTTGCGGCGGATAACATCGAGCCGTGAGGAGTGCGTACCTACTAGGCTACTGCCGCGCCAGCCCGGCATTGGCACGGCCGAGAATTCATGGCCCGACCAAATGGCCGGTGATCCGTGCGGCCGTACACAAACACACGCCCCCCCACCCCACCCCACACCTGCACCGCTGACGTCAGGCAATCCGTCTATCTCCGGCTTCCTTTTTTTTTTGTGACGATCTCTCCGGCTTCCCATCCTCTCCCCAAACAAACACACGGCTCCACTTGCTTCCTCGTCTGCTTCGTTTCGTTCCTCATGTCGCCCACGCGCCGCGACTCCCGGCTGCGGGCGCGGCAGTGGCACGAGCAGCTGCTCACAACCGACGATTGACCTGACCAACAGGAAGGAACTCACGACACGACGCCCTGCCAAGCCCGCTCCTCCCTCCCTCCTCCCCTGTCCAGTCCCCTTCCGTTCCGTTCCCAAGGAGAGAGAGCCAAGCAGCCGGTCGGGGCAGCACAGCTGCACAGGCAATGGTGCCAGGCTCACCAGTGAAGCGCCCAGAGCGGCGGGGCTACAACAAGGGCCCGCTGCGCGAGAAGGCCGTGCACACGACGGGTCGTCTAGCCGTGGCGGCCGCTACGCTGCTGCTGCTTCTTCTTCTCTGCGCCGCCACGCTCCGCTGCTCGCCGGCCTTCGGCTGCGCGCTGTCCGCCGGGACGCTCTGGGCCGGCGGGGTCTCCGTCGCGGCCGAGGGGACGTCGTCAGCGGGGAAGAACGACGAGGAGCAGTGCGACCTGTTCGATGGGGAGTGGGTGTGGGCCGACAGCGCCGGCGGTTACCCTCTCTACAGCTCCGTGGACTGCCCCTTCCTCGACGCCGGCTTCCGCTGCGCCGATAACGGCCGCCCCGACGCGTCCTACACCAAGTGGCGTTGGCAGCCGTCCCGCTGCCATCTCCCCAGGTTGCTTTGCTTACTCGCTTGCTTCGACTCGATTCGATTCATTTCGATTGATTTGATTATAGCGTCTTCAGTCAGTAAGAACTCGCGGTTCGATTGTCACACACAGCGAATAAACTTGGGGAGCTTACCAACATTGGTTGAAATCTCTGCCTCTGCATCGTTCTCTTTGTTCAATCGATGAGTCTGAACTTGTCGGTGCGAGTCCGACCTACCAACTTCCAGCAAGGATATATCCTTCAGTGCTTACTTACTAGGAGGACACTCCGTACGTGTTTACTAGTGCGATCTGGATCGGATCGGTGGATGGGCAGTTGCCATTTGGTTATTGCAACACGAGACGAGGATGTCAACGTCTCCACGGCGCCACCTCACATCACGTGGAAAATCATTGCAGGATTGGGAACTCGATGCCATTTGCCTGCCTGCCTGCCTGTCAATCCGTCCCAAAACAATGTTTACTTTGTCCTGGCCTCCTGGGGTCTGGGGAAGACACTGTCTTAGTTTAGTCATATGATATTCTTTAATGATTCAGCCTGCCACGATTTTGCCATCTTCCATTCATGGGAAGGGTGGCCTCTTCTTGTTATTGGTCCATCTTGTCTGTTTTCCTTCTTATTAGTATATATCTATTGTTATTATATATATATGTTCAGCTGTCCTTGCTGCGCCACACAAATGTTTGCTGCTTATGTCCTTGCTGGCATGTAATGCCACCTGCAGTCCTGCACTACTGTGTTATGTTTTACAGAGTTAATTAATAATAGGGACTGATGTAGCTCCACGAATAGATAACTCACAACGGATTATGTTGCTGTCTTCCATCTGCTACCATTAATTGAGCATGCCTTTAGTTTGATCGTGCCATTAAGTACAATTATGATACAGAAAATATAAAGAAGAATCTACAGTAATCTTTGTGGTCCCAATGCACATCATTTTCAGAATTTTAAGAGTAGCTGCTTTTCATGGTTGTTTTGTGGCCTTGTAAATCATGTCTATCTTGTACTTGTGGTTTAGGGCCAGAAAATATAAAGAAGAATTACAGTAATCTTTGTGGACCCAATGCACATCATTTTCAGAATTCTAAGAGTAGCTGCTTTTCATGGTTGTTTTGTGGCCTTGTAAATCATGTCTATCTTGTACTTGTGGTTTAGGGCCAAGGAACTACAGTAATTTTTTTAACCCTGGTTTTGTCATATTCTTTCTTTTGGTTTGTTAGATTTGATGCCAAAAGAATGCTGGAGAAGCTACGGAACAAAAGAGTAGTATTTGTTGGTGATTCAATTGGAAGGAACCAATGGGAGTCTCTACTTTGCATGCTCTCTACCGCTGTTCATAACAAGAGCGCTATATATGAAGTTAACGGCAGTCCCATCACGACGCACACGGGTTTCTTGATTTTCAAATTTAGAGACTACAACTGCACCGTGGAATACTTCAGATCTCCATTTATAGTCCTCCAAGGTCGTGCACCATCTGGAGCCCCTGAGATTGTTAAGTACACAATTCGAGTGGATGCCATGGATTGGATGTCTGACCGGGGCAAGTGGAAGGATGCTGATGTATTGATCTTCAACACTGGACACTGGTGGAACAACGAGAAAACAATCAGAGGGTAAGAGGAACGTCTTGGTATACAATGATGTTAAGTTCAGCTAGTTCTTATGTTTTTTTTGAAAAGTATGGCAGGAGCTCTGCCTCTCAATTAAGGAGCTAGTTCTTATGTTAGAAATAGCTATTGCGATTTCTTGCAACATTGTTTCATATATATGATTCGCTGCTAGCTTTTGGAGAAATCATGTGATCCTCAAATTACTAAGAATAGGGAATGCTGGAATGTTGTTATCGATTGTCAGATCACCATAGCTGAATCTTTTGTCCACTTGAAGCTATGTTTGCTGACTTACTGTTATGTTTCTCTGTCAGGGGTGCCTACTTCCAAGAAGGAGACGAGGTGAAAATGGACATGACTGTCACAGATGCTTACAGAAGATCGATACAGACATTGTCCGATTGGCTTCGCAAAGAAGTTAACACAAGCAAGACTCATGTCATCTACCGCACGTATGCTCCTGTGCATTTCAGGTCTGTACAGTCACCAACTCACCTGTGATCTTTCCTTCTCTGTTTTCTTGCTGTATAATGATTTGATGACAATATTTGAGCTTCTTTATATTCTAAACTTAATCATATGACTATGAAAAGGTGCTTGAAGCCTTGAATAGTACATTACATGCCTTTTTTACTTCTTTGTGCTACTGAAAATTCTTTGGATGAGCAAGATGTGTTTCTGGACATATGTTTAAATTGCCTCTTTAACAAGAGTGTATGTTCTGCAGAGGTGGTGACTGGAACACCGGAGGGAGCTGTCACCTAGAATCTCTTCCGGACTTAACGCCGGTCCAGTCGCTCGATGAATGGGCAAACTTTCTTCAACCCGTGTATGAATTTCTGGGGAACAACAACCTCAGATCCAAGGACGATGCTGGTTTAGACCTGCTTAACGTGACGCGGATGACAGCGCAGAGAAAAGACGGCCACCTCTCGGTGTACCTGAACCCTTCAGGAATCGTCCCCCGCTACAAACAGGATTGCAGCCACTGGTGCCTGCCTGGAGTCCCTGATGCCTGGAATGAGCTCCTCTACGCCCTCGTCATGAGGAGACATCCGAGGATGGATCATAGTGTTCCCCTCGGTGGCAGTTTAGCTCTGAACACAGCTGGCTGATAATGGTGCTCCACTGAACACAGGATGGATATAGTGCTCCTTTTGAAGTCTAGTCTGAAGAGGGAGGTGGCACGTCCATTGGCAAAAATAGCGAGGCGCGTTTTTGGTTAGTGGGTGTCAGTCTGCAGGAAGATGCAACTCCTCCCTGCCGTAGTGCCGTGTTTGTACTTTGTAGTCTGCACATGTTGAGGCTGGTTGGTAGCTGAATTAGCTGAGGTGATTCATGTAGAGGTAATTAGTCTCAGTGGTGAAGAACATAGCTGGGACTAGGGTGCTACAGTGAATGGTGTAAATATATATAGCTGCGGCGGTGAAAATGGCAAATGGCAACGCTTTTAACTGAAGCGAATCTGTAAGCCATATTTGCTTCACTGCGCTAATCCCTACCTGCATATGGCTGTGTTTCTGTTATGTGCTTGATGATTTGCATTTTTTTTACGATCGTATAGATCTATCTGGAAGAGAAACTTTCTGGGGTAAAGTGTGCTTTGTAGCAACAAAAAAAAAAGGAGCGTGTTTGGTTTCATGGGCTGTTTCTAGCCTGGTCAAAGAGCCCAACGTCCCAAGCAGCCAATCAAACAGTCCAAAACTGACTTTCGGAGGGCCTGGATAGCAATTAGGCACCCAAATAAACACGCTCTATGTATTTGATTTGAAGACCCTATCTAGAGGCATAAACCTGAAAAGGACAAACACCACGCCACCCTGCTTGCACTTAAAAAACGATAAAGCTATAACACAATCAAGTGTTACTCTCCCTCTCATTCTTCTCAATCTCGACCTCTCTCCCTCCTCTTTCTCGACTATGCCAGGCTCAGAAGGAGCTCGGGGGAGCAGGACGGCCAAGCGGTGTGGACTGAGGGAGGGTGGCGGTTAGGGTTTCGGTGACATAGGAGGTGACAGGACTAGGTCAAAGCAGGAGCGCCCATGGCCATGGCGGTGGCGACGGGTGGGGGGGGGGGTGGGTGGGTGTGTGTGTGTGTGGAAGGAGGTTACCGCTGACGCAGTAGAGTATTGGTAGGCCGCAGCGGTGGAGCTCTAACAAGACCATACCACATGGCAATAGGACGGTGGGTGGCTGTCAGCTGTGGCACGCCAGGAGAAGGAAGAAGATGTTAAAAATAAAAACAAAAAACTCAAGTGTTCTCAGAACACTCGAGTATTCTATAGACAGATCATAAAAAACACCATAAAAATGGCATGAAATGTTTAACAAAAAAATGAATGGATAGATAATGCAAACATGTAGTATGCTCATGCAAATTTTTAATATGGAAAGGGATTTTGTGGAATAGAAACCTAAAAAAATATGAATGGGTTGGAGCTAAGGAGATATTCTCATCTATGTTGGCACTGTACTGCACTGCAGGTCTGCAACTTAGCGAGAGAACATAAATGTAAAATGTATCAGCGGCTCGAGTTGGAAATGGATGGAGATGGAGATGTCCTCGCCAGCCATGTGAAGCGCGTGGCATCATGACTGGTTCAGCACTTAGTAGCCAACCAACTTCTTTTTTTTAATATTGTACTCTCTTTATCTTAAATTATACGACATTTCAAGAATCTTAAAGAGTCAAAACATCTTAAATTTTACCAATAATTATAAAAAAAAATAAAAAATATCATATCAAATAGACATACAATAAAATATAATTGATAATAAATCTAATAATATTTATTAGGCATCATAATTATTATTATATTATTATATAAGTTTAGTCAAACTTAGAAATATTTAGACTCTCCAAGATTATTAAAATATCTTGTATTTTGGTTATATTTTAGGATGGAGGGAGTACAAGCTAGAAGCACAACCAAAATCGCAGCTTCTCCGTAGCTTCTCCGAGAAGCGCTTATACTTTTTGAAGCTGGGAAAGCTGCGGGGGAAGAGCTTCTCCCAGGCGCAGGCGGCCAGGCGCCCTCGAGTCTTCCTTCTCCTTCTCTTTCCCCCTCCGCGTGGGAAGCGGCTCCAGTTAACTACCCGACCCGCCGCGCCGCAGTCTAGAAGTTTCCGCCGGCCGCCCACGGTCCGCCCACCCACCCGCAACCCATGGCTGTCGTCGAAGAAGACGCGGCGGCGTCTGCAGATCCCGCCACCGCCGCCGTTTCCGATCCCGCCGCTGGTGAGTCCCCTCCTCTCACGCAGGCACTACCCCTCGCACCCCAGTGCTCAGTGCATCGGGTGTTGTTGACTCTGCGATGTGGAAGGTCAGAGCAAGTTGGGGGGCGCTAGTACTTTACAGCGAGGCAGTTTCAGATCCCGCGGTTTGCCGATTCATTATCCACTGCATTTTCGTGAAGTACAGTGTGGCTAAGCGATACAATTCGGGATCTGTGTCAACACGGAGAGTGAGAAACTCTGGATGGTTATTGACTTCTGCGTTTCTGATCCTCAGGCTCCAGTGGTGAGAGCGAGATCACAGTGGAAGAGGCTTCTTTCGTGCATTCTGAGCCTCCCCAGGATGGCAGCGCCGCCCCGCCTGCCGTGTCGTCTGCCGTTGAGGTCCTTCATGACAAGGTTAAGAAGCAAGTCATCAAAGAAGGCCATGGCAGGAAACCCCTCAAGTTCGCCACGTGCTTTGGTGAGTATATGTCGCGCATTTGCTCTGGAATGCCGGATTTTAGGATGAGATAATGTGTTGTGCCTGCCCTGTTTCCTACAACTACAATGATAATATCCTGTCTATGATTTGTCTGGTCGATCACAAATTCACAATCATGAGACCGTTAAGGTCTTGTTCACACTCCATGCGAATAACGGATAATGACTGAAATGGGCATATGCGAGCAAATTCTCTTTTTATATATAGACGTAAGTTGCTTTCTCGCCAAAAGGGCAAAAGACAATGTCTACCTTGGCATGTAAACTTGTGGAGGTTTATAGTGCTTAGATTACACCTTCCTGTTACTCTTTTGTATTCATTGAGTGCCAGTATCTTTTTCCGGTACCTAGTCGTTTTGTATATCTAACTAATGCTGATGTCAATTTTCAAACATCAGGTTTCATAATTTTTCTGTTTACCCAAAGTGACCCACACCTATTTCATAATTTTCATGCTGATGTCAATTTTTATGTTGCAGTGCACTATAAAGCATGGGTCCAAGGATCATCACATAAATTTGAGGATACCTGGCAAGAACAGCATCCAATTGAACTAGTAATTGGAAAAGGTGCCACAGCAATCCCTTCACTTATTTTATACTCAATTTTGCTCTGCTTCATGCATTTCATCCATCAATTCCATAAATTCAAACAGCTTACTTTGCATGTTATTATGGTTTTCTTTTTTCATTTTGTATTATGGTTTTCTAGTACAATGATGATGGTCTTACTGAGGATTCTGTATAACCAGTTCTTCTACCAGTAACTTGTCACGCCTGCTACTAATAATGGTTTAATATGTTCTAAGATGAAAGAGTGAAATTCACATAGTTAGTTTTGATTTGCACCCTTTTTATGTTGCATTGCCAGTAAACCTACAGGTACTGGGTAGCTAGCCTGAGAATTATATTGGCAACCCCAATAGTACAACAATGTTTATCAGTTATAATTGCCTATGGGGTAATTTTCTAAAGCTTTTTCTCCGTCAACAGAGAAACAACAAATGTCTGGTTTAGGCATTGGTGTTGGCAGCATGAAAAGCGGGGAGCGTGCATTGTTGCATGTTGGTTGGGAGCTAGGCTATGGCAAAGAAGGAAGCTTTTCATTCCCAAATGTCCCTCCAATGGCAGACCTTGTTTATGAAGTTGAACTTATTGGATTCGATGATGTTAAAGAGGTAGGCAAACAAAGTTCTACTGCCTCCACCCCACATAACGCTTCAATCGTTATTATTTTGAAGTGTAGGCTGAGATTATTCATATTTGTTAGTATTACTTTTTCAAGTTGGAAACTTCCAAATCATGATAAACTATGAATCAGGGTAAAGCCCGAAGTGACATGACAGTTGAAGAGAGGATTGCAGCTGCAGACAGGAGAAAGATTGATGGCAATGGATATTTCAAAGAACAGAAGCTTGAAGAGGCCATGCAACAATATGAAATGGTTAGTGGCATTTACTATACTTTGGAACTAGTAGTTATCAGCATATTCTGATTTCAATCGAACTGTTCTGTTTTACAGGCGATTGCATACATGGGAGATGATTTCATGTTTCAATTATTTGGAAAGTACAGAGATATGGCCTTGGCTGTGAAAAATCCATGCCATCTGAATATGGCTGCATGCCTGATCAAACTGAAGAGATTCGATGAAGCCATTGCGCCAGTGCAGCATTGTATGTTACTTTACCATGCCATGAATACATTCAGTCTTCAACTCCGATTTACATTCATGAGTACATTTTTGCAGTTTGCATAGACCTTCAAAAAAACATAATTACAGTATGTGATGAACTACTTGTAGCAACTAAGCTCATATGGCCAAAATGAATTCGGATATCAACATGCAAGTTTCTGCTTACAGTTTCAAACAGCTGTTTGTACCCTTTTCAGCCCATCTTTTTCAAAAAGCTTTTTGGTTTCATGATGATTGATTAATTGAATATCCCATGGTCCTAATACAAAATTACCCTGCTTTGTCTGAAGAAAGGGAAAAAAAAACTATTTGATGGATATCCTTTATGTAACCATATTCTTCAGGTTTTGTCAGAAGATGAAAGTAATGTGAAAGCACTGTTCAGGCGAGGAAAAGCTAAATCTGAACTTGGCCAGACAGAATCAGCGAGGGAAGATTTCCTGAAAGCAAGAAGTACGCCCCAGAAGACAAGGAGATCCATCGGGAGCTTCGTTGCTCGCAGAACAAGACAAGGCTCTGTACCAGAAGCAGAAGGAGCTCTACAAAGGCTCTTTGGACCAAGACCTGAAGTGAAACCAAAGAAGGCAAACTACCTCGTTGTTTTCTGGCAGTGGCTGGTGTCATTTTTCCTTTATCTGGTTAGGATGTTCAAACGAAAGAACGAGTAGTATAGTTTACCAAAAATTGTGTAGAACTGGTGGCCAAGATGACCAAGCTTGTTCTATAAGATTGAATTTTCTGTAGAGCTGTCGATTGATCGGGATTAATAGTTGTTATGAACTCTCCACGATGCTCTGTACTGGCCGGCCACCTTGGAGCCATACTTTGCATTCTTTAATCTGAAGTTCAAAGGCCTTTTATGGCACTGATATTATAGTTTTCACATTAGATTATGTATAGTAATAATGCTGTGTTTTTATTCTTTCATCTGGAGCTCTAGATGTCATTCTCTTGTTGATGCTGTTGCAATAGAAACTGCAGTTGCTTGCATAGGAGCACAAACTCTCAGTTCTTTGCTATGACACTACAAACATTTTGAGTGAAGCAACGGACATCTGTCTGAACACACGCTACCTGATGCATCAACAGAGAATATATACGATCAATATACCTTCAAAAACATCTAAAGAATAAGCAATGTAGAAGATAAATGCATCGAGTTTTCTTTATTAATCCATTATATATCAATCTCACATGAGGACAATTAAATGACTGTGGAAAAATGGCAAGAAATAAAACCACAGATGAATTGATTTTACCCGGGCATGCAGATTTTCTTAATATATTATGCAACAAAATGCAGAAACTTCTACATATGATTGTACAATATTTGCAACTGTAATATAAGTAGGACTGAGAATATGATAACATTTCACTAAAGAAATTCATAAAATAAAAGGAGACAACAGAATGATACTAATAATTAATAAATTAGAGCATGATTTTGAACTGTAGCACTTTCGGCTTTATTTAGTAATTATTGTCCAATCATGACGTAACTAAGTTCAAAAGATTCATCTCGCGATTTACAGACAAGTGTAATTAGTTATATTTTTTTACTTATATTTAATACTCTATGAATGCGTTTAAAGATTTGATGTGATGGAAAATCTTGTAAAGTTTTGGAATTTGGGGTGGAACTAGATCCCTTCAAAATTCTAAATTTCTGTCACATCTCCATCACATCGAATCTTTGAACACATGCATGTAGTATTAAATATAGATAAAAAATATGACTAATTACACAGTTCATCTGTAATTTGCGAGACGAATCTTTTGAGTCTAGTTACTTCATGATTGGACAATAATTATCACATACAAACAAAAGTGTTACAGTATCAAAATTCTAAATTATTTTGGATCTAAACGAGGCCAGCCATATAGGTCTGTTGGTTCAAACTACCCACAAATTACACTAGGCACACAAAATCCAATGCCTAGTCCAATAGAAGCACAAAACTTTAGGTGAAACAAACAGGTGGCACAGTGGAGAGTTTGTTTCAATCCATGTCTGCTCATTTTTCGACTTCCTGATAAAAATGTACCTTTTCAGGAAGGGACTTCACTTGTTCTTATAAATTATAATAATCCTCCCTTAGAACAAGGCTAATAATATCCAGTCAAAAAGTGGTGGAAGCACAAGAGAGTTCTGCTTACTAAGTTAGTGCATCCACTCTTTTCCATTTCAGAAAACAGATTGTCAGACCCTTTTTTTAGCAACTTTCTTTTATGAAATTTTCTATGGTAGGTCACCCAACTGAAACTAAACCATGCAGAGATAGTAGCAAACAAATCAATGTCAACTTTCTTTCTGCCACTTTGGAGCAAAGAACAGCATACGCTTTGAAACATTTTGAATGCACAACACAATTATTTATTGAAAAATATTTTGAAACATAAATCGATGACAGGACCAAATAGAGATATTTAATAACTCTCCCAATTAAAGCTTCAAGCCAATATATGGCAACAGCTATAAGGTCCTAAGAAAAATTTGGGGCAGAATCAGTAGTTGGACTTGAAAGGAGGGAACATGCAATAGCAACGGATGCGATGACAAACAAAACTGAAAACAGGCTCAGGTTAACAATAGCAACTTATAAAGGGTACAGTATGATTTCATTATTCCATCTTCCCATTTAGGTGGGCATATAATCTGACAACTTCCAACTCATTGTAGGAGTTTTGAATTGCTAAACAAGTCCTATGATGGCACCATAGGAAAAAACTGCTCATTTTGCAAAGCTATAAGATTATACATAGCCAAAAATTTCGGCCTAGTCAAAATCGGCAAAATATTCCCTAGTAAACAGGGTCTAGTCATCCAGCTCAATGATCTTCACGATTGACGAATCTCCCACTTTCTGGCAAACAACGACACGGTCATGGGACTTGATCACACCATTGGCTTTGCCATGGTCTAGAGCAACCTTTAGAACTGACTCATTTGTAGAGTTGGTTGATTCAGCCTGAAAGACACAATGAAGATTGATTAAGACCACCAGACAATCACACCAAATCAATTTGCAGCGCACAATAGAATTACACAAAAAACATGGCAAACAAAAACTTGTCTCTGCTCAGGAGACTAGGACATAATATGGGTCTAATCTGCGACAAGAAGCTAAGTGGGATCACCACTTCAAGCCTTTTCAGTTGCCCTAGGTCCCTAGTCTTCTATAAGTTATATATACATATAAACCAGCAGATTTTTTTTTAAAGAAAATGGATATATGTTTTGATAACCATGCTATCAGACCATAATCCGTTTTAGAAGTGCAGTGAATTGCATTCTAGTGTTCTTCCCTTCAAACCTTTTATAACATACAAAATTTTACATACTCAACAAGATGGGAGCAAGTACACTGTAAATATATGTGATAATATCGTTATGTTAATATAAAGACAGATATTTGTAGAGTCCTAGTAGCCTCATACTACTTACCGAAAAGTATCAATTGTCCATAAGACATCTTATCAACATAGATGAATTGAAAAAAGTGCTAGTCCAAGAATACAAGGGTAACGGTGATGTGCTTGCAAAATCTTTCCGTCCCCAATAATGATAGAAATGGGATGCTCATATATGTACAAGTGGGCAAATCCAGCCAGTATGTGTTACATGTACACTTAATGTAATGAACTGAAAGACTTCTGTTAACTTACTGGATGTCGAGGATCAGCAAGCATTGGAAAGAGGCCTCTAACTATCAGTGATTGTCTTGCCTGAAAGAGAAGAAAACAACAAATGAGTTACATGGTGCCAAATATCAGTACAAGCCTTAATTCTCAAACAAAGCAATGTCTCTTTTAAGCATTGCATGACACATGTCCAATGTCTACAAGAGAAAATTCACAAGACCAATGTTACCATTCACAAAAGAAATGATCAGCATGCTAATAATAGACAATGTCCGCATTGCATAAAAAGGAAACACTTAACAGGAAAGATCACAAAGAATATTGGAGTTCAAGTACCTCAAAAGCACCAGTGAAACTCCATTTCAGTTGGTTTGTCTTCAGACGAGGAATGACAACAGAAAGAACAGGCATGCTGGGCCTGTACTTGGCAATGAGCCTGCAGATCATATAGATATACATGAGATTAATTACCACTAACTGCAGCCCTGTATAAGCATATTTATTTCTACCGACCTTGCAGCGCGTCCAGAAGAGGTGAAGCAAATGATCACTGAAGCCTTAACTTTGATAGCAGCTCGCACCTAATAAGTATTAACAGGACTATCTTAGACTAAAAAATCTGTGTTTTGCAAACATCAATAAAAAAGACTGGAATCTGAGAAGCACATAGATCATACCGCTGAGGAAGCAATGGACTCCAAGTGGGTCATGGGTTCTCCCACATATTTCACAGTTCGCTTGAAGTATAAATCTTGGTTGAATACCTTCTCAGCCTGTAAGACAATTGGTGAGCATGTATAACTAAATCAATGACGACAAGTCAGATGCAGAGAGAGAAAATATGACGCCAAATTTGTAATAAGTGGCAATAGTTGTTGAAAATGCAACCCTATCTACAAAAAGAAAATTCACCTCAGAACAAATTCTGCCGACTGTTGAAATAGTCTCAACTGGATACAAACCTCGGAGAGTCTCAGCACCAAGGAGAATGGCATCACTCCCTGCAATTAAAACAATCATGATTCATGATTGAACTGCCAATTTTTAGTGCACTAAGGACCAGCTGCATATCAGGCTAAAAGAGCACCAGTACCCAAGATTTTTGAAAAGCAACAAAAATTGTTAACAACTTACCATCAAGTACTGCATTTGCCACATCAGTTGCCTCTGCCCGAGTAGGCCTGAGGTTGTCAGTCATACTGTCCACAACACGAGTGACAACAGCAGGCTTTCCAGCCATGTTGCACTTGTAAAGAGCTGATTTTTGAAACAAAAAGACCTGCAATATGGAGAGTTGGAGTGAAAAAGATCAATGGCTAAATAAACTAGAAGTAAAATATGGACAATTATTGCATCCTAAGATGAGATAGAAATACTAAACTACAAGTAAATTTGAGGTTAATGTGTGTTGTGTCATATCTTTCCTCAACGCCTTAGAATTTTCAGTAAACTGGCAGGTATGAAACTCAATTCTGATAACAGAGTCAAAGATCTTGAGTATAAGACCATGCTAACACAATTTTAAGAAGAAAAAAAATAGTTGTGACCCTGACCCACTTCAAATAGACATAGAACGCTAAGAGGTCTGATGAACAGATGTGAGGGGTTGTATTATGTGGCCACAAAGTCACTGAGGCTTAAGCCCAGATTTTTAAATTGCGGTATTGTGATATTGTCAACTGTTAAAATATTAGTATAGGTAACCAACCTTCTCAGGTGGAAGATCAATTCCCAGGTTCCCTCTTGACAAAATGATACCATCTGCCTCAGCCAGTATTTCATCAAAATGGTTCAAGCCCTGCAAAGAAATAAGGAGTGTATGTGTATTTGAAGGGCAAACAAATGATAGCTGGCTAATAATGTAAGAAGATTTACTTGAAAATACCTTAACATTCTCAATTTTAGCAAAAATCAGAGTTTGGCTTAGATCGCCCAATTTTGACAGGTACTCACGTGCCTGTATTGCAAGAAACAAATATTAGCACTGTTGACAGCATTCTTCTTAAGCATTGTACCCAAACACACAGTAGATAGCGCATCAAATATAGCAATGAGCCAATGGTGCCTTTTTGTTGTAGAAATAAAGGTACTGCTTAGAAGCACAGGCAATCAGAGAGGACAAACATAACAACTGAAAATGCATCCACAATGCAAGTTGTTTACCTGCCGCACATCCTCTGCATGTCTTGTGTAAGACAGAGAAAGGAAGTCAATCTTATTCGGAGTACCCCATTTTCTGATAACCTGAAAGCAAATCATGTATGTAAGTCTTAGGATGGGCTAAAGGACAGGGCTGCAACTTTACAACAAATCTAGTTCAGTCCCCAAATTTTCATGTTGCAAGAGGTCGAATTCTGAAAGGAAGGAGGCAATTTGAAAGCAACAATTACACAAGGATATACAAGTCACAATTTTGAGAGTAGTTGCTTACATCCTTATCCTCATCAGACAGGGTGGGCAAGTCAATGTGAATCTGGGAGCAATGCAGCGTGAACAGTGATCCGGCCAAGGTGGCTGTGTTCTTGATTATACAGACCACATCATCACCTTTCACTTCAGAAACCTACATCAGCAAGATAAGATAAAAGAGTTTATTTTTGTATCAGAAAAAATGCCAAGAGCAAACCATAATCCTACTGATGAAAAGACATATGGAAACATTAAAAAGGGCTTTTTACCTCCAACCAAACTGAAGTAGTCTCAGCACCAGTAAACAAGTATTGCCCCACGAAGATAGTTGCCCCTGGTGTCAGCACCTGCAAGAAACAAAGTTTTTGTTTGTTTGTTTTAAATTTATCCTCTATGTGATGTGGAAACAAGAGTAGACTAATCAAAGGACATCACAGCAACATACAGTAGTGCACAAAACTAACAAAAAAAAAAATCTAAACTTGGTAGTCAGAGCATGGTCAACTAGCAGCCACCGCTGATCTCGTGCTTAGTTGAAGAAGTAAATCTTTTTACAGCATAGGGTATTAGATCTGAGTAGAACAGAATCAGCACGTGCTAACCTTGGCGAGTCCAGAGAAGTTGATGGGCAGCAAGCTGGAGGAGGCTTCTTGGCCCCGGTGAGGTGTGAGAACGACGGTGCCATTCTCCTCGAGGGAGAGGGTGGTCTCGAGCTTGTTCACCACCTGAAGCTCCGGGCCCACGGTGTCGAGCATGACCTGGTAAGCAAGAGAGATCGAACTGTCAGCTAGCTCCGTCGCGCAAGAGGAAAGCACATTGCCGTTGGTTGGTTCGTTCAGAGACAAACAAACTTACTGCGCAGAGCTTCTTGGTGGACTTGATGGCGAGCTTGAGGTTGTCGAGCGTCTCCTGGTGGTACGCCGCGTCCCCCCACGAGAAATCGAACCGCGCGACTGCAGTCACAGCAGGAGGAGGAGGAGGAGACCAAACCAACAAATCAGCTCCAGCGCGAGCGAGCTTCGGGACAGCAGCATTGAGACAGACAGACAGAGAGTCAGAGACGGTGAGGGAGGGAGTGAACAGTTACCGGACATGCCGGCCTTGAGGCAGGCGGAGATGGTGTCGACGGAGCGCGACTTGGGTCCAAGCGTGCCGACGATCTTGGTCATCGCCGGGAAGAAGCTCTGCGATCCGCCCGATACCGAACGGGGAAAAAAAAGTTAGTCAGTTCTCAGTCGAGGTAGTAGTAGGGTTCGTCGACCGATCCCGCCACCCGAATCACAGCACCGAAACGAATCTGAACACGACGGCGGGCGGGAAAGGAGATGGGATCGGCGGCGGTCGGTGCTGATTGCTTACAGGCTTGGAGGGCTCGAGGATGGAGGCCATCCGGATGGGCTCCTCGAGCAGGAGGTTGGTGGAATGCATCCTGACGGCGGTGGCGGTGGCGGTGGCGGCGGCGGCTCCCTTCCCCTCTTCTTCTGCTCCAAGGAAAACGAGGGCGGAGGCGGATGGCGAGTGCGCTGCTCCTCGGCTCCTCCTCGCTCGGTTAATTATGGTTTTGATTAGGAAAAACGAATCTGTTGATGCGTTCCTGTGTGCGTATGCTTAATAGGCCGGACGGGCGGGCGACGTGGCCGTGTGCTTCTCGAGCCCCCTGGCCCGACAAATTGGCTATTACAGGACTCCAAACGTTGGGTTTCTCTATAATAAGACTCCTAACATTTGATTCTCTCTAATAGGTCTCCAAACAATTACAATAAACTTTAATGACATTTTAGGCTATTTTGATCTCTTTTAACATCTAAATACACATTTTAATACATGTATTTGTTCCTCCCGGAGAAGCTGACGAACGCGGCGTCCTTGATGAGCTCCTCGAGGTCGAGCGGCGCGGATAAAGAAAAAATGTCGTCGGCCGCCTTCGGCTTCTCGTCGAACCGTACCGCAGCTCGAACTCGTCGGAGAAGGTTGTGGTGGATATCAGCGTGGCGAGCGCGAGCACGGGCGCCTTGTCCGCGTAGACGCCGTCGCTGCAGTCGTGCGGGGACAACCACTTTGCGCACATGTACTCGTGCTTGCGCCACAACAAGAAGTAGAGCTCGCTCTTCCGCAAGCTCTGTCGCGCGCCTCCGCCACGACAGCCATTATCTGGCCCAGCCACTAAGGGATGCCCACGAACAGCCGCGGCAGCACCTGCAGCGCCGCGCAGTGCGCCCAGCTCCACCACGAGGCGGCTGCCGGACCCGGACTCCAACACCACGTCGATGTACTCGTGCTTGTCGGACGGGAGGGAGGGCATCTTCTCCCACCACGACGTGCACACTGTCGCGTCGTACCCGAGCGCGAGGAGCCCATCCGCCACGGCGCGCTGGACGTCCGCCTTCTTCTGACTGAAGTCAGAGCCGGAGCCGCTGTCCTTGCCGCAACGCTCCACGATCCGCGACGCGTCCGCGAGGAGGTTCCACTCCGTCGTGGTGGCACACTGCACCAGGCCTTGCGAGAAGAAAGAATGGAAAGGGAGGAAAGAAGAAAAAAATTGAAAATAATTCTAGACCATTTCGACGACGAGCGACTTCGGAGGAGCCGACATGAACCGAATACATGTATTTAGATGTGTATTTAGATGTTAAAAGAAATTAAAATGATCTAAAATGTTATTATGGCTTATTGTAATTGTTTAGAGTCCTATTAAAGAGAATCAAACGTTAGGAGTCCTATTATAGAGAAATCCAACGTTTGGAGTCCTATAATAGCCAATTTCTCCCTGGCTCCTACCCCACGGCTTTTCCAATGGGCCCCAGCTGTGGGAATCGGGAACGCTGACACGCCGATGGGTCCTGACCGGTCGTCGGCGGCCGCCGCCGGTTTTCTGACTCAGTCCAGCAGCACCACTGCGTTTGCACTATGGAGTCTGACCGACGTTGGATTCGGACCCGAATACCCGGTGGTGGCCCGGCCCGAATCACATTTTTTTTCGGCCCAAACATGGCACGGCTCGGTAATCAAGAACTGAAAACGTCTTTGCCAAACCGACTTGAAAATAAATCGGAATCAAGAAAATTAAGCCTAACCGGGCTTCAAATCTGGCCAGGCCAGGATTCACATCACAGGGCATGGCCTAGCCGCCTTTCGAACCCGGCCCAGTCGACTTCAGTACAGCGCTGCTGTCTTCTTCTTTTTGCTTTGTGTTTCGAACCGTGTTGCGTCAAATATTTTGTACCATATCTTTTGTGTTATGTACATAGGCGTGCAACTTTTCTGTTCGTCTCATATTAAATCGATTTTTACTCTACGTATATACTTAATCGTATACTTAATGAGCTATTTACTTGTATGACCCTAAAAAAAATGTCTTTTTTCTCTATGGTCTCTTTTTTTTTAACTTCCTTCTATGGCCTCAAAACAAAATTACCTTACTTGTATGGTCTTCCATCCGTTTTCAATACTCGACGGTGTTAAGTCATAGATAAAAAGACCATTATACCCCTAGCAGAAAAAATACAAACTTTACAGTTATATTATAGTAATAAAATGAGCTTATCAAATCTTCAACTATAAATCTTGAAAAATTGTATGATGTACATTTACAATAATATTTAAGCGATAAAATGAGCTTATCAAATGCATACAAAATTACATAAATGCATTGTAAATAACCATAGATTGACACATAAATTGTTCAATAATTCACCATAGTTTCACATAAATAGGGTCACACAAACAGTTTCAAACATACACCGGTCACACAAAAGTACAGTTTCAAACATGCCGGCGGCATCTGCTCAGCCTCCACCACATCTATGCCCAGCTCTGCTTGGTTTTGGGAGTGGCTGGTCAGAGAAGCGTCGGGATGGCCACAGCCAGGGAGGGGCAAGCCACGCCAGGCTGAGCACGGTCGCAGGAGGGACACTCAGTTGGTCGCGTCCACTGGAGGAGCTACCTGGAGCCTCACCTGCGTCACTTCGGGATTGGCCAACCGGGCCGGGCTAGTCGCTCGAGGTGGTGGCCGCGCCGGACCAGCTCACGCGCTGTACTAGCCGGGCGGTAGCGCCTCCTGCTCGCGGCGCACACCGGTCGAAGAAGGAAGGGGGCCTGGTCGACGCTTGATCGAGAGGATCCGGCGGCATAGAGGCTGGCGGTGGCCCCTCACCGGAGATCCGGTCGTCGCCCTCCTCCATTCGCCTCAGGTCGGGTGGGCGGCGCCGCGGCGACCTCTGGTCGGACGGGGTGTGGCGGCCTTGGGTCGGGATTTTCCCGTGACTCGATAGAAACAGAAAAACAGAAGGGCAACTTAGTCATTTTGCGTGTCAACTAGTGGGGAAACTAACCGGTAACCCTAACAGACTTGACGGAAGGTCATACAAGTAAGATAATTTCATAATGTAGCCATAGAAGGAAGTTCAAAAAAAAAGAGGTCATACGCGAAAGAGACAATTTTTCGAGGGCCATACAAGTAAATAACTCATACTTAATTTGTTGTGAGAGAGCAACATGTTCCACCACTGACTTATGACTTAGGCACATGACCGAGATTTTGCGTGTCAACCGCCATTTTTTTGGGATTTTCGTTCACATAGCAGTTGCACTGGGTGTCGTGTCCGGGTCCCCGGCCGCTTTGATGATTCTGGGCTCATTTGTCATTTCTACACTACTCCTGTCTTGGTGATCCGTGTTGACTGTTGACTCATACCATGAACGATAATGCTAAGAGACAGACGTTCGACACGCGTCGAACGTATGTCGGGCCGCAAGTGGGCCGACCGGACCGAGTCGGCCACGCCTCCTCCCCGGGCGTCGCACTTGCACGGGCACCTCGCCTCGCACACTCCGCCTGCCCACTCATTCCCCCTCACGCAGATCCGCCATTCCGCCGCTGCGGGTGGTGGTGGCCGTTGCGCACGCCGCGGCCAGCTCCCTCCCCCGTCGCTGGTGGTGGTGGTTCGCCCGCGTCGTCCGTCGTCCGCGCGCCACCACGGGCGCGCCGAGCTTGCGCGCACACCCTAGCAACTCCTCGCGGCCGCACCTCACCACCTCCCCCCTCCTCTCTCACCCTTGCACGGCCATGGCGGGATTTTTGCCGGCAGCCATGGCGGGATTCGCCGGCCGTGGCTGGATCCTTCGCCGACGGCCATGGATCCGCCAGATCCGAAGGCGGTGGCCACGGATCCGGCCCAGGTAAGCCTCTTCCTCCTCTTTCCTCTCTCATTCTCTCCTCTACCCTCCCCACGACATACCACCACACATGATGATTATGTTTCTCTGATGTTGTCCCTACCCCCTCCAGATCCAATGTTTCTGTGATGTTTCGCCGGTGGTTCAGTGCTCCATTGTCAATGTTTCACGCATAGATGATGAGATGTTTCTGTGATGTGTCCCCTCCCCCTCCTCGTACCCCGCTCTGGATCTAATGTTTCTTTAAGTGTTTTACTGGTGGTTCAGTTTCTCATTTTCAATGTTTCACAACATATGATGATGATGTTTCTCTGATGTTGCCCCTACCCCCTCCAGATCCAATGTTTCTGTTATGTTCCGCCGGTGGTTCAGTGCTTCATTGTCAATGTTTCACGCATAGATGATGAGATGTTTCTCTGATGTGTCCCCTCCCCCTCCTCGTACCCCGCTCTGGATCTAATATTTCTCTAAGTGTTTTACTGGTGGTTCAGTAATGTTTCAAATGTTTTGTTCCTCTTATTTCTTTTTTTGCTTAGGTTTGTTTGAGATGTAACTTTTGTTTCATATATTTTGGTGGCCATGCGCATGTTTCTAACTGCATTTTCGGTTTGTTTCAACTGCATTTTCAATTTTGTTTCAGTTATTTTTCTAATTTTGTTTCATTTTTATTGTTGTTTCATTTTCAATTTTCAGTTTGTTTCATTTTTTTTTTGCTTATTTTCAGATGCTCGGCGGCCAGGTTGGTATCGGCAGCGGCCGGTCAAGGTAGGAGCCTCGCCGTGGTTTGTGCGCGGCGGCGGGGTGTGTCGCGGTCGGGGCGCGTCTCCGTGTGCGTGTGCGCCCGTGCGGTGTGTGTGCGTTTGGCCGTGTGTGTCGTGGGATGTGTCGCGGCCGGACACGTTCCTGTGTGCGTGTGCCGTGCGGTGTGTGTGGTGGGCGCCTTCCCGTACGTGCGTGTGCCCGTGCGGTGTGTGTGCGGGGGGCGTTCCTGTGCGCTCTGTCCCACGCGAGGGGTGACGTGTGTGGTAGGTCAGTCCGTTCTATCATAGAACGTCCGTGCGGCAGTGCATCCCTACCATGAACGGAACGGTCCACGTCGTTTTCTCCTTGGGTTCTTCGTCTTCCGCTTCCAGAACATAAAACAGCGCTTTATGTTCTAGAGAACACATTATTAGCTTCCGTTCGAGCACAGTTTTGTTCTAGAAAAAACTGGCTTGAAATTTACCGGGAAATTAAAGGAAATTTTACAGTCCATATCGGAGACCGAGAGAGAGAGAGAGATCAGAGATGACAGTCCTGCTGTAGGTCTGCCCACAAAAGAACAAAAAACAAAGTTAGCAGAGGCAGAGCAGCCGCAGTCCCTGCCCTACTGACTCTTGAGCACAGCAATAGAAGGCCGCGCCCCAGCCCAACCGAACATGTCGCGGCCCAGCGTCCTTGTAAAGGAGCCTAGAGTAGGAGCTGTGGTGTGTTCGTATATAAATTCAAATACAAGATGGTCGTCTTAAAACAAAAAATCAAGACGGTAGCTAATTTGTAATTCAACTTTGAATCATCTAGACTCATCGACCAACTTGTAAATAGTGTACTATGATTGATTGATAGTTAAAACAAACAATCAGGACGCAAATGTGTTTGTGATCTTCCATGAACTTCATACGACAGCAGCCTACTAGCTGAACAATGCACAATACTATGCGAAGAGAAACTGCAATAGTGACCAGACCAGACGGGCAAAAGACCCGAGAAGACGAAGACGAAGATCACACAAAAGAAACAGCGGACAACTAGTAGCTGCTGAGGCGACCACCATCCCCGTCGTCCGTGGTGACGCCACCAATGGACGGCGACGTAACAGAGACGTCCCTATCCTCCTCCTCAGGCGCGGGGGACTGTTCCACAGGCACGCTCTCAATCATCCTCACCACATCACCCATATCCGGCCGCTGGTCCGGGCGCGGCGCGACGCACGCCAGCGCCACGTGCAGCATCGCCACCATCTCCTCCTCAATATCCCTATACCGAAGCAGCTCCACGTCGAACACCTCCGCCGTCCACTCCTCCCTTACCACAGACCTGACCCACTCCGGGAGTCCCATCGCCGCCGCTTCCACCCCCGCCACTCCTCCCTTCCTGTGCGCGTCACCCGCCACCACCGGCGGCTGCAGGTGCTGCGCCGGCGCTTTGCCGGTCAACGCCTCGAGGACGAGAACGCCGAAGCTGTACACGTCGGCTTCCTGCGACAACCGCGGCTTGTTGTTGTTGTTGTCCCCCGCCTGCTGCTGCTCTGGCGCCATGTACCCGCCCAACCGAGCGATGGCGTGCGCCGGGCTGAGTAGCAGCGCTAGCCCGAAGTCCGCCACCCGTGCCGCGCCGTCCTTGTCGATCAGGACGTTGCTCGACTTCACGTTGCCGTGGGGTACTCCTGACGTCCGGTACTCCTCGTGGATGCACGCTAGCCCTTTCGCCGCGCCCAGCAACAGCCTCACCCTCGTCGTCCAGTCCAACGCCGACTCGCCGCCGCCGGACATCATCATCTTGTGTCCTGGACCAAAAAAAAAAAACAAAATCGCGATTGATTTGTGCCGGTCGTCAGGTCTCCAGATCAGCGAGCGTACACGCAACGGTGGTACCGTACCGTGGAGGCGGTCGTGGAGGTTGCCATTGGGGAGGTAGTCGTAGATGAGGAGCTTCTCCTGCCGAGCATAGTAAAAAGCTCGAAGCGAGACGAGGTGAGGGTGACGGAGACGGCCAATGAGGTCCATGTACCGGTGGAACTCGTCACGCGCGCAAGGGTTAGCGTCACGGAGACGCTTCACGGCGACCATTCGCCCGTCGGCTAACACGGCGCGGTACACGGTGCCGAGACTTCCTCTGCCCACCATCTCCGCCGACGCGCGTAGCAGCTCCTCCAGCTGGAACCTCCCGCTCCCCCGCTGCTGCTGCTGCAGGTGCGACGTCAGCGGCAAGCCGCCGGCACTTCCGTCGCTGTCGTCGTCGTCGTCGGACCCGTCGTCCGCGCCGAAGAACACTAGCTTGCTTCGTGCCCCGTCACTGTCTCCGCCGCCGTCGCTGCACTGGCCAACACTGCCCGGCCGACCCGGCTGCTGCTGCTGGTCCCCCTTGAGGTGGCCGAACAGCGCGCCGCCGGTTCCGTCCTCCAGGCCGACACGGCCGCGCCTCTTCCTCTTCTTCCCCGCCGCCGCGTGCTCACCCCCGCCGCGGCCGCAGCAGCAGCACGCGACGAGCAACGACGCGAGAGCGAGGAAGAAGAGGGCGTTACCGACAGCGATACCAGCCACCGCGCCGGGACTCAACCCCGCCTTACTACGACCGCCAGCCCCGCGAAACGACTCCGGCGTGGCGAGCGCCGGCGAGGACGAGGCGACGGAGGAGGAGGACGCGGCGGGGTTAGACGGAACCACGGACGACGACGACGACGGCGGCGTGGGGGCGGCAGGTTCCCGTGGCAGGAACGAGCATGGCATAAGCGGCGGCGCGGGTCCACAAAGACCAGCGTTCCCGGCGAACGACGCGAGTCCAAACCTCGCGCGCATGGCGTCAGGGACCCGGCCGGACAGCTGGTTGTTCGACGCGTTGAACTCCGCGAGGCTCGGCAGCGCGTTGGTGGCGACGTCGGGGAGGAGGCCAGTGAGGAGGTTATCCTGGAGCTTGAGCGTGACGAGCGCCGTGAGGGGGGAGAGTGTGGCGGCGGAGGGGAACTCGCCGGTGAGGCTGTTGTCGGCGAGGTCGAGGCGGACGAGGCGGGTTAGGCGGGATAGCGCGTCGAAGGGGAGTGGGCCGGAGATTTCGTTGTGGGAGAGGTAGAGGAGGACGAGCCCTGAAGCGCCGCGGAGGAGGGAGTCGAGAGTGCCGTTTAGGCGGTTCCCGCGGAGGTCCAGCGCCCGGAGCTCGGTTAGGTGCGAGAGCGGGTCGAGAGGGCCGCGCAGGTCGAGAGATGGGAGGGCCAGCGAGGTCACGCGAAGCGGGGCGGCGGCGGAGGCGGAGCAGACTACGCCGAGCCAGTGACCGGAGCATGCGTCGCCTGTGCTCCAGTTTGTGGATAGGATGCCGTGCAAGTCCGCGCCGTGCCGGAAGATGGTTAGCGCGTCTGTGTCGCTTGGCTTCTCCTCTGGCTCTGGCTGTGGGACGGCCGCTGGTGTTGCTAACGCTAGGAGCGACAGGAATGCTGTGGAATGTAGCAGGAGCCGCCGCGCGGACATTGCTGCCGCTGTTGGGAGATGATGTGGGCGGGGTGGTGGCATGGGTGGGGAAGAGGGAGGGAGGAGAGGAGAGGAGAGGGTTGGAGGAGGAATCACTCAGCGGAAGCCATGACTCCATCAATCTGCATTGGGACGGGACGGGAGAACTACTACTACTCCTGCCGTGCAAGTGCAACTTTTGATTTTTGAATCGAGCTAGTGCTTGGGCTGCCTTGGAGGATGGAGCTGAGCTTGGACTGGGACCTCCTCGTCGCAGCACCGCACCACACCACTGGTCTTTCTCTTTGTGCGGTCCTCCTCCTCCGTACGAGTAGCAGTAGACCAGTGTCAGGTTGTCAGTACTGGAGGCTTCCACTTTTCGCTTTTGCTCTGTTTCTGTCTGCCGGTGGGACCCACCCTAGTCTAGGTCTACTACTAGGCCGGAGGGGGAGCAGCCTTGTCCATCACACTACCGCCCTATCGCCACTGGAGCAGTCCAGCAGCGAGCGAGCAGGGAAAAAAAGGTCAACACCAAGCAAAGGAGGAAGCCAAGGGCTACCTAATTTTACGGACGCACATGGCCTGCTGATTGGAACGCAAATCATGGGCCCTGTTTAAAACTTTAGGATATTTAGCACTGTAGTACTTTTAGTTTTATTTGGTAATTATTGTCTAACTATGACGCAACTAGATTCAAAAGATTCGTCTCAGGATTTACAGACAAACTGTGTAATTAATTATATTTTTTACTTATATTTAATACTTCATGCATGTATTTAAAGATTTGATGTGATGAGGAATCTTTAAAAGTTTTAGAATTTTACCTCCAACTAAACGGCTGTGATTTCCGCATGAATCAGTACAAGTCGTAGTAGTACTACCAATGTTCCACAGTGCTTGTACTAATTCATAGAAAACACAAATGGAACCTGCATTTCATTATTCCTTTTTGCTTTCCCTTTTTTCTTTTGTCATGGTCTAAAATGCTGTCATGTTTACGAAATTGTCTAGTACAGTAAAACGTAACACACGCTGGAGTTATTGGCCGTGCTTATCTCACCGATCACCATGCTGGGAACACAAGGCCGAGCAGTGGGCCAAATGATTATCCTCCTCCGGCGTGACAAGAAAGATCCAACGAGGAGGCATCATCTGCCACTTCCGCTCCTCCATTTTTTTCGCTTTGCCCTTTGCACTTTGCCTCTTCTTTTCATGCTCGCCCTTCTCTTCGCATCATATCCCCCTTCTCTCGCGGCGAGCTGACTGCAGATTTTGCACTCTATAGGACAGATCGGCAGCACAAGCACTGTAGACGGACAGCAGGCCGGATGCCTCGACCATCGACGTTACGTAGAACAAAATCATCATTAGCATAACACGATGATGATGATGGTGACTATTCTTCGTCCAAGCAACATGGGAAATTACTAGGCTTGTTTAGTTCCACCTCAAATTTCAAAAGTTTTTAAGATCCCCGTTACATCGAATTTTTAAACGCATGCATAGAATATTAAATATAAATAAAAAATATAATTAATTACACAGTTTGTCTGTAAATCCCGAGACAAATTTTTTGAACTTAGTTGTGTCATGATTGGACAATATTTACCAAATAAAACCGAAAGTGCTAAAGATTTTGGAACTAAACAAGGCCTAATTGCCAAAAGGTAAAAGAAGGCATATGTGTTTCGTCAAGATCATGACAAGAGTTGACACAAATCAGAACGAGAAAAAAAAACGGATTATAATCCATGACATGAAAAAGACAGAAAATTCAGACAAGGCCGGGGCTGTTCTCGGGCGCACCACCCAGCTAAATCACTTCTGCTTACTTGCTTAGTCAAGAGCCATCTCCCCAAGCACAGCTTTGGTGTGATCAAGTCTAACACACAAACACATGACCCTTTTCCAAGCTAAATACCAAGTTCATTCTTATTGCTCATACATAGGGCTGCCTGCTAGCAGCGAACTAGTTCTCACAGGGAGCCATGAATACGTCCATGTGATGTCCATCCCCTCATGATTGGTACGCTACTATTAGCTTTCCTGCAAAAAAGGGGAAACAAATCGATGCCAGTCAGTATCTCAGACCATGGTCATAGACTAAGAGTTTGAGTTCAAGACAAAGACACTGGCATCATCAGCATCAAAGGGCCGCAAAAGGAAGAAATAGCCATAAGAAGGAACCAGAAAGGAACAGGACACTGCATGATTTTTCCCACTGCATATCTTCCAAATCTCAAACCAAACTGTATAAATTCTAGTGTCTATTAATCAGAGTTTAGCTATACAATTCTTGCTAAATCTTGTATTACAAAAATTAATACTCCTAATTCCTAAGCAAAATCCAATCGATGTTCAATATGTCTACATGAACACAACTTATGCAATCTGAAAATCACACATCCACTATGCTCAAAATGATTGGGAGTTGTGACTTGAAAAGTTACAACACCTATACTAAGAAAGCACCATTAGTCCAGTGTAATATTTTATTTTATAGCACATAATGCATTTTTTTAATCTCTCATACTGCATTTTTGGCAGAATGGATATCTCACACCATTTTGCAGGGCTCAGAGCAAGGATATCTCACACCAAGTTTTTCTACCATAATTTGCTTGAATGTTGACTCTACGTTTCACAAATCATAATGACATGGATATTTTTTTATGTGCTTCTTGTTCACATGACGATGATGTTGCTGTTAAAAGTCTTAATAAAAATCTTAGACCGGTGTTCGTAAACTCAGTTCCTAGTGAAATCAAATGCTGCTCTTCTGCAGTCTCTTCAAATATCCTCTTGGAAGTCCCAGAGCTATCAGCTTTTTCAAAGCTCCATGAATGGCAGCCTGACCAGCTAACTACTTACCATTAACAGAGGACATGCCTCATACAGTCATATATTGCATTTATATGGTGAATCAACTTGTCCCTCCCTAGTAATGAAACTCAAATCTCGTGCAAATATTTGTAAAGAGCCAAAGATTCAATAGTCCACTGTCATTCTACTAGTACTAGTTTCTGTTTATCTTACGTGAGTCATGCAAATTAAAGTTCAATCTTTTTTATGGGGGGTCTCCGAACGCCATAAGCCTGGTATTATTTCATAGGAAGTTGTTATCACTGTGGAGCTACATATATTCCTTGAGATCTACAGCTAATCAAAATTACCGAACTCCAAGGTAAACAGCACCTGATACTGCTTCTGCCTTATAATACTTGTCCCTTAAATTTAAGAAGTCTACAGAATGTAATACACCTTATAAGGTCTATCTAGCTGATCGAGCGAATCTTTTAGCCTGTTAGCATTGTTTTTTCTCTAAGATCTATGCAGTCCATGTAAAGCTTAGCGAGACATATGTTGGTTATATATGATGCCCAATTGAATAAAAATTACAAATCTATAAGCAGACTAAAATAAGACTTAGAATCACTGTGGTTCCAAACTTCCAATACTGAAGGAAAATTATGTTCCAGTAGGATCGAAGACAAAAAAAAAACATACTATCTAAACTACAGACATGTAATATATGCAGAGATTTCATATATTCAAGGAGCATGGCGTAGAGGTCTTGAAGTCGGTGGCCCTGCAGTTCCATCAGCAAGATCGGAAGGAAGATGGAGACAGCAGACTCGCAATCATCTAAGCAAGAATGCTTGCAGTGAGGGCGCCAGAAAGGTGAACAGGTTGGATCCGACCTGTGTGCTGTAATAGCCGAGCTGGGCTTGTATTAACTCGTAAAGTTCTTAGACTAGTTGGCGAGTAGTGTTTCTCTTAGTCATTGTTTGTGGTATCCTTGTTCTGCCTTTGTTGGGTTTCGTTGGTTTTTGGTTGCCTGTTAGGTGAACAACGCGTGTTCAGTTCAATCTGGAAGTTTGTTAGCACGGTTGAATATCACACTATGGATTGTTAAACTTTTGTAATTCCGTTGCTTTTGGGTAATGAATTTCAGTTTGTCCATGGTGGAAAAAAAAACATATTTAAGAAGACTTGATTTCGGGTTCTGCACTTCAATAGGTTATAGGTGTGAAGTTTTTAATTCCAAACACGTTAAATAAAAAAAGTTAAACATGGATGTCCTTCCTGTTTCGGAATTACGAGTGAGAAAAGATTGCAACACCACAAAAAGAAAGGGTACAACTCACCTCACAGAACCAACCTCATAGAGGAGTGGTTTGCATGATAGCAGTGAGTATTTGTTGTTCAATTTTATCTTCAGAAAGCCACATACTGCTCTTCTTGCGCAGGAGCTCCTTCTGTTCTGCCTTCTTCTGCTCTTGGAGCTTCTCCTTTTTCCGCCAGCTCTCCAGCTTCTCAGCTCTTTCTTTCATCTGCACATTATCTCATCTCAGTTACAAATCTATTTCCTATATACATTTTCACTTCACTGCATAGTTGACTAGTTGAGTGCTAATGGTGTGTAGAGACGTTGTTCTTAGACATGCTTCTGAAACTAATAAGATGCCCACACAATCAGAAACTAACCGTATATAGCAACTAAGACAGTGCTAAGTCTCGCATTTTAGAAGCCCGAACGGTCGAGGCAATTAATCAAACAAGTTGTGTGCAATGGAGAAGCGTGCAAGTACTGCAGGCAACTGGAGCAAGGGGGTGGAAGGAGACAGGAGGATCGAAGCATACGAGAGTCTGGCGGAATTCCTCTTCGAACACGCGGCGCTCGGCGGCGCGCGTCTGAGCGGCGGCGACCTTGGCGGCCTTGCGCTCCTGGTTGGCGACACGGGCGGCCTCGGCGCGGGCGTCGGCCTTGCGCTGCCGCTCGGCATCCATCAGCTGCACCTCGTAGGCGTACTGCCGCCGCAGCTGGCGCACGTCGTGCGCGTACCCTTTGCGCAGCCGGTCTAGCCGCGCCCATGCCTCCCGGGGCTCCGCCGCGGGCTCCCAGCTGCCCAGGTACCCGCTGGGCTTGGAGAACTCGTGCGGCTCCGCACGCGCCAGGGCCCGCGCGGAGGCGTGGAAGCCCCGGAGGAGGGGGCGCAGGAGGTGGTGCGGCCGGGAGGAGGAGAGCGCCATCGCCGCCGCAGAAGCGCAGAACTGACAACAAGATCGCGGTGGCGGCGGAGGGGGAGGCTGCCGGCGCGGAGCAAGCGAAGGAGAGAACCGAACCCTCCTCTGCTGGGCCGCGTCTTTTTCGAAAATACAGCCCGGCCCGTGTGTAGATACAAGAGCCCAGTAAACGAAGCAGGAGATTTCCTAAAACAAAGTAAATGAAGCAGCAGCTGCAGAAATGGCAGCCTGCTGAGGAAATGGCAGATCCGGCCGTATTGGACAAGTTTTTTTTTTCTCGAATACGCACGAGTGTGCATATCTTTGTATTAGAAGGATAGAAGTATAATTACAAAAGGAGCGTTAGTGTTTGTCGAGGCTACATTTTGAACAATTACTTCCAAAGCGGCGAGGTGTCCAACTTAAGCAGTCGTGGCCCTCAGCCTCCTTGTTGTTCTACCAGCGCGATTGGACATCCTCGGGAACATGTTGTCGAAGGCGTCGACATCTTCAATTGATAGGTCGTTGTCGCGAAAGACAGCCTTGTATGTCCTTCTAGCTGCTGAACTTGGCGGAGCCTTTGGCTGTAGTATACACATTTTCTTCATGAGAAGCACCTCACCCCGTTTAGCTGCCGGACCTGCGTGGTATTGTCACCTTCCTTGCCGGTGGCTGCTTCGGAGGGGATTTGATGAGTGGCGGTGTCCGTTTCCGCTGTACCACCTCAGTAAATTTGGACCAAGTTTAAACGTGTGTTTTTATTAACTGAACGAGTTAATTAAAACACAAATAAAAGAGATGAAACACCCGCTCTAAAACACAAATAATAGGTTGTCTACAAGAATGTATGCAAGTGTTCACATTGATGCCTAAAGAGGGCTCGTTTGGTTCAATGGCGTGACAATCTTACCGGCTTAGTTTTCCAGTCATGATAATAAAGTTTATTAACCACAGAAACAGCCAGCCAAATAGGCTTAACGTGTATGGATATAAAAACTCACCCACAGGTACATGAGGGTCATGATGTACCCACAAAGATGCTAGTATGGTGCGGGTATCAAATTTTTGCACATGAGTACTCGTCATTTAAGAATATACCATCTATGTTGACTAACTCATTTGACATATAGTTTGTACCATATGTATACATGTGGAAATCTAAATATGATATTGTTTATGGATAGTTGCATAAAGTGATTTTGTGAGGTATTAACTTGTTACTTTAGTTATTATGTAAGTTGTTTTCAGTTATTTGTATCAGCATGAATGGCTAATTATGAATCTATGATGTATTGTGGATTGTGAGCTGTTGTATATTGTCCTAGTGTATTATTTATTTAAACTATAAATTTACCCGACGACGAAGGTAAGAAAGCTTACCCGCGGGCATGCTCATGGACAGGATAAGAGTTACTCCATTCTAATTATAAGACATTCTAAAAATATTGGAGGGTCAAACCATCTTAAATTTAACTAAATTTATATAATAATATAATAACATTTATAATATCAACTAAATATTATTATATTTTTTATTAATTATATTTTTATAGTATATTATATTTGATATCATAAAATTTTATAATTTTTTCTATAATTATTGATCAAACTTGAGATGGTTTTCAAGATTCTTAAGATGTCTTATAATTTGATATGGAGGGAGTGGATCACCAATATGCTCGCAGGCGGGTAAATGTTTTACCCCCATTTTACCCGCTGCCATATCCCTATGGCCTGAGATGGCCGGTCTTTGAATCAACCAAACACGCCATGTCCGTCATACCAACGCCATAGGCCCATGGCCATGTACTCGGGTACCCAACGCTGAAGGAAAAAAGCATGGCGCCCGTCAAGTTATTTGACTATCGGACAAGTTTTTGCAAGTTGTGAAAGCAATCCAAATACGTCCTACATGAGAGGAAGAATGAAACCAAATTGCATGCCATTTAATTAATTAGTTGATCTAGACGAATGCAGCAATAAGCAATCTTCACAAACCGAGAAAATAATTACAAAAAAAAAACTGTAGGCGATATATGGAGCATAGCTGCATAGGCATAGAAATGGCCACTCTTGACCAAGAGACACTTCTATCTCAAAAGGAGAGGAGAGAACCAAAGTTTAATACAGTTACATGAATATGGTTTATCAGACCACCCATATACCATGTTGGCTATGTGCTAACGGGAATCTCTAAAACTCCCCGAAAATAAACAGCCTAAAGAATTTAAAATGGTCGCCATCGACCCATCCTTTTAGTATGTACAGTGTAACCTTCCAGCGGTAATTGCTACTCTCTTTTTTTTTTCGAAAACTGCTACTCTATTTGTATAATGGCTAAAATTAGGTCAAATAGTCAAATGATCCGAACAAACAGTAGCACAGCATGACAACAGCTTCGAGAATTTCCATCCAGATTCATGGAGGATGGCTCTCTTCAAACTTGTACCTTCCACCTAAACAGAAAACATGCTCAGTAACTATATAAACCCAGCAACTGATAACAAGAAATCCGACAAGTATCTAAATGGAGTATCGGTAGATTTACCTGCCATCACAACTGACAGTCGCCACTCCAAACAGAGGCAATGAAGTTCAGAAGTCTATCCTTGCCATTTGCGGCAATCACCACAACTCCAATTGCCGCTCTCAACAGGCTCTACACCTTGGTCCCACGGTGAGCACTGCCGGTGTATGCGCAGGCCACAGACAGAACATCTGAGATCAGGTGGCGGCTGAGTATGCATGCAGTTTTGGCATCCTACCTCTTCAGGTGTGGGATCATTTGTTGGGAAGTTCATACTTGAAGCTCCTTTTTCTACCATGAAAGATACATCATCAAAGCCAACTCCTTGTTGAACAAAGCTTCCGGTGCCGTTAGCATCATCTTGCAGACCAGTAGCCATCCCAAACGCATTGTCAAGCTGTGTATCATCAGCTTCAAGCAGCTCAGTGAACGAGAAATAAGTTTGGGGCTCATACTCGTCCATCACAAAGCTGCCACAGCTAGTGTCATTCTGCTGGTGATTAGAAGTGAAATCAGGAGGGGCAGCATATGCAGTTCCTTTGGAAAAATCCCACCCCAGTAGTTCTGAAGCATCAACGCTGTCAGCTTCCGAAAAAGAAATTTCATTCATATGGCTGAAATTGATGTTTCCATTGCCTGAAGGTGTATTCTGGATATAATACTCATTCACAGGTTTACCAGCTTGATCATGGTATTCAGAAATTTTAGTTTGTGCTCTTCTTATAGACAGCTTCTGGTTACTTCCTGGGGCAATGCTTGCCGTGTTTGCTGATAAATCAACATCCCTTGTTCCTTCCCCAATTGGTTCAACTATTCCATATGAAGCAAGCAGTGGGTCCTGATCTGCTAAAGCAAAAGTCTCCTCACTAGATAGCATAGTTGACAGCGATGAAGTTGCAACTGTTTGCTCACTAATTTCTGGTTCAGGCTTTACATAATTATCTGAATGAGGACATGGGGGTATGGCTCTCCTTCGGCACCTACAGCATCGGTATCCAACCAACTCACCAAGTTTATCTTCATCAAGTTGCAAGGAATCACCATGAAACCAATCTGTAAGCAGGGAATTTCGGGATGTTAAAAAAAACATAACACAAAAAAGATAATGCTCTAAGCTACAGCAATGCTAAATAAACTTACTTGTGCACTTCTCACAGCGTACATACAGGAAATCCGGAGAATAAGCTTTGTCACATAGACAACATTTTGGTTTTATTGACGAACCTATACCATCCTTGCTTTTAAGGATTACATTATTCGCCCTGAACTCACTTCCATCATCCTTGTCATTCTTATTTTTCTTCCATATGAGACCAAAATATGTGATCACTTGAACTTTTTTAGCCTTCAATGGTTTTTCTGACTTTGACTTTGACTTTTTAGCTTTTGTCTTTTGGACACTAGTGATATTCTGAGTTGCCACTTTAGCAAGTGGCTGGGCTTCCACCTTCACGAGTGGCTGGGCTTTCACATTCACAACTGGCTGGGTTGTAGCTTCCACCTTTCCAACTGGTTGTGTTTTAACCTTTGCGACTGGCTCGGCTTCAACTTTGGTGGCAGGTTCAGCAGAATGGGAAGAACTAACCTTAAATACAACTTTGGGAGCAGCCACTGGCTGTTGGCCATTACTCCTCTGTTGATGCTGGATATAACTAGCGAGCATAAGATTCCGTTTCTGGAGGCATAACATGCATATCAAACTGGAAGTAGTACTGCCTCCTTTGCTAACAACAGATCCTGATGTACACTCTTTATGACAATTACCTGAAAGTTATTTTTAGATAGCAACATTGTGACTAAAGTATTCAAAATATCAGAGATTGATCAAATATCTTCTTGGATATTACAAGGAAAAAAATTGGAAAACAGATAATCTAAAGAGCACGGTATATATCCATACCTTGACAAGAGCTGCATTTAACAATATCCCTGCATGTGATCAATCAAAATAGAAAAGGTCAGTACCTCAAAAGGAATAAATGTATAATTATTAATCAGTATATGAGGCTACGTAGAAAAACCTGTAGAGAACATCCTTCTTGCATGAGGTGCAGGGATAGACTTCTCCCTTGTGAAAGAGATAAGAAAAGACATCTCCGTCAAATGCTTTTACTCGCCTTGGGTATAAATTGGTAAAACAGATAGAGTCCGGAATTCCTGGAGTAGGCAAGGAGCTAGCCTCCGCATGCTGCTCAAATTCTCGTAACATGTACAGTAGCACGTGGTTTTCAGAAAACCACAATTTTCTACTTTCATCCTGATCACCTTCTTCTTCCAAGATATTTTTTGTCAGACGGACAGGAAGATGCTTTTGGTTGGGAAACTTAAGTGCGTATCTTATCTTATTGTCGATTATTTTTTTATCACAGAGTACAGCATTTCTGAGTGCAGAAAAGTCAGCATCAGAACTTTTTCCATCTGAAGGAATTTGATCTGGAGGGATGAACTCCTTCCATCTGATGTGGGCATCAAGATATCTAACCTGAGAGAAATGATCATTAGGTTTGTGCTAAGGTAGGTTCTTTGCAACATCAGGACAGAAGTGCAAACCTGCAGAGCAAGTTGAGATGAAGTCTGGCATAGTCCAACACATGCTCTCCAGAAAAATTGCCGAGATCGTCTTGGAAAATTGGAACCTTCATGGTAAGATAAACCTGCTATCCTTTTTTTACCACCTAGTAGGTGACAAAAACACGGCTTCATGTCCTGGATACTGATACAGGATCAAATAAGACTTCTAATAGTTAAAAAATGTAATACCTTGGCGAGCAGCTTTTCTTATGGTTGAATGTAGAAGAGCCCCCCTCTGCAAAGTACGTTTTATTATATTTCCTCCTGTCCACCAAGTCCAGCTGTTGTCATCGTCAGTAGCAGTACCAGATTCAGATGCCAATAAACGTCTTCTGCCACGCCTTCCACCAGCCCCGCGTTTTTGGTATTGTGCAGGACTAGATGCTCCCGTCGATGGACCAGGAGATTCCACAGGCCAATCGTCTATCGGCTTCAACCAGCTTGCAGAAAATGCTACTCCACGGATGTTGCTTTCCAACTGCATATAATATGTAACATTTTTAATACAACAATCAAATTCGTTTTTCACTGCTATTTATGGCAATAACCTTCTTCAGCTGGGGCTATTTATGTTTCTTTCAATACCATTTATTGCATATCTAACTTGATTCTCCAAAAGCCATTAGTACGCAATATTATCGCATTAACATGCTACTCCCTCCATTCCAAATTGTAAGTTGTTCTGGCTTTTCTAGATACATTGTTTAAATGTTTTTACTGTGTATCTAGACATATCTAGATATGTAACAAAAGCTATGTATCTAAAAAAGTCAGAACAACTTACAATTTGCAACGGAGGAAGTACTATATATCCACTCTTTTGTTCGCCTACAAAAGACATCATCTAGTACTTATAATCATACCAGAGTTGTGCCAGTGAAGCACAAGGTGGCATTACGTGCAACTTTTCTACTCTGATGTATCTTGTATGTGTATCACAGAGAATTTATTTCTGAGTAAGTTGCTTTTCACACCAGGTACAGTACTATTTGTTTCCCTTTGCACTAGGGTTAACAAACAATTTTATTCTGCACCCTGTTATGTTAAAGTAAGTTTCAACACCATGGTACATCATGAAACCACATCAAATCTAATAAAACCTTCATGGTGCCTCATATAACATGATTGAAACCCACGAAGTCTCATGAAAGTTTTATTTCACAAGGTTTTTTTGCTCAAGGCAAAACTAACTGTGGCATACACTGTCAGGAAATGAAAATATATGCATATACCAGTCCAAAGTGAAACAAGTTTAACTTCACATGGGGCAATGTAAAATTTACTGTAAATTTCACTACTGAATTATTTATTTCACAAAACACCTCGCCAGCTATTCTTTGAGTCAAATATCAAAGATTTATTGGAACATTTTTGTTAGTTTCTAACATTACAGTTAATTTCATTTATTAAATAAAATGCATGCAGGGATATTATGTACCTAGCTCAAGCTAAATAAGAAACGGAAAAATATTGTTCTGTTTGATGCCACCTTAACACTGCTGGCATTCACAGCGATATGTTTATCACAACTTAGTTGTAGAATATTGAGAGGTACCAAAGGATGCCAAAAGGAAAATCCTGTAACTCACCTCAAGCAAGAGGGGTATTACAGTTCTGCAGTTGGAAGCTTCTTCCAGTTGTTTACGCCACCGTTCTCTCTGCTGCACGTCTTGTAGTGAACCAACCAACAGGGCACGCAAACTTTCCTCCATGTTGGCTAAATAAGCAGCAATACTAGGGAAGTGGCTGTCAGAATTTTTTATTACACGCATGGTGCTAAGAACTCGAGCAGAACTTTTAGCAGCATTTGCGGTGGTCATGTTAAGAAAACAAGCCTTTTTGTTTCCATTTGCTGAACTTCTGCAAGCAAGGCACCAACCACATCTATCTCTTGGAACTTCCATAAGCTTCTTTTCAGTACTCGGCCAAACAAATTGTGCAACTGCTGAGGAAAATGCTTTCACCTGTAGAGCATTGTCTGCAGCCACTTTCTTCTTTGGTTTTATGGTCAGTTGGGATGCGGAAAGCTTACCCTCATCGGATGTAATAACAGCTAGATTGGCAGCAGCAGATGCTGCAATGTTGCCATGATTGTAGAGATTCATATACGCTTGTGGTTTAAATGAAAACAGTTTTGCTGCCTTGCCATAACTCATGTTTCCAGATCTTTCAGTAAAGAGCTGAAGGTGGTGTTTACTTTGCAAAGATGAATGAAATGATTCTGCCGTTGCAGAAACAGTGGATAAATCTGGACGATATATACTATGAGCTGCCTGTGCTTGTGCTATGTTAGACATACCCATTCCAACAGATCCATTCTGATGAGAAATGGAGGATGCCACAAATGGTCCAGA
This sequence comes from Microstegium vimineum, assembly GCA_022036555.1. Taxonomy (NCBI): domain Eukaryota; kingdom Viridiplantae; phylum Streptophyta; class Magnoliopsida; order Poales; family Poaceae; genus Microstegium; species Microstegium vimineum. Next base: position 54,924,732 of record CM039132.1, on the reverse strand, counting down.
AGCTCCATTTCTAGGTGCATTATGTATGTTGTCCTGAGCTGACAGAGCTTCCTTGCAAACTTCAACATTCTTCTCGGTGACAACACCTAAGCTTGACATGCATTTTTGTTTCTCCAGGTGTTCAGCGGAGCATACTGTATACTGGTTAGCGACAAATTTCTGTTGTGCATTTGTTTGAGGAAGTGCTACAATTTTACTGTCCCCGCCATCTTTTGAACTTGTCCAGCCACTTCCATCTTCTAACTTTGTTGGAGTAAAACTCAACATACTGGATTGTGCAGTATGTCTTGTACCGACTTCTTTCAATATTGTTGATCTCTCACTCTGAACACTACCAAATAAATGTTTCCAGTACTCCATTATTTGCCTGCATATATCCACATATGCATCTGAGGGAGCAAGTCTCTGGAGGACCTTGACAACATCATAATGATTGTAATATCTTGCACAAGACTCTACATCTGAAGATGTTTCGATCCTGCAGTATTTGATGGAACAAAACATTGAAGGAAGTGTAGGATAAACAATAGCAGGTCATGCAAAACAAATCTTAGACGTATTGTATGATTAATATGCAAGAACTTACACCAGTAAATAGTTGCAGGTTCCTAAGAATAGCCTCCCGCACATATCAACGCCAAAAAATTGAGCTCCTCTTGCACCACGCTCAATTCTTGATGAAGTTGGTCCAAGCTTGCTGACCACACATTCTGGACAGAACCAGTCTCCCTGGGGAAGGAAAGCTTTGTTTTGACCAATACATCTCGAATGATATGCCCATGGGCAGCCATCACAGCATACCAAAGTCCCATCCATTCCACATATTCGGCAATCATCACTATTGCCGTCCTGAGAAACATTTGGTACAGCAACATCTGGATTTGTTACATGTGGAGCACTTTCAAAGTTCTGTAAATCATTCATCCTTTTGTAAGCTGAGGCCCTTGAGGCTCTAGTCGAGACTACTCTTGAACCAGCCTCCAATAAGGTGCTAGAATCTATCTCATATTCCATCTCCTGATTGTAGCCTACTCGATCATCCAGTACAGTTTTGAATTCTTCTGATTCAAGGACATGGTCACAGAGTATTTGCAACACCCGCAACTTCGTGGCAACAGGAAGTTTATAGTATTCGGTAGCTAGGAGGCTTCTAGCAAAACTCTGCCCCCCAAGATTCTTAATGCACCCCGTCAAATACAGGTACTCTAGTAAGAAAGTTGGCCAAGTCAATGCATCTAGTAATGTCCAATCCAGATACCTGTACACAGTTCAAGGAAAGTGAAAATATTGTCAGAATTTTAAGTAAAAAATAAATGCAACGCCTACAAAATAGTTACTGTATTTAAAAGGGGGTTGATAGAGTATATGTACTTCAAGCAATTTGAAGCCATCTGAGATCCTTCAGCAGATTTAGATTCAAGATGCCGCTTCACTGCCCGCAGTAGCGAGACATGTACGGCATCCAACAAGTTATTCTGAACAGCACAATTAATTGCTGCAACAAAATCATCCAGCCCAAAAGGACTCAGGAACAGCTGCACACTGAAGGATCGCAGGAAGTTATAAACCGAAAAGAGATAGCTTATGGAATCTTCTGGAATAGGAATGTCCCCTGATGAAGGGGGCAACTCCACAGCCTGTACAGGAGGGCACGGCTCAGATTGTTCTTCTTTAGTGAAATCAGATGAATTACTCGAAGATTCGATATCCTCAGACATATCCGAGCCAGACACACTATACTGCAGCGCATCAGGGTTGGCAGGAATCTCGCATCCGTCAACCCTCTGCCTAGTACTAGCTGGTTCTTTCACCTCCGAGGCACTCTCCGACAAAACCAGCAGGTCTAGTTTCCTCTTCCGGCAGCTCGCCTTCATGCCTAACACGCCATTCTCATCGGGCATGAGGAACTCCTCCAGCTGAGGAAGCGACAAATCCTCCGCGTGTCCATCCTCAAACACCACGCTGTACACGTCAGCTGTGCTATCATAGGATGCAACCTTCCCAATATGGATCGCGGCATGCCCTGGCGCGTGGCGGCCGATGTAACGGCCGACCAACCGCTCACCCGCCTCCTTGGCGCGCACCTGAATGCCCCCAGCTGATGTGGGGGCAGACCATTGGTTCACTACTCCATCAGTTTCCACCATCTTAGCCTCTCCCACCACAGCCGTTCCCGCGCAATCTTGTTCCCGAATTCCGCTACCATGCACCTCCATCTTCACTTCAGACGCCCCTGCCGCTCCCGCGCACTCCTGTTCCTCCTGAACACAGCTATCATCCACCACCATCTTCACTCCAGACACCCCAGCCGCTCCCGCGCACTCCTGTTCCTCCTGAACACAGCTACCATCTACCTCCATCTTCACTTCAGACGCCCCAGCCGTTCCCGCGCACTCTTGTTCCCGAATTCCACTACCATGAACCTCCATCCTCACTTCAGACGCCCCAGCCGCTCCCGCACACTCCTGTTCCTCCTGAACACGGCTACCATCCACCTCCATCTCCACTATAGACACCACAGGAGCCAAATCTCTCACTACCCCCAGATCACTCCCCACATCCACCTCGCTGGCCGTACAAGGGGGCGACGGGGATCGCTGCTGTTTCTGCTTGCTTTCGTCGCTACCCTCGTCGCCACCCTCCATCCTCGCCTCAGACACCGCGGGATCCACACCCCGCGACCCCCCCGCAATGCCGCCCCGAGCCACCTCACTCGCCGCGTGCACAGCAGACCGACCTTCGCCCGCGCCCGCGGGGCGGTCTTCTTCAACCGCAGTAGAAGCAGCGACGGCGGCGGCGGCGACATCGGTAGCCTCCGCCGTGGGCTCGCTTGCCGAGGCCTCCACGGCCGCATCATCCCCACGCCGTCCTGCCGCCGCCGCGGTGGCTCCACCCGGCTCGGCCTCACCGGCCGCACGTGCCGCAGCAGGATCTTCCGCCGCACCGGCGGTCTCCGTAGTCACGCCACCAGCGGCCTCCGTCTCCTCGGGGTCGGCGGCGGCGGCGGAGGGGTGCTGCGGCGTCCGATCGGGATCGTCCCGTGGCCCGGTGCCCCCGGCGGCGTCCATGGCCCCCGGGCGCGAGAACCCTAGCTTGCAAGCACGCGCACCCTACCGATGCATCCTTAGCGAGTCGAGGGCGAATGGAATGGTACGGGTTCCGACGGGGTGTGGGCGGGTACGAATCTGGGATGGGAGCAGCCGATCTTGCGGCGGAGGGTGGGCGATTGGAATGGGATATGAGCACGCAAACCCTACGGCGAGTGGCGGCGGTGAGGAGGAGATTGAGATCGAGAAGGGAAGAGGTGGTGGAGATGATGGATGGAGGAAGGAACGGAAGGGGGTGCTGGAGATGGAGAAGCACTGCGTCACCAAACAGCGCAGCGAGTGCACGAGGCAAGTGCTGGGGCACCGAGCGAGCGAGCGAACGCGTCGCATCGCACCCCCACAGCCTGGCTCTGGCTCTGGCTCGCGTCGCACTTCCCGGGTGCGGCGGGAGCGGGTCGTGGCGGTGCGGGGACCGACCGATCCGTCTAGGGTGGGATGGGACGTGGCGAAGTGGTGGCCGTTACCGTCTGGCTCTGGCTGCCCCGGACCGTCCGTTCGGCTTTGTTCGGGAGAGTTCGGTCGTAAGCGGGTGCGGGTGCGGGTGCTGGCGGACCCGGGTGCGGTTTGAGCGAGAGCGTGCAGGACTGCAGGTGCAGGTCGGGCGGACTCGTCGTGTCCAGTCCAGCGCGTACGGCGGCGCCGTCGGCCGCGCAACCGCATCAACAAGGCGGGGGCGGTGGTGGTGGTGGAGGGAAGGGGGTGGTGCTGCGAGTTTTTCAAATTCAAAACCGGTGGAGTGGAGGGGTCGCCCTGGTCAGGGCAGGGCAACGGCTTGCTCTGCTCGGTGGCGCCAAGTCGCCGCGCGCGGCCCTTGGCCAGCACTTGCTTGTTCCCGTCCCTGTGTGCTTTCCTGGTGGCCGTAGCAGCGTGTGCCTGCTCTGCTGCTCAGCGACGCAGCGCCACAGATTCCGTGGTGTGGTGTGGTGTGGGCTCTTGGTTCTGCTCTTGTGTTGTGCGTCCACGGTCCACCCACTGTGTTGGTTAAGTTCTAATAAGGTCCATCTTTGCATGTAACAGCAGGCTACCTGACTTAATTTACTCTTAATTGGTTGAGTTGTTTTTGTGTACGTACGGGCTTGGGAGTGTGCAGTTGAACACGATGCGTGTGTTGCATCTTAGTACACTACGTACATGAAACTCTGGTGTCAAATCACATCGTGACTCCTATGTATGTAGTATATGTTTATAGGGTATATGTAGTTCACATGTTGTGTAAGATATATGACGTCTTCTCGTCTCAAAGGATTCAGCAATCATTTATGATGGAAAAGCTAAAAAAAAACACTATATACAGAACTGCATACAATTTGAAATGGAGGATGTGGTTACTACACACATCTATAAATATACTATAACACCTTCTAGAAATTAAACCTAATTAGGAAGGGACGCAAAAGTCTTTTAGGCCTAGCATTAAAGCAGTTGGGTCAGCTCATGATTGGCGCAATTGATGGGGTGAGCCGCCTCCTGGTTGGCTACTGCTTTGTAGTATTTGGGAAAGCATGGATGTGTCGAGGTTGTAGTTTCTTCTCTCTCTCTCTTGTTGTTGTTCTGTGTTCTCTTTGTTGTGAGTTAAGTGTTTTTGTATTCTTTTAGTTGTGTATATCCTTCGTGGATATAGAGACCGGATTAATGAAAATCCCATCACCATAAATTCCTGTATTCCTGGGTGGAGTGAGCAGGTGAGACTATGGATCTATACATTTGGAATGCAAGGATACAGCAAATATTATGCTGAAACAATGACTACGTGTGTTCCAAACTTTAAAAATGTTTGGGTCTCGAATATTTCTCTCCACAACTTGTATGTAGCTTTTCTTATCATGTACTATATTGTTGAAGTATAAGAACATTTTAATTTTAATATACCATTTTGTTGACTCCTCGAAAGTGCGCCATGAGCTTTGCCCTAGTCATATTATTAAGACCGGATGTTAATCAGAATCCCTGAGACATATTAGTAACCATTCGAGAAATTAAAATGTGCAAACAAGTTTCCCAATTAAGCAATTCATTTGTATTATACTTCAATTCATGTAGCACATGTGACACCCTGTGTCAAGCTTGCATTAGGATCATCATTAGCCACTAAGCATAAGCATTGCATTGCATTCATGTTTATTTATGCTATCATTTCATGTGTGTGTTTTTAATGTTTTTAAAACTAGAAATGGATAGGTGTTTGGTGTTCTAATTCTTGATCAACCTGTTTAGCTAAGTTTGCTATGCTTAGAGTAAAGTATGGTTTGCTTTATGATTAATTACCCTGCTTAATTAAGCTTAGTTTAATTGTTAAGAATAAGAGTAATTCTTTTCTTAAATTGGCTTAATAAGTTTTTAATCCTCAACCTTTAAATTAATGGTTTCAGAACATGAAAAAGGTAGAGAATAATATTCTGAACAACTTTGGTTTAAGTGTCAAAACTTAGTTTGGAGTTTTTGAAACTGTTTTGAAACAAATTCATTTTGAATCAAATAAAAGAAATTGGAAAAAAGAAAAGAAATCGGAAACGGGCCGAGTCTCAACTTTCAGCCCGCTTGGCCTTACCCGCGGCACAGCTCGCGCCCCGCTCACGCCCGCGCTGCCCCGCGCACGCACTCCGCACGTGCTGCGCACGCGCCGCTCACGCCCGTGCCCGACCGCGGCTGCGCCGTACGCCGGCGTCGCCTGCCGTGTGGCGGCTGATTCCTGCGCCGCGCCGAACGATCAGAGTCGCGCCCGCAGACGCGCTGCGCCTCTTCCGACCGCCGCATCGTCGCATCATGGCCCCCACCGGCCACGCCGGTCGGCCATGACCGCGTCAACAGGAGCGCCTACACCTCCTGCTCCTCTCCCACTCGCAAGCACTCGCCGCACTCGCTCTCTCGCTTGCGCTGCCTTTGCTCTCGCCGCACCGAGCACAAAATGCACCGCAGCACCCCTTTTCAAAATTCACCTCCACCCTAGCGCCTCTTCTCGATCCACCTCGCACACCAGTTCACCTTCGAGTTGCACACGCCCCGCTCGCCCTTGCAGCACCAGCCGAGCTCCACCGTTGCCGGACCGTCGTCGCCATTCCTCGGCCCGCAGTCGCCACCGCACCGACCAAACTATGTTCACCCCTCTCCGACCCGCCTCCGTCGCCTTCATCTTCGTGGGAGCTTCACCGGAGGTAGTAGAGGTCAGAACACCCTTCCGCTAGCTCTCTCTCACCCTGGAATGACGCAGCACCGTTGGCCGTGAGCCATTGTCGCCGCCGCGGAGCTCGCACGTGGCCAGGCTTCCACAGAGCCTCTCCGGATCAACCAGCGCTTGCGCTGCAGTCCCCACACCACCACGGTGCTCACGCAACCGCTAGCCAAGCACAGGGCCGCCGGTAACGGCCTCGCCGCTTCGCACTGCCGCATCCCGCCGCCACCGCACGCCGCCGACTTGCTACAGGGTCGCGCTGGCTCTACCAACCCCACCAATCGATGCGCGACGTCACCACGAGTCCAGCGCATCCAACCTCACCGCCGGCGAGCTCGCCGTCGGCGAGAACGCGCCGGTCAGCGTCGGTGCTCTGCCCTGGCTCGCTGTCAGGTGGACCCTGCGTTGACTGCGGGTCCGCTTTATGATAATTAATTGGTAAAATGCTTAAGGCCACCTTTAGTGTTTTAATTCTTGCTCAAGCATCATCCCTGCACCATCAAGTTTGCTTATATGCATTGCAATCATTTAGGATCAGTGGAGGAACTTCAGGTGCCACCTCTAGAAGCAGAAGTCCAGGAGGTACAGAAGCTGAACGAGAAGCACCACGAGCTCGACACTAACCTCCCCGAGTGCCCTGATCACCAGCCCTCCACCTTCACTCAAGGCAAGCCCCGGAGCATTCTTAAGCCTCCTAGTAGTTTTATAATTAATCTACTTGAGTATTTTATACTGTGACGCATTAGGTGACAGGAGTTGATTGAATCCTAATTGCTGCATTACCCTCCTTGATTATTGTTTTACCTACCTTGTTAACCTATTAAATAAAAGTAAAAGCAACCGCTTAGCCTGCTTAGAATAAATGGTTACATTTATATTTATGTTCGTATTATCCCATGGGGGTAATACTATCACGGTTGACTATATTTGTTGTCGTGGGAAAGAACCAATGGTAGTAATGAATGCGGTCAACTGGAAGGCAAGTGCACCAAGTGGTCAAGACTTGGGGGCAGTCCGTCCGTTGGATCGTATAGGTTTGTATACGATGGTGGCCCTCTTACATCTTTGAATGCGTCCTTTCACATAGGGGCCGGTTGATGATTCCCGACCCCGAAGCCGAGTAAACACTGTCCGGGCCGACTCTCAGTCTACTTTTGGCTCCCTCTAGTTTGGAGATACGACCTGCCCCGTGGTGGCCAACAGATTTCTCCAATTGGGTGGATTACGCTGAGCTCGCGACGTACTACCTGGACTTTGTTGAGCGGTAACCCAATGCATGGACCCGACGGGGGAAGTGTGGGTGTGTGTTAAAGGTAATCTTGACAGCTGGTTGTATATCGATTCGAGTCGCCGCCTCCCACCGGATAGTGGGGGATTATGCTGAGCTTCACCACGGTACAACTCCATGTGACATCGTAATGGTTCTACTAAAATATTGATGAAGGAATTGGATATATATTATTATATTGTTTGAGTAGTTCAAGTGAGTGCTCTAGTACAGGTGCAAACCTAGAGATAATAATAGGATGGAAAATGGCTGCTCTCTAATCTTTAGTTTCATATTGTTCGCGTTTCCGCAAAAGCAAAGTTTATCTAGATCCACATAAATAGCCATGCATATCCTTGGAGTCTTTATTTTCAGTTAGACGGGTAAGTCTAGTTGAGTACATTCTCGCACTCAAGGTTTATCCCGTTTGTTGCAGATGGCCAAGTATACTTTGGCTATTGTATCCACTATCTCTATCCTGTTGAAGGAGAAGAGGAGTAGGCTTTGGGCAAGGTCTTCTACGAGCTTATCTTTTGCTGTTGTCGGACATGGCCTCGTGGGCACCCTTATCTTTTAATGATATTAGTGTGGAGTAAAACTTTGGGTTCAAGTTTCAAACAATGTTTTAATTGGCCACATGTGTCATGGCGTAAGTACTACTTTTATTTGGAACAAAGTGTTGTAATAACTTTATTTCATACTTCAATTATTTTTGTTTTATTGTTGGTTCGTTCGAATGTGCATACCTGAGTTTGCGCGATCTTGGTGGATATACGATTGTTAGAAATCCTTCGAGATTTCTGGACTACCGGGATTATATGGGCTCAAGTGCTTTAAGTGGCAGTTAAATCGGCTACTTTGGTACTTGATCTCTTATAATTTGGACGGTTCTGCCACAGTTGGTATCAGAGCCGAGTTCAGGTATCCTCATTCGTTTGAGCAACTTTTCAACAAAACGGGTATTTCAAAACTATTTTATAAACTAAGTTCGAAAACTCAGGGTGTGAAAGTCTAGTCCTTAGCCCTATACTAGGAATCAGATGGCTTAGGAATACTAACTTGGTTCAGGGTTTTGCTCATGCTGGATCTTTAAAAGGTGTTGGGGTATTATTCTTTGGAAGAATAGTACAAGTTTCGAAAATTGCATTAAAAACTATTTGTGAGATATGAGAGTAGACCTTCCAACCGTTGGTCTAGGGAAGTGTTATGGTTACTTTAGGATATGCAAGCTTTTACGCAAACATATCTGAGAAGTATGAAATGTTGGGTGGGTTTTCTGAGCTTGGTGCATAAGGTTTTGGTATCTACCTGGTATGTACTTAGTGCGTATCAGGAAGTGCCCGGTGATTTTTTTTTCTTTTTTGCATTGGGTTTTGTTCTTTTGGGCTGAAATGAATCATCTACAGGTACACTAACTACGCAACCGTGTAGAACGAATAACTGTGTAATGAGAGATCGTCTTGCCACCAACTAGAACGTTAGGACTTACGAGTCATTCTAGTTGAGTGAGAACGTATTTACGATCATGCATCATGTTTATATTCTTGTACCATGTCATCCCTCCCCTTAAATTGTAATTGTCCCCTTTTGATAAAAATGATCAACTTAAATATCTGTCTCACGAGAGTTCGAAACCCCTCTTTCTACAGATGCCTCACACCCGTTTGACCGCCAGGAAGGCAACCGGAGGAGCAGGAGTTCCTCGTTACTCGTTGGCAAGGAAGATGACCAAAGGGAAGTTCTACTTTGGGCTGCCAACTATCCTTTGACGGGTTTTGCACGCCATTAGGTATCCCGAGGGCAGGGAGCCCAAGTACTCCTGGCAGAAGCAGCAGTATGGTCAAGATTCTCTGGTCCATGTTCAGGTCAAGGTGAAAGCTCTAGAAGGAAGGCCAGACTGGTCAGGCTGGACTATCATCACCAAGAGAGCTTGTGCTAAGGATGGTGCCAACAGGGCAACATACCTGGTGCTAAAAGAGATCATCGCTCGCTTTCCCGCAGACCTTGCAGCAGCTTGGCCCAGAGTGTTTCCCCGTGGGCAGGCTTTTCCTGTGTATTGGACACAGGCTGAGGGGACAACACTGACAGGAGATGAGGAGGAGCTCTTCTACTGCGAGAATCCAGCCATGGGTGCCACTGGAGCTTTGCTTGGCACTTGTGAGAGTCTGAAGCGCAGTCTTGCAGATGTGGCGGAGATCCACAATGCCACTCTTGAGAGCAAGCGCCAGTTGTAGCAGGAGTTTGAGACAGCCGTCGCGAATCTTCAGGCAGAGTATGCCGCGCACAGGCTGGAGGGACCAACAAGCATCTGGTGGTCCCAGTACCGCGATAACCTTCCTGCTGACACTGCAGTTACATGGGACTTGTTCTCCACAGCTATGCGCCGTCACTACATCCCAGAAGGCATGATGAAGATGAAGCTTACCGAGTTCATGAGACTGTCCCAGGGTACCAGGTCAGTGACGGAGTACCTCACCAGCTTCAACAGGTTGGCTCGCTATGCCACTAACTTCGTCAACACTGATGCCAAGAAGATCGCAAGATTTAAGAGGGGCATGAATGCCGCTCTTCTGTCCAAGATGGGAAACAACTACTGCCTCACCTTCAGCGACTTCATCAGTGACTGCTTGAACCAGGAAACCAACGACAACAGGTTGCTAGTAGAGACTCGTCGTCGTGTCCCAGAGGGAGGATCCCACCAGAACAGGGGTCCAAATGCTTCAAGGCTAGTGTTTCGTCCACCACAGGCTGGTGCACGATTCCGCCCACCTCAAGGGAAGATGACCAACGCTCGTGCTCGTCCCGCTTATCAGAGTCCCTTCACCGCACCCCTACAACAGAACAAGGATAAAGCCGGAGGATCCGAAGCTGGAGGGCAGAAGACGCTCTATGTTGTGGGGCCATGCTTTAATTGTGGTCAAACGGGGCACCTGTCTCATTTCTGCACGAAGCCCAGGAGGCAGTTCAACCAACCGCAGAAGCCTCGCACAGGGAATGTCGACCACACCACCTTGGAGGAAGTGTCAGAAGGAGAACCCATCACAGCTGGTACGTTCCTTGTTAATCAATGTCCTACAGTTATCTTGTTTGATTCTAGAGCATCGCATTCATTCATTAGTGGGAACTTCGTGCTCCGGAGTCAGCAGAAGGTGGTAGAGTTGAAAAAGGAGTATCAGATTAGCGCAGCAGGGGCTATACTATATACTCGTAAAATGGTAAAGGATGTAGAGATTACCATGGGGACAACATCGGTTAATGTCAGCCTCATTGTAATACCTGAGCTAGGTCTGGATGTCATTCTTGGAATGAAATGGATGAAGGTTTGGAAAGTGCGTCTAGATATAGCCCAGCGTGCAGTGCCTATCACCAACCCCCGGGATGGAACCACTTTTGGAATCCTCTTACCTAAGAATCCTAATCAGTTGAGAGTCATGTTTGCCATCATGGCAAAGTTGTTGGATAAGATCCCTGTAGTTTGTGAGTTTCCGGATGTGTTTCCTGATGATCTTCCAAGGTTACCTCTGGATACAGATGTCGAGTTTGCTATAGAGTTGGCTCCCGGAACAACACCTATATCCAAAAGACCATATAGGATGCCACCCAACGAGTTAGCAGAACTTAAGAAACAACTACAGGAGTTGCTGGAAAAGGGTTTGATCCGCCCGAGTTGTTCACCTTGGGGATGTCCCACCATCTTTGTGAAAAAGAAGGATAAAACCTTAAGAATGTGCGTAGACTATCGCTCTCTCAATGCAGTTACCATCAAAAACAAATATTCGTTGCCGCGGATTGATTTGTTGTTTGATCAGTTGTCTAAATCTAAAATGTTCTCCAAGATAGACTTGAGGTCTGGTTACCATCAGATTAAGATCAGAAAAGAGGATGTGCCTAAGACCGCTTTTTCCACCCGATACGGTCTATATGAATATCTAGTGATGTCCTTTGGATTAACAAATGCGCTTGCACATTTCATGTACCTGATGAACTCCGTGTTCATGCAAGAGTTGGACAAGTTTGTAGTGGTTTTCATCGATGACATCCTGGTATATTCGGAAAATGAGAAGGACCACGCAGAACACTTAAGAATAGTGCTGAAACGGTTAAGAGAGCATAAGCTCTATGCTAAGTTTAGCAAGTGTGAGTTTTGGTTGACCAAAGTGCCTTTTCTGGGTCATATCTTGTCAGCCAAGGGTATCTCAGTGGACCCCTCAAAAGTGCAAGAAGTCATGAATTGGAAAGCACCTGTTAACGTGCATGAGGTTCGCAACTTTTTAGGATTGGCCGGATACTACCGTCGATTTATCCCGGACTTTTCTAAAATAGCTAAACCTATGACGAGGTTAACTCAGAAGAACAAGAAGTTTGAATGGAGTCTAGAGTGTGAAACAACGTTCCGTACCTTGCGGACACTGTTAACGACTGCACCGGTTTTGGCACAACCAAATCTGGAGGAACCTTTTGATGTGTTTTGTGATGCATCAACCATTGGATTGGGATGTGTGTTGATGCAGAATGGAAGAGTCATTGCTTATGCCTCACGACAACTTCGACCTCATGAAGAGAATTACTCGACACATGACTTGGAGCTAGCAGCAGTTGTGCATGCTTTGAAAATATGGAGACATTACTTAATGGGTAATCTGTGCCACATTTTCACTGATCATAAAAGTTTGAAGTACTTGTTTACCCAGTCTGAATTGAATATGAGGCAAAGAAGATGGTTAGAGTTAATCAAGGATTACAACCTGGAAGTGCATTACCATCCTGGAAAAGCAAATGTTGTAGCAGATGCTTTGAGCCGCAAATCTCATTGCAACTTGTTGCAACCCCTGGTAGAAGATGGATTTGATCTAATGCATAACTTGGTACTAAATAATATTGTTATCCAGTGTACCTTGGATAGTGATATTATTGAAGGGCAGAAATCAGACGAAGAACTTATGCAAACTAAATAAAGGCTGGAAACCAGTGAGTCTCTGAATTTCAAAGTGGATGAGAAAGGAGTCCTATGGTTCAATTAACGTTTGGTAGTTCCTAAAGATCAGGCTCTACGAGATAGAATTCTCAATGAGGCACATAACTTGAAGTTGTCAATTCACCCTGATAGTAGCAAGATGTATCATGACCTTAGGACAAGGTATTGGTGGTCTAAGATGAAGTTGGATATTACGGAGTATGTCGTAAAGTGTGATACATGTTGTCGCATCAAGGCAGTACACCTGAAACCTGCCGGTTTGCTACAACCTCTCTCTATACCTGAGTGGAAGTGGGAAGATATCAGTATGGACTTCATCACAGGGTTACCTACCACTCAAAAGGGAAATGATTCTATATGGGTTATCGTTGATCGCTTAACCAAGGTAGCTCACTTTGTACCAGTCAAGGTTACCTACCGATCACATCAGTATGCCGAGCTTAATGTTCAGAATATTCTGAGATTGCATGGTGTTCCCAAGACTATCATATCTGACAGAGGATCTTAGTTCATTGCTCGTTTTTGGGAGCAGTTGCATAAAGAGTTGGGAACAAAGTTGATTCGAAGTTCCACTTATCGCCCTCAAACAGATGGACAAACGGAATGAGTGAATCTAGTGTTGGAAGACATGTTGAGAGCATGTGTTGTGTCAGCAAAAGGATCATGGGAAAAATGGCTACCTTTGGCTGAGTTTTCATATAACAACGGTTATCAAGAAAGCATTAAGATGGCACCGTTCGATTCTTTGTATGGACGAAAGCGTAGAACCCCTGTCAATTGGATTGAATCAGGAGACAAGGGATTCTATGGTACGGATTATGTAAAGGAGGCAGAAGAGATAGCCCGCACTGTTCAACAGCATATCCCTGCAGCTCAATCTCGATAGAAAGGGTATGCAGATCAAAGGAGGAGACCTTTGGAGTTTCAAGTTGGTGACTATGTGTATCTTAAGGTATCCCCTATGAAAGGCGTCCGCTGTTTTGGAATTAAAAAGAAGTTAGCACCCCGATATGTCGGACCTTATCGGATTGTTGCTAAGAAAGGGAAGGTAGCATACCAAGTACAGTTACCTCCAGAAATGAGTGCTATCTTTCCAATGTTTCACGTATCTCAGTTCAAGAAATGTCTTCGAGTTCCGGAAGAAGAAGCAGTACAGAGTTCCGACATCGTGATCAGATCAGACTTGGAGTACTACAAGAAACCAGAAAAGATCTTGGACACAAAGACCAGAGTCACTAGAAACCGAGAGGTGAAGACTTTCAAGATTCTTTGGAGTAATCATGGTTCGAACGATGCAACCTGGGAAACTGAAGACTTTCTACGCGTAAACCATCCCTGAAAGGATCAAGATGCCCAAGAGGGGGGGGGGTGAATTGGGCTCTTTTTAATTTCTAAACAAGAATTAAACCTATAAAGAGCCAATTAACCCCCTAGTGCCTACCGCTTGTGTGTCCTAGCTAGAAAGCGGTAATAAAGCAAAGGAAAGCGAAAACTTCCTACACAATTCTAGTATGAAATGAAAGACAAGTGCGGAAAGTAATGCGGTAATAAAGAGCTAGGGAAAGAGATGCTTGACACGGCGATGTTTTGCCGAGGTATCAAGGAGTTGACACTCCTCCCTAGTCCTCGTTGGAGCACCTCGCAAGGTATAGCTCCCCCTCAATCCCGCGCAAAGGATGAGTGCTCTCTACGGGCTGATTCTTCGCCACTCCGGCTCGGTGAATCGCCCACAACCGATCACACACGTCGATGGAGAAGGGCCGCCGACAATCTTCCGGCGATCACCTTCCTCCGAGCACCACCGGACCGTCTAGGTGATGTCGATCACCAAGAGTAACAAGCCTCGATCTTCGCTTGACTCACTCAAGCTTCACAACTAGAGGATGCACACTCGAACTCTTGGATGAACTAGAGAGAGGATGGATGGATTCGCGAATCACTCTCTCTCTCTAGGGCTCTTGCTCTCTTCCCAACCTTCTCAACGAACTCAGCAACTCAAATGAGCAAAGGCAAGGCGGGAGAGAAGTGGGAGGGGCTATAAATAGACCCTCTGAAAACTGCCTCGGGCTGGCATTTTAAGTTGGCGACGGACGCTCTGTCGACTAGGCGACGGACGGTCCGTTGCATGCCCAACGGCTAGTTTCTGTTCATAATTGAGGCGACGGACGCTCCGACGCCTAGGCGACGGACGGTCCGACGCCTCTGTCTAACGGCTAGTTCTGACACAGTGTTCCCAGCGACGGACGCTACGTCACTGGGCGACGGACGCTCAGCCACAGCGTCCGACGCTAAATTCTGGCTAGGGATTGAAATCACCCTCTCTGGAAGGTCGACGGACGCTCTCCGCAGCGTCCGACGCCTGGCCGACGGACAGCGTCCGACGCACCCTAAAAATCTTAGCCAGAAAACAACCTCTCTGGAAGGCCGACGGACGCTGTGGACTCAACCACCCAGCGTCCGGCGCCCCTGCCAGGAGCGTCCGTCGCCCAGAAAATGATTTTGACAACTCCGTTTTTCGTCGCGATGAATATGGAAGTTGTTCTAGGCTATCTTACGGTCACCATAGGCTTGCTTAGAGCTAAGGAAATCAAGTGTGCACCACACCTAAACATGAAGCTTTCCTAAGTCAAGCTACTAGTCTCAACCCCTCTTAATAGTACGGTCAAAGGTAAAAAGAGAAGCCCTATCTAATTCTAAGTGCCCTTCATCTCCTTATGGCACTTAGCCTATCATTCTAGGGTCTTCATCATGTCTCCTTAACAACCGAAACGATATCCATCTTGGGGGCCAAGTGATGACCTTTAGAGCCCATTCTCATTGATCACCATGGCTAGGCTACGCATAGCATCTGCAAAACACACGTTAGCCATAATAATCTCTAATTGTCGTTAATCACCGAAACCAACCAGGGCCATGATTTTTCAATCCCGCCTTTTATAATAAATGGTATGAAACCCAAATCTCGCGATGAGATTTCGTTAAGGGGGGAAGGGCTGTGACACCCTGTGTCAAGCTTGCATTAGGATCATCATTAGCCACTAAGCATAAGCATTGCATTGCATTCATGTTTATTTATGCTATCATTTCATGTGTGTGTTTTAATGTTTTGAAACTAGAAATGGATAGGTGTTTAGTGTTCTAATTCTTGATCAACCTATTTAGCTAAGTTTGCTATGCTTAGAGTAAAGTATGGTTTGCTTTATGATTAATTACCCTGCTTAATTAGGCTTAGTTTAATTGTTAAGAATAAGAGTAATTCTTTTCTTAAATTGGCTTAATAAGTTTTTGATCCTCAACCCTTAAATTAATGGTTTCAGAACATGAAAAAGGTAGAGAATAATATTCTGAACAACTTTGGTTTAAGTGTCAAAACTTAGTTTGGAGTTTTTGAAACTGTTTTGAAGCAAATTTATTTTGAAGCAAATAAAAGAAATTGGAAAAAAGAAAAGAAATCGGAAATGGGCCGAGTGTCACCTTTCGGCCCGATTGGCCTTACCCGCGGCCCAGCTCGCGCCCCGCTCACGCCCGCGCTGCCCCGCGCACGCACTCCGCACGTGCTGCGCACGCGCCACTCACGCCCGCGCCCGACTGCGGCTGCGTCATACGTCGGCGTCGCCTGCCGCGTGGCGGCCGATTCCTGCGCCGCGCCGAACGATCAGAGCCGCTCACGTGCCGCGCCGCGCACTGCCCCCTGCGCTGACCAAAACGCCGCACACGCCACTGTCTCTGCCGCGCAGAGCGCAGCGCCGCGCCGCGCCTGCACCTCATCGTCGCATCGCCGCTGCTCCGGCAGACCCGACCGGACCTCGCCCTGTCCCGCTCGCCATCAAAGCGTGATCAGCGCTAACGGCTCTAGAACCGAGCCTGCACCGCGCGAAGCCGCTGACGCCCCTGCTTCGCCGCCGCAGAGCTGCTAGCACCGCTGCCGCACGCCGCGTCGTCGCATCGCATTGACGCCGCCGCAGTGCTGCGTCCGACCGGCCGCTCGCCCCGTCTCGCTCGCGATCGAGTGCGGATCATCCCTAACGGCGCGTAGACTAAGCCGCGCTCTGCCCTGCGCGCTGCCGTCTCTGTCCGCGCACGCAGATGCGCTGCGCCTCTACCGACCGTCGCGTCGTCGTGTCACGACCCCCACCGGCCACGCCGGTCGGGCATGACCGCGTCAGCAGGAGCGCCTACACCTCCTGCTCCTCTCCCACTTGCAAGCACTCGCCGCACTCGCTCTCTTGCTCGCGTTGCCTCTGCTCTCGCCGCGCCGAGCACAAAACGCACCGCAGCACCCCTTTTCAAAATTCACCTCCACCCTAGCGCCTCTTCTCGATCCACCTCGCACACCAGTTCACCTTCGAGTTGCACACGCCCCGCTCGCCCTTGCAGCACCAGCCGAGCTCCACCGTTGCCGGACCGTCGTCGCCATTCCTCGGCCCGCAGTCGCCACCGCACCGACCAAACTATGTTCACCCCTCTCCGACCCGCCTCCGTCGCCTTCATCTTCGTGGGAGCTTCACCGGAGGTAGTAGAGGTCAGAACACCCTTCCGCTAGCTCTCTCTCACCCTGGAATGACGCAGCACCGTTGGCCGTGCGCAATTGTCGCCGCCGCGAAGCTCGCACGTGGCTAGGCTTCCACAGAGCCTCTCCGGATCAACCAGCGCTTGCGCTGTAGTCCCCACACCACCACGGTGCTCACGCAACCGCTAGCCAAGCACAGCGCCGCTGGTAACGGCCTCGCCGCTTCGCACCGCCGCATCCCGCCGCCATCGCACGCCGCCGACTTGCTACAGGGTCGCGCTGGCTCTACCAACCCCACCAATCGATGCGCGGCGTCACCACGAGTCCAGCGCATCCAACCTCACTGCCGGCGAGCTCGCCGTCGGCGAGAACGCGCCGGTCAGCGTCGGTGCTCTGCCCTGGCTCGCTGTCAGGTGGACCCTGCGTTGACTGCGGGTCCGCTTTATGATAATTAATTGGTAAAATGCTTAAGGCCATCTTTAGTGTTTTAATTCTTGCTCAAGCATCATCCCTGCACCATCAAGTTTGCTTATATGCATTGCAATCATTTAGGATTAGTGGAGGAACTTCAGGTGCCACCTCCAGAAGCAGAAGTCCAGGAGGTACAGGAGCTGAACGAGGAGCACCACGAGCTCGACACTAACCTCCCCGAGTGCCCTGATCACCAGCCCTCCACCTTCACTCAAGGAAAGCCCCGGAGCATTCTTAAGCCTCCTAGTAGTTTTATAATTAATCTACTTGAGTATTTTATACTGTGACGCATTAGGTGACAGGAGTTGATTGAATCCTAATTGCTATATTACCCTCCTTGATTATTGTTTTACCTACCTTGTTAACCTATTAAATAAAAGTAAAAGCAACCGTTTAGCCTGCTTAGAATAAATGGTTACATTTATATTTATGTTTGTATTATCCCATGGGGGTAATACTATCACGGTTGACTATATTTGCTGTCGTGGGAAAGAACCAATGGTAGTAATGAATGCGGTCAACTGGAAGGCAAGTGCACCAAGTGGTCAAGACTTGGGGGCAGTCCGTCCGTTGGATCGTATAGGTTTGTATACGATGGTGGCCCTCTTACATCTTTGAATGCGCCCTTTCACATAGGGGCCGGTTGATGATTCCCGACCCCGAAGCCGAGTAAACACTGTCCGGACCGACTCTCAGTCTACTTTTGGCTCCCTCTAGTTTGGAGATACGACCTGCCCCGTGGTGGCCAACAGATTTCTCCAATTGGGTGGATTACACTGAACTCGTGACGTACTACCTGGACTTTGTTGAGCGGTAACCCAATGCATGGACCCGACGGGGGAAGTGTGGGCGTGTGTTAAAGGTAATCTTGACAGCTGGTTGTATATCGATTCGAGTCGCCGCCTCCCACCGGATAGTGGGGGATTATGCTGAGCTTCACCACGGTACAACTCCATGTGACATCGTAATGGTTCTACTAAAATATTGATGAAGGAATTGGATATATATTATTATATTGTTTGAGTAGTTCAAGTGAGTGCTCTAGTACAGGTGCAAACCTAGAGATAATAATATGATGGAAAATGGCTGCTCTCTAATCTTTAGTTTCATATTGTTCGCGTTTCCGCAAAAGCAAAGTTTATCTAGATCCACATAAATAGCCATGCATATCCTTGGAGTCTTTATTTTCAGTTAGACGGGTAAGTCTAGTTGAGTACATTCCCATACTCAGGGTTTATCCCGTTTGTTGCAGATGGCCAAGTATACTTTGGCTATTGTATCCACTGTCTCTATGCTGTCGAAGGAGAAGAGGAGTAGGCTTTGGGCAAGGTCTTCTACGAGCTTATCTTTTGTTGTTGTCGGACATGACCTCGTGGGCACCCTTATCTTTTAATGATATTAGTGTGGAGTAAAACTTTGGGTTCAAGTTTCAAACAATGTTTTAATTGGCCACATGTGTCGTGGCGTAAGTACTACTTTTATTTGGAACAAAGTGTTGTAATAACTTTATTTCGTACTTCAATTATTTTCGTTTTATTGTTGGTTCATTCGAATGTGCATACCTGAGTTTTCGCGATCTTGGTGGATATACGATTGTTAGAAATCCTTCGAGATTTTCGGACTATCGGGATTATATGAGCTCAAGTGCTTTAAGTGGCAGTTAAATCGACTACTTTGGTACTTGATCTCTTATAATTTGGACGGTTCTGCCACAGCACATCACAAATATCGTATAATCGACACGCTATGTAACCCACATAGTAAAATAACTAATTTTTCTATCAATTATAGAATTTTCTTGTCGTTTATCGCCGATCCAATAGGGCAATACATATTTTTTCTGTTGATGGAGGCCATACTGAAGGGAAATTCCATTTTCCAATATTGTCTTAGCAGGAGTCCCATTTCTTGAAGAAGCATTCATGGTGGAAAATTGATTCTAATTCTATCTTGAAATAGATTTCTTTTGTGGCCTCTCGAATGTGGTAGAATCCAAGAAACATTTTTAGTTTTGACACTGTATTTTTGACTCATTTGGTAGGGTTTATCTTTTTTCTTTTGGAGTGTGAAGATTTGAATTATCCCCACCAAACTAGGGCCAATTTGTAGATAACCACTAAGATTCTCTTTTGTGAGAGTATGTTTAGTTTACTCCCTCATATGTGGAAAAATAAAAAAATAAACTTTGACCAACAATTATTCATATTACACAAAATTTTAGGATGTTAAAATCACATCAATAGATTTAAATTCAAAATGCCCATGTCATGATATCAATTATTTAGAAAATGACACTGTATTTGAAGATAAATTAAGAGTAATACATTTATAATTTCAGGAGGAGTGAGTACATTTTTTAGAATAATATAACTGCCTTGAACTTGATAGGCATAGTGGGAAACGTATTTTAAGAATAATGTACCCAAAACTAAATGCCAACGACAACAAAATTTAAATTTTATAAACGACAAGCATGAAATTTGATTACCTGTTTGAATCATTTTCTCCCTCTATCTAATTCTGTCATTTACTACAACGCTTCTGTTGTGACTCAGGGGTCAGGATAGATATTTCACGGACCGGACTAAGCAAAAGCCAAGTTCCTTTCGGATAAGGATGGCAACGGGGCGGGTTCAAATCGGGTGGAGGTTTTGTGGACCTGAACCCGAAACCCGAACTCAAAACTCAAAACCGCAACGAAAACCAGTTTGGGTAATAATCCAAACCCAGTGGGTACTCGAAACCCGAAACCCACCACTATATAACAATAAGAAATCTTTAGCAACAATATATATTACATATTCAAATGTATAAACAATAGGCAATAAACAACGCACAATTTCATAACTCAACTTAGAAAAAATTTAATAGCTTACACAAACAATTTATTAATAAAAATACATAAGTTTTTATTCAAAATGTTAATTTTGGATATCCATTGGGTATCTGCGGGTAAAAACCAAAACCCGAACACGATAAGTTTGGGTACCCGAAACCGAAAGTGTGGGTGAAAAATCAAAACCGAAATCGAACCTACTAGACCCAAAACCCACGGATATCCGCCCCGAACCTGATCCGTTTTCATCCGTACTTTCGGATCGAAATGTCGTCAT
Organism: Microstegium vimineum; assembly: GCA_022036555.1. Lineage (NCBI taxonomy): Eukaryota > Viridiplantae > Streptophyta > Magnoliopsida > Poales > Poaceae > Microstegium > Microstegium vimineum. The sequence goes on along the minus strand of CM039132.1, from coordinate 54,904,120 downwards.
ATAATGCTATCAAATACTATTACTCCAGTTGGCTCGGTTCATTTCAGAAGTGAGCTTAGTCGAAATGCTTGTTGGGCCAGAACAGAGTGGGCCTAGCCAGGCCTGATTCACCACTTTGAATCTTTGTATGCAAACAGAACGGAATTTCTAAATATCTTCTAGCAGTTTTCTTGTATTGTTTTCTTCCACTTTTGTAATATAATAATAATAATATAAAACAAACAGGGGAAATGATCAAATGCAGTTCCAATAAAAAAAAGTAAATATGGATCTGGGTTTCGGCCCGAAAGGCTAAGATTCGATGTAAAGGGCCCATGAGACCCGGCTAGTCGGTTGGCATGTGAGCGAGCCCATAATAATGATGATATGAACTACTTCCAACTTGTTTAAGTTTATTCTCTCTCACAGAACATTATTCAATCAGCCATAATCAACCAGCTTTTCTACCAGCCGAACACTCTTGTTCTTCCCCACCGAGCTCAGATCTGTTCAAACTCCAAAGCCTTCCCCACACCCAATTCGACCAAAATCATCAAGAGCGCAACAATCCTCTAAGCCTTCCCGACTTCTCCTGTCGCCCTCCATCGAGTCCACTGCGTGAGCAATAACCCTCAGCTAGGAAACTACCTGCGGATCGTGTTCATCGTTGGGAAACTATTCAGATTGAAGGCGGGAGGGTCATGAACGGTCCACAAGCCACCAAGCTATCCAACAAACGATTAACTGGGATTTGTGACAATCACTGGTCACAAAGTTATTACCATAAATAGTTAGTAGAACTAGTGGGCAAAGATTCAAAGTTCGCTAGTGTCTTCATTACGGCTTGATGTACAAGTAAACAGACATGTATAGGAAAGCCTGACGTGTAATGGGGACAAAAAATGCTTGGCACACTGTACCAATAAGCTAATATATTAAAAATATGTTTTCTGAAATACCCAAGTTCACATATTGATATTGAGATAGCCTTTAGAAGACGATAGGCAAAATATAAGGAAGCTAACATATTCACAGTGCACATGATTACATGGTTCAAAAATAATAGGTAGTGATTGAGAACGTTAACAATATAATGGTATCCAACAGAAATCTTTATGGTAAACTCTTCAGTTCGACAAGGACTTGCTAATTTAAGCAAAGTTACTTGAAATTTGTTATCACGGAGTCTCAAGGAGTGGACCACAGACATCCCTACCAATAGGAAAAAAGATGGTGACATGCTATTTTTTATTTCATCCAATAATATCCATCAGAGGTATCATTTGCTGTCTTGAAGTTAGTATAACCTGAGATAATTATGTCCTTGTTCGGTTGATGGTTTCTGTCATTCATAAGTCGACTAATGCTATTTTTTGTTGTTTTATTATGAGAGAAAAATATCGTAGCATGGCTAATAATATGGGATGATAAGTTCAAGCCAACAAGTGTTTGTCTATCGTACTATAATGTAGCAACATATTGCTGAACCATGAGACTGAATATTATTTATAAACAACAGAATGCAACAACCTATGTCTGAACCAATAGGACTAGTTAAACACAATTGAAAGAAAACACACCTTCAACTCTATGCCTAAACAAATAGGGTTAGTTAAGCATAATTGAAAGGAAACATACCTTCGGTGTTGAGAAATTTTATTTTTTTAAGGAAAACATATTCACAATCCATCTTGATTCGTGCATAAAAATGTTAGGAATTCAACGTTGAAAACCGTTTCAAAATTAGATGCTCCGTTGAGGAATTATAATGAAAAAATGAGAGATTAGATTGGATGCGTGCATGCATGCGTCAGGTTATATCAGACTATGTCAGCTAGAACATTCATCTCGTTTAGATGTTTCTATGCGGTAATTTCTATGCAACATTGTGACAAAAAAAATTTTTAGTAGATAGCTACCGCTTTTAACCGGCATAAAAACAATCATTAATATAGGTTTAAAGGCAAACTGACATAATTTCATGAGTTTTAGTGAATCTGTGTTTTTGTAGAGTTTTATCTAAAAACACGCAAAGGAGGACCTAAACGTAAGAATAAAATTGGGATTCCACCGTGGCCCCAACATAGGAAGGATCTAGAAGGAACCAGATGCCACCACGACGAAGCAGAGGGGTGAGTTGCTGTATGTAAGGACCTGATTGGCCTAGGGGGGGGGTGAATAGGCCTGTTTAAAAATCAACTCGACACTTGCTGTCAGTCACAGGCCGGCACTGCCGGCCTCAGGGCCGGCACTGCCGGGGTGGCCGACACTGCTGGGCTGAGAGCAGCAGTGCTGGTCACCTGAATAGTTTTCAACACAATTTAAAAAGTAAAGATTGAATGTGAATTGTGGCTGAATCAAAACCTTCCTAGAGGTGTAGGAAACCTCTAGTACCATTTGAAGTGGTAGCAACACACCCTTGGAGTAGATCGGGTCCAAACCCTAGAAATCACCTTGCACACAATATATAACAAAGTAAAGTAACAAGCACACGGTGACACAAGGATTTATCCTGTGGTTCAGCTCGCCACCAAGGCTTGCCTACGTCCACGTTGTTGAGGTGCGCCACACAAGGCTCAAGCGCGCCACACAAGGCTAGCTCTTTCCTCGGTCTCAAGTCAAGAGAATGAACTCTTGAGATGAGGGGCAATGTATTAGCAATATGATGGTTTTACAAACCTCCCTTGGCTGCCACACAAGTTGGCAAGCTCAAGGGCGACGCCTAGCCGGCTAGGAGCAAAGCTCCAAGAGTAACAAACTCAAACCGCCGGCCACCACGCGAACCAAATGCTTGTAGAAGTTGAAGATCCGAGGGAGAAGTTTCTTCTCAAAGCTTGGAGGCTCAATCTCTCAAGAATGATTGGAATCAAAGTGGGAGAGAAGGAGAGAGAGCACCAAGGGAGAAATGAGAGCAAGAAAGGAGCTTCTCTTTCTGTTTCTGCGAAGTGTGAATGAGTGAGTGGCAGAACTAGCCGTTGGGGGGAAATGAGGAGATGTTTAAGTACCTCTCACTGCCAACGAGCAGAACAAGTCGCGGCAGTACCGGCCTGTAGCCCGGCACTGCCGGACTAGGCAGAACAACAAAGGTGTGATCTTCAAAAAGCTGGCTAATTTGCCCACTTTCTATGTGGAGGTGTGAAGTATATAGATAGATGTTGCATTTGGTTCACTTGTTGGCATGCGTGTTGAATTCCTCTTAATAGTACGACATACCTAACTCAATTTCAAAGTATAAAAGAATTTAAACTCCTTCGAGCTTGTTGCCATGCACTTTTGTAATTGGAGGGGTCCACCAACCTGTTCATCAACCTTCTTAAGTTTAACCTGCTTGTCATACTTGTAAAGTCTCATTAGTTCTCTAATTGCGTTGTCATGTCACCAAAACCCACTTAAGGCTTGATTGCACTTTCAATCTCCTCCTTTTTGGTGATTGATGACAACACACTTAGAGCTTACAAAAGTGAAGTATAATCTGAGACAATGCAAGTCATGGGTGTAGGAGCTCCTCCTAAATGTGTGAGTGAGAATTTGAATTTCCAAATTTGGCATAAAAGGCCAAAATTCACACATTGGAGTGAAATAGGGCTCCCCTACATCCATGGCTGTTGTGGGGTGCTGAAAAAGGTGTCACAAGAATATACGTGATGCATATGAATCTGTCTCAAAAAGAATCAGAGGGGCTGCTGTTGAGCAGGCCGGCACTGCCGGCCTGGCTGCAACCAGCAACCCTGCAGAAGCTCAAGCACGACCACACAACGAGATATAAATAAAACCTAAATGCACACTAAGACAAACATGATATATATGAGAGAGTACATGTCCACGAATGACACAAATAAAGTACTTAAGTGACAATATTATAAAATAAAATAGTTTTGCATGTTGCTCTCTCATCTCTCAAACTAAAAACTGAAAAACTAAGATAACTAGCAGTCGCTGCTCCTCTGCTCCTCCATGACCATCGAAGATTTTTTGTACTCCCTTCACTTAGTAATTCTCCCCCTTTGGCAACAAGTCACCAAAAAGAGAAAAGAACAAAGAAGAAGAGAATACAAGCTAGTCATCCTCATCCATGTCATCCTTGTTGACACAAAAAGCGTCAGATCTGTGAACACCTCGGGCTATTACCCAAAGCTCGATGTCGAGGGCGTGCCAGTCGATTTGACCAATCAATCGACAAGGATGATAACTATGACAAACTGAATGAGACGACAACGATGCGCCCGGACGTCAAGGCTCAGATTGATCACGGATAACTTAGAGCAGAGCTAGACGAGGCAAACAACGATGCGCCCGGATTGCCAAAGCCTAGAGGTACTCCCACACGGAACTAACAAGGATTTTGACGGAGATCAAGATGATGCAGCCCGTCGAAAGCTTGAAGAACTCGTTAAAGCTATAACTAATGCATAATAAGGATAAATTGCGATAAAAGTAGGATAAAAAGTAGAATTGGTTTGTTTTTGAATTGGATTCATTTTTTATTCCATAGCCCTCGGGCACATATTTATACTCCCGCATGGAGAGTTGTACAATGACACGATACACATCTTTCCTAAAACAAACTCCTACTTTAAAGGAGATTGACTCGCACAGGAGCCGGATAACAATATTTATTTCCTAAACAAACACACCTATTTTAAAGAAAAATAAACGACTCATGCAAGAGTCGGACTCAACTACTATAATAATACTGGTATAAAACACCAGTTTCCTTATACTCTTCCTCGATGGAAACTTTCCATCGGCAGACTCCTGCAACTTCCTTCTTTGGCCACTTGTAGTCCCCTGCTACCGCCAAGTGCTAAGTCACGCCCATCGGCATCGGTAATACTTTCCCGGTCGGCAATCGGCAGCATCTCTTCGTCGGCAATCAGCAATAAGCCTTTATCGGCAATCGGCAACCATCCTCCATCGGCAATCGGCAATTAGGGCTCTTCATTGGCAATCAGTAATAACAGCCCATCGGCAACCACCAATCGACCTCTGTCGGCAAAGATCACCCAGCCTTCATCGGCAACACACTTGGCCTTCTGCAGCACTCTCCCATCGGCCATATTAGCTTATACTTTACCGATGCCGATGGAAAATAGTCACCGGCCAGTCAAGCTTCGACCCATTTGACACGTCGAAAAACGGTGTCAACACATGCCCCCCAATTTCGGAGCGTATAATACGTGCCGAAATTTTCTCCACTGTAGCCGTTGCTGTAGCCGTTACCCCCGAGATAGGCGTACGGTTTCCTCGATCCCCGCATGTGGAACTACAATTAAATAATAAAATCCCTCGATTGTAGCATGAACAGTTATAGACCACCTCGATTACCGCGCGTATCTACCGCGGGCCTCCCCACATTCTTGCACAGCGTGGAACAGAACCCCAAAATGCCCCTGAACAGGATTATAAAAGTTACCGGGATCCACACTGCCTTTTTACCCGAGCCCATTTTCACTTTCACCTTCCTGCCTTCGTCTTCAACCTCCGGCTGCCTTGAAGAACACAGGCCCGAGCAACAGTACCTCTTCGCACTCCGAGGACGAATCAAGCATCTCTCCGGCTCCAAATGGCGATCCAAGTTGACATCCCGAAGGTAAGATCCATTCCTCATCCAATCCAACCTCTCTTTTCTCCGCAAAAACCTGGTTTCATCCCTGTTCTTCCTTCTGATTCGTCCCCTTCTCAAACCCTAGGAGCTGTACAATAAAGTCATCATCCCTCTTGCTGGTTCCAATCTTAGCTGCCTAGGCCCAATGGGCAATCCAGACCCCACCTCCATCATCAACGCAGAAACCAACCGGGTACCGCTTAGATCCGAAAGCTTTGGTCTGGGATTGTGGAAAGATACATTCCGCTCATGGCCCAAGCACACCAAAGGATGGAAAAACTGGTACTTGAGGTTAGCCAGGTCACAGCAGGTGTACTGGCAAGAGCGTAACTTAGATCAATGCATTAGGCTCTCAATTGCCGATGCAGAGAGGAATGAGAACTTGATGATAGCAGCGTCATATTTCTGGTCCGACAGCATGAACGCCTTCCTCTTCAGGCATGGACCGGCTACTCCCACCCTTGCCGATGTTTACATGCTAACTGGCTTGGACATCACTTCTGCCGATACACTTAGCCTCTTCAACAGAAAAGCTGAGCACAAAGTGAACACCCGTAGTATCGGCGGCTGGACAGGTTACATTCAGGAACACCAGAAAACCGGATCGATAAGCCAACGGGAGCATGTCATCTTCTTAAACATGTGGTTAGAAAAGTTTGTCTTCTGTGGAAAAACCATCGGCCCGACCACCATGCATCTCCCTGCGGCCGAACTGCTTGCCAATGGCACAAGGCTCCCTTTAGGCAGGTACCTCCTCGGGTCAGTTTACCGATTGCTGCACCAAGTATCCAATAAGCTGCTGCTAGGAGAGCCTATCGGCAATCTCGGAGGCCCCTGGTGGTTTGTCAACCTATGGCTAAACGCCCATATGCACAAGGCTCTCGGGTTTGATCTGTTTGCCCAACAATTCCCGAGGGACATATCAAAATATTACCGATATGATGATGATGAATCGGCAACTCAGCCTCCGCTTAACTTTGGAGAAGCTGTTATAATGTTGCCAGATACCGATGCCGATGTAGAGCACTTCGGTTACTATTTCCAGAGGTTCTACAATGGACTCCCCTCATCAGAACGGGCTTGGTGGCCGTATCTTAATGAACACAACCAATTTCCACTGCTGTTCAACTTGGCCGATATGAACCTGCCTGAAAATCAAGCAATTATGAGGGCCAGCATCACTCCCCAAGCTCTCCCAGTAAACATCTTTGGATCTGGGAAGAACACTCCACCGTCGTATGAGTTTTACTATCCATCGGCAGCGGCAAGACAACTGGCATTTGGCCAACTGCCGATCAAGCTGTGCTATTCCAAGGTAGTAAGATCCAGACAGACAATCTCCAGCAATCTGGATTGGAACAAAGTCATCAGCCTCCCTGCCGATGCCCATCTGTCAGACCTCGACTTGTCCTCCTGGTCGCCAACCTCCTTCATCACCAATGAGTTCAAATCTTGGTGGCAAGAATGGAAGTGTCAACTACTCGCCAAGTCTTCGCACTATTATCGGCACTTGATCGACGCCGATTACCTCATTCCCGACGACGCAGTAAGTCTTCCATCCGATGTACTTTTATTACTTTATTTCATTTGTCATCGGTATCAACATTTAACTCTTTTGCCCCTTTGCACCTGACAGGCCGATGATCCAGTCCCTACAATGAGCAACAGCGGTAGACCCTTCAATCTTCGGATGATGGGCCCTATATCGATCATCGGCAACAAAGCTCCGTCGTTGGCCGCCTTCACGCCCCAACAGGTACCCTCGCCGATGCCTACAACAGCTCAGGCTACATCGGCTGCCGTTGTTGCCTTCACGCAAACTTATGTAGTAAACTCTTTACTTGTACCGATCACATACTGTTTCATCGGCAACATTTATTTTGCATAACTCGCTTCGTATTTTCAGGCATTATGGTCATCGGCATCTGCTTCCAGAATACAACTGACTTCTAGTCCTGTTGCCGATGCCCCCCAGTCTTCATCCAAGCGGATTGGCTCCCCTACTGCTGCGCCGACAAAGAAAAGGCGTTTGAGGTTGGCTTCTCCTCCGCCATCAGCTCCAACTGCACCACCAGCTGCCGATGCGCCGCCAGTAAGACTGCTTCTGGCTCCAGTCGCACCACCTGCCGACGGGTCATCGGTAGAAGCTCCATCGGCTTCCGTACCTGAACAACCGATGGATGACGCCCCCGTCCAGGAGATAGTGGCTGTTGCGACGATCGAAACGGCATCGGCATCGGCACCGGCTATGCTGACCGAAGAAACAACTCCTGCCGTAACAGCGGAGGTAACACCGGCGTCGGCATCGCCAACCAGATTATCCGGCGAAGGAACCACTCAAGCTCCCGCAGCAGCAACGACGTCGGCATCGGCACCGTCGACCCAAGTCCCCGATGACAGAGTGCCACCACAAGAAACCGCCACTACATCGGAGGCGACACCAGCAACAACTACGCCAAGACTAGCGGCGTCGGCTACCTCCCCAACACGGGCTCAGTCATCGACATCTGCCGCCGATGTTCAAGATGAAGCCGGACCGTCTGGCATGCCAAGCCCCAGGCAAGAGATCCGCTTCAAGACGGTAAGTAGATTACCTTAAAGCTCATAGTATAGTTTTACAATCAACATATTTTAACTTCTATTTTCAGGCCCAAGACTCTCCAGACAGCCTCTTCTCCTATAGCCTGAACCTTCAGAACAAAGATGAGTGCCCAAGCCGCCTCCGAGCAGACAGTCTGTTCTCCTTCGCCGTCGACATCCCCGATGACGATGAAGAGGAAAGCTCCAACCCGGCTCTATCGGCAGAAGTCAAGTCCAAACTTGAGGAGTTGCTTTCCCTGCTGCTGCAAGACACCTCCCAACTTGTCCAGGACTCATCGGCGGCAAGGATTATATTCAAAGATATCCAAAGCCATCTTTCCGCCGATGCCGCAGAAATCCTCCTCCAGGCAGCTTCTATTGATGTCAAACAGATCCAGTACCAAAGGCTTGCTCGCCGCATTGCCGATAGAGCTGCCCAAGCCAAGAGCGAGGAAGAGAAGCTCAAATTCAAGCGCCTTGCCGATGAAAAGCACAGAAGCATTGGTCAAGCCAAAGTTTCCATCGGCAACCTTGACCAGGAAATTTCTCGACTGTCGGCAAGGAAGGAGGAGCTGCTGGCAGAGCTGCAAAAGGTTGAAGAGGGTCTAACGGCAGCCAATCAACAAAAGACCCAACTGTCTGACTCCATCGGTGCTTTACAGCAAGAAAGGGATCAGTACGCCCGGCAAGCTATCTCGTGGAAGAAGAAAATCAAGCCGGTTGAGGGCTCTGCCGATGCTGACGCCAAGGAGTTAGACGAAATAGACCAAATTCGCCTGCGTGCGATAAATGTTATCCACTCCTTGTTCTAATGCCTGTTGTATCGGCAAGAATGTAGCCTGATACTTGATTTTGTCTTGTAATATAACGCCAGTTTGTTTTTACCGATGTTTTTATAAGTTTACTTTTCATCGGCATTCGACTGAGCATTATGCATCTACCCATATGCTAGGGTAATATCTCTTCAAGTATTTGCCGTTGATCGCCCTAGAAAATGTCACTCCCTCGAGGGTTTCCAAAATGTATGCATGACCAGGAGCAGACTGTTTTACCCGATAAGGACCTTCCCAATTAGGGGACCACTTTCCAAATTTAGAGCTCTTAGTCCCAATCGGTAAAATCAACTTCCAAACCAAATCACCGTCGGCAAATTCCTTTATCTTTACTTTCTTATCATACCATCGGGCAACCCTCTTCTTGTTCTCCTCAATACTAATTAACGCTCTCAACCGATGACCTGCCAAATCTTCTAACTCATCCTTCATCAGAGTAATATAATCATCGGTCGTCAACTGATCCTGAAAAGACAATCGCCTAGAACCAGTTTAAATTTCCCAAGGTAGGACAGCATCGTGTCCATAAACCAACTAATACGGCGAGACTTTGGTTGCACCATGACAAGCCATCCGATATGACCATAAAGCTTCGTTTAATACCATGTGCCACCTCCTAGGGTTTTCTTCAATCTTACGCTTTATAAGCTTAATGACTCCTTTATTAGTCGCTTTGGCTTGACTATTAGCTTGAGCGTAGTAAGGAGAAGAATTTAACACCTTGAAACCCATGCTAGCAGCAAAGTCATCAAACTCTCCCGATGTAAACATGGTCCCTTGATCGGTAGTAATGGTCTGAGGAATACCAAATCGGTAAACAATGTGCTCCTTAACGAAATCCACCATGTTTGCCGATGTCACCTTCTTCAACGGAATTGCCTCAACCCATTTGGTGAAGTAATCGGTAGCAACAAGTATGAACTTGTGCCCCTTGCTCGACGGCGGATAAATCTGGCCAATGAGATCAATAGCCCATCATCTGCATGACCAAGGTTTGATTATAGGATTCATTGCCGATGCAGGCGCCCTTTGCACATTACCAAACTTCTGACAGTCTTGACACCCTTTGAAATAATTGAAGCAATCTTCCAGGATTGTCGGCCAATAATATCCATTCCGCCTAATCATCCACTTCATCTTGAATGCCGATTGATGCGCTCCACATACACCTTCATGGATCTCACCCATCAACTCTTTTGATTCCTCTTTGCCAAGACATCTGAGCAAAACTCCATCAATTTTCCGATAATACAACTCATTATCAAGGAGCACATACTTAGTAGCTTGGAACCTTAGACGCCTTTCAACTTTTCTGGATGGATCCCTCAAGTAATCGGCAATCCCCTTTCTCCAGTCATCGGCATCCGTTACCGATGTCGTGACTTCCTAAATCGGCTGATATCCTGAGGCATTCTGTGCCAGCCGATTAGCTTCTTCATTATGCAACCTTGGAATGTGCTCAAGGCGGTATTCTTTGAACTCCTTTAACAACCGCAGACACCGCTCATGGACTGCAATTAACACTTCACTTCGGCACTCATATGTCCCGATCAGCTGATTAATCACCAACATGGAATCACCGAAGATTTCAACGGCATCGACATGCACCTCCCTGAGCAGTTCCAACCCCTTAAGCAAAGCCTGGTACTCAGCCTGATTGTTTGTCGAAGTAGCAACAATCGGCAATGAAATCTCATACCTCTGTCCTCGGGGTGAAATCAACAGAATACCGATGCCTGCTCCATCCTTGCACGTAGACCCATCAAAGAACAGAGCCCAAGGGGCAATCTCAACAAAGCCCACTATATTGCAATGCTGAGTGACAAAATCAGCCATCACCTGACCCTTAACAGCCTTTGCCGATTCATACCTTAGGTCAAACTCTGATAATGCCAAAATCCACTTACCGATTCGTCCACTCAAAATCGGCATTGACAATATGTACTTGACCACATCATCTTTGCAGACAACAGTGCATTCGGACGACAGTAAATAGTGTCTTAATTTAATGCAAGAGAAGTATAAACATAAACACAATCTTTCTATAGCCGAATACTTGGTTTCAGCATCCACCAACCTTCTACTCAGGTAATATATTACACGCTCCTTCCCCTCAAACTCTTGAATTAAGGCTGATCCGATAACACCATCATCGGCAGACAAATACAACCTGAAAGGCTTCTCGTGTTGAGGTGGAATTAAGACTGGAGGATTTACCAAGTACCTTTTAATCTCTTCCAAGGCCGTCTGCTGCTCTTCTCTCCATATAAATTCTTGATCGGCTTTCAACTTTAATAGAGGACTAAAATATTTAATCTTACCAGACAGATTGGATATGAATCTTCTAATGAAATTAATCTTGCCGATCAGAGACTGCAACTCAGTCTTGTTTGTGGGAGCAACTACCTTGTTAATTGCATCAATAGCTGCCGATTTCAATGCCTCTCTGATGCACCATGAAGCCTAGAAACTGCCCTGCCGAAACACCAAACGCACACTTGTTAGGATTCATCTTCAACCCATGATCCCTCGTGCACTCCAATATTTTCCGCAAATCGGCAAGATGCTTTTTGAAGTCCCCAGATTTAACCACCACGTCATCGATGTAGATTTCAACTATTGTGCCGATATACTTATGAAAAATAAAATTCATTGCCCTCTGATAAGTAGCACCGGCATTCTTCAAGCCAAAAGTCATGACTACCCATTCAAATAAGCCAACGTGACCTGGACATCTGTCACACCCAATTTCAAGGACGAAATAGGATACATAACATTATGTGTGCCCAGGAATAATCCACACATAAGTCCACAAATTACAGAGTACCATCACAGAGTTTATTACATATCGAACACATATCCATTACAAGAATAAATAAAACAAGTAAGATAAAGTAGCTCTTGTGGCTCCATTCCACACGGAAAGGTCAACTGGTTGACCAAGCCTAGAAGTCTTCAGGGAACTCTTCATAGCCTCCTGCTTCTGTTACCCATCCGGGATTTTCGTCCAAAAAAGAAAAGAAACAAGCGTGAGTACACTCGTACTCAGCAGTATAACATGGGGTTATGAAGTTCAACAGGCTTACACTGGCTTACTGCATTTAGCACTTTTAGTTGATCAAAGTTTTATTAGCAAGTATCATCAAGTTATGCTTATGCCCCAAATTATCCCACTTATTCCACTGCCAAGGTTTAAAGAATCATAACCATCATCATAAAAGTGGTGACAACAGAACATAAAAGTTGGTCAAGTTAATTAATTAATCCGTCGGTTTTCCGGGCCGCTCGTGACCGTGAGCACGGCTGATATATCAGTTTTAACACTCTGCAGAGGTTGTGCAACTTTACCCGTGAGTCGTGATGCCCCGATTGCCCGGGTTAATTACTCCCATAACACTGCCAAGGTGAGTGGGCGGGGTTCACTATGAAACCTTTCATAGTATCTCGTCTAACAAGATTAGGGCCGCTAGGATTGGCAAGGGGCGATAGAGCTCCCCTTCCGAGTAGCATAACGACCCGCAGCCTACGCTCAAACTCGGACAGAGGCCGCACTATAACCAGCTCGGCAAGAGCCTAATGCGCCCTTTCGGGTAACCGCTAACGAGCTAGAAAAGAGCCTACTACTAAGTTAAAGCCAGAGCCATGTAGCTCCCACGGAAGCACTGTCAGTCCCAGCTTTTGCCAACAGTGAGTTATTAAAAGGATTATGTTCCAATTGCCATAACATGATCACCCATTCATTCATAGCATTTTAACCTTTGGCAGGGATCAAGTATTCATTTATGTAAAGCACTAGCCATCTATCCATATGCAACACCCATAGGAATCAAGGTAAAGGTTTCAACTCTAGGGAATTAAACTATGGGTATCAAGTTAACACATGCACATGAAATGATAATTATAGTGAATAGGATAACAAGGAAAGTCCCATGCTATACTTGCCTTGGTTCTCAAAGTCCTGCTGGTCAAAACACTCCTGGTCAAAGAATTCCTGATCACCAGGAAACTCCTCACTGCCTGAACTCGATCAAGACAATGCAACAACACGCATTACAATTGCATACATACAAAGCAAACAATAAACAGAGTTAAAAGGTTTATAAAAAGATACTACGCATTGCTACGATCATTTCAACACGAATTTCACGAAAATCGGATTTAAAACGCAAAAGATATGAATTTAACTGGTTCTCTAGGAGCATTTTTAGTATTTGAATTATCATGGAAATAAAATAATTCAAACATGAGCAACAGATGTTTTAACATGTAGAGAATTTCATTACGAACCTAACGCAACTCGAATCGTCCAAATCGGAGTTAAAAAGAAGACTTTATAAACAAATTATTGCAGTGGCAAAATTGTAAATACCAGATTTCCATTTTTGGAATAACCCGAGAAAGAATACATGTCTTGACTGGGAAAGCGTATTCTCGGAAATGCGCGAACGCTGCGACGCGGGGTCAACTGACCTGCCACGCGGCGGCTCGGGATAGGGCGGTCCACGGCACAGTGCGTGCACCCGAGCATGTGCTGCGGTCCACCGGTCCACCGTGGACCGGGGTTCATACCCCTTCGGGGTTCTAATCCTGACCGCACAGACCCGATCCAACGGCGCAGAACAGATCCAAGGGAGAGAGAGGGGGAACGGCGGCCGGAGCAGAGAACTGCGCGGCGGCGCCATAGCTCCCGAGCGCCGGGCTCGCCGGAGTTCCACCGGAAAGACTCGTCCGGTGCCTGTTTCGAATGCCGATCGCATGGGAAGAAAGAGGGGGACGAGGCGAAGCTCATGGCGTGCTCGGTTGGACGCGGGGAGACGGACAGAGGTGGCGCCATGGTTCCCGGCGGCTCTGGCTCACCGGTGAACGCGGGGAAGACTTTCCCTAGTGCCACGGGTTCAACCAACTACACCGAAACGACCTACAGACTCGAGCGAGTGCGAGGGTGGGTTCGGTTGAGACTGCGGATGGCCGGAGCAGGGCCGTCCGCGGCGGCGCCTAGATCGGACTTGATCTGAGTACGCGGCCGAGTCAAAACGGCGCGCTAGAACCCAAATTGAGGGCCTAGAGACATGCGGCGTGACTGTGCGGTGCTAGTGAAGTGCTCGGACGCGTTGGAAAACGGCCGGTGTGTGCTGCCCGCGGTGGCGCCATGGCCGGCGGCACGGTTCACACGCGGCCAGTGCCACAGAGGGCATGAACCGCCGAATTAAAAGGTTAGGGAGGGAGAAGAGGTGAAGGCGAAGCTCACCGCGACTTCAAACAGGACGGAGATGGCTCGGGGTGGCTTGACGACGAAGAGCGGCGGTCGGCGTCGCGGCGGTGTCCGAGAGCTCTGCGTTCGCGACGTCGAGTGTTCTGCTGCCCAAAACGGAGCACAGAGAGAGTGATAAGTCCTCTGAGATTCGCGGAGGAGATTGCGGTCTTGGAACGGCACTCACCCAGACGGATTAAGCTCCGGTGAAGCTTCTCCGCGACAATGACGACGGCGGCGGCGTTCGGCGGAAAGTGAGAGCTCAGCGGGGAAAAAGGGAGAAGACGCGCGGCATTCTGCTTTATAGCGAGAGAGGGGGCATGCGGTTGCCGGGCGGAGTCGAGGGCGAGATGCGGGGAGTGGGAGCGGGGCGTGCCGGTGGTTCCCGAACGCGGCGGTCGCCGTTCGCGATGCATCCGCGGGCCTCCGAATTCCGCGGGAGGTGGGAGACGACTGCCAGAGGGTCCAAGCCGCAGAGAGAGAGGAGAGGATGAGGGACGAGAGCGGTTGTCGAGCTCCACGCGTCCACGTGCGCACTCGGGCGAGCAGTACGGGCGTGCGTCGCACGGCGGTTACGGCGCTTTGCGTCACGCGACGTCGGCAGAGGAAAGGGGAAGAAGAAAGCGCCGACAGGTGGGGTCGCCCAGTCAGCGAGAGAGAGGGAGAGAAGAGAGAAAGAAAACGGCGCCGACATGTGGCCCCCAGACGGCAGTGAGAGGAGGAGGGAGAGAAGGGTGAGGTGGCCGGTTGGGCCGGCCTCTGCTGGGCCGTGTAGAAGAAAAGGGGAAGGGAGTGAGGTGGGCTGGGCATTTTTTTTTCTTTTTCTTTTTATTTCCTTTTTATTTCTCTTTTCCAAATTCCTTTCAAAAATAAATTTGAAACCATTTGAAACTTGAGCTTTGTAAATTCAAACAAGCAAAGAAAATATGCAACTGCATGAATGCATCAACAAATTTCTAAACTAGAATAAGTTTTATTTGCAAGAATTTTAATAATCCACTAAATGAAATGCTCACACAATTCCATAATTAAATCATTTTCTATTATTTGAAATTCAAACCAAAATTTGGGTGTTACAACATCGGAAAGCAGTCTTGGGTATGTCTTCTTCAGCCATGAATATTTGATTATACCCGGCATTGCCGTCCATAAAGCTAATAATTTGGTGCCCAGCAGCAGCATCGATCAGCAGATCGGCAACGGGCATCGGGTAGCCATCCATCGGCGTAGCCTTGTTTAGATTCCTGAAATCAATACAAACACGAAGTTTTCCATTCTTTTTATACACAGGAACCACATTAGAAATCCAATTGGCATATCGGCATTGCCGAATGAACCCAGCCTCGATTAACTTGGTAATTTCAGCCTTAATATCGGGTAAGATGGTAGGACTGCATCGGCGTGCCGGCTGCCGATGTGGCTGAAAACCAGACTTGATGGGTAACCGATGTTCAACTATCGATCGTTCTAAACCAGGCATCTCTGTATAATCCCAAGCGAAACAATCTTTATTCTCTTTTAATAAATCAATTAACTGCTGCTTACATTGGGAATCTAACTTAGCACTAATAAAAGTAGGCCTAGGTTTGCTACCATCGCCGATGTTGACCTCGAGCAAGTCATCGGCAGACGTGAAGCCCTGCCCCAGTTTTCCGTCATCGGCGAACTGATCCATTAAGACTCCTCCTCAGGACCGACTGCTTGGATCGGTTTGATGCGGTAATCGGCAACTTTGAGGAACTCTTTATCCCAGGCTTCGCCGGATATGCACCTGGTTTGCTCATAAGTATCCAACTCTGCCGATGCAACAGTAGATGGGGCTTCACCACGGACGACTTCAATTCTATCCCCGATCCACTGTGCCAGGCTCTGATGCATAGTAGAAGGGATACAGCAATTAGCATGGATCCAATCCCTCCCGAGGAGCAAGTTGTAAGTGCCTTTGCCGCTGATTACAAAGAACGTTGTCGGCAAAGTCTTACTGCCGATGGTTAAGTCAACATATACGGCTCCCATGGCGGTTGACACATTGCCTTCGAAGTCCTTGAGCTTCATGTCGGTCTCGACCAAATCTTGGTCACCTTTGCCAAGCTTTCTGAACATGACATAGGGCATTATGTTGATCGATGCGCCACCATCCACTAGCATCTTGGTCATCGGCTGACCATCCACCTTGCCTTTGACAAACAGAGCCCTTAGGTGCTGCCTTTCGTCTTCGGCTGGCTTTTCGAAGATAGCCGCCATCGGGTCCAGCACCAATTGCGCCATATCAGCAGCCTCTTCATCGTCGCTGACGGGCGCCATGAACTCCATTGGCAGCACGACAACCATGTTTATGTCTGCCGATGGGCCCCTGTCCTTACGCTTCGGCCTCCATTGCTTCTCCGAGGGTTCTGCACTGTTATTCAGGTCGTCACGGTGCTGGCGCTGAATCCTCCTCTTCTGGGTCTTAGTCAAACCCTTAGGGCACCAGGGAGGAAGCTTGGTCTTCCAGACAGGTTGATGCTGCTTCTCACTGCTTACATCGGCACTTCTTCCGATGTTGGGATCTCTGGAGAATATCTCCTCGTCGGGCACTCTAGCATTGGCCATCTCCTCCAGCTCCCTCTGGTCAACACGCCTGCCAAGCCGATCATGGGCACTGAGCTTGCCCCCCAGTCGGTCATGTGCCGATCTGTCTTCTCTGAACGGCCTGGCGTGCCTGGGTGCCTGATCATCAAAACAAGGTCGCTTACCTGACCGATCGGCTGTGTAGTACCCATTGCATTCTGGACAGTTATCGGCAGTGGGCAGTTTGATGCCTTCTTCCCAGCAATGAACGAAGAAGGGACATCTCCAGTGGTCCTTATGCCAAAGCCATTCCCGATGCTCCTCCTCTTCTTGCCGATACTGTTTTTCACGTGATTGCCGATGATACCGCCTTGGCTGTTTGTGAGTAATCACCACTCCAGGAGCCCTGTTGGCGCTGTTACCTCCATCGGCAACCTTCTTGCCCTTTCTGTCATCGGCGAACCTTCTTGCGTCGTGCCTGGGTACTTGGTAGTCAGGGTCTACCGATGAATTCCTTCTGGCGGCCTCCGATGTCAGCACTTTGGTTTTTTCACTGATCTCCACCATGTTGTTTGGGAACGGGTGTTGATCTATCTTCATCGGTCTCTGAACTTTAGAGTTTTCAAACTTGATACGCCCAGACTCGATCTCCGACTGCAACTGCTGCCTGAATACCTTGCAGTCATTGGTACTATGTGAGGTTGCATTATGCCACTTGCAGTACCTAATCTTCTTGAGCTCTTCGGCCGATGGAATCACTTGATTGGGCGCCAACTTGATTCGCCCCTCTTGCAGCAATAGGTCAAACATCCTATCGGCCTTGGTGATATCAAAGGTAAACCTTTCTGTTTCTTTTTGGCCGAACGGACAAGACACAGGCTTCTTATCCTTCACTCATTCGGCCGCATCGACATTCAGCTCTTCATCCGATCCAGAGTCTTCTTCTTTCCCGATGAAGGTCACCTTCTTGTTCCAAGTCTTCCTGGGCTCAAAGGCTTTGTCATCTTGATCGGCAATCCTCTGCACTAGGTGACTTAGGCTCTCAAACTCCTGGGACGCGTACTTATCCTTGATGTGCGGCAGTAACCCTTGGAAGGCCAAGTCTGCCAGTTGCCGATCATCAAGCACCAGACTGTAACACTTGTTCTTCACATCCCGCAGCCTCTGCACAAAACTTTCTACCGATTCGTCGTTGCGCTGTCTCATTTTGACCAAATCGGTAAGCTTCTTTTCGTGTATGCCAGCAAAGAAGTATTTGTGAAATTGCCTCTCCAGATCGGCCCATGTAATTATAGAATTTGGAGGCAATGATATGAACCATATGAATGCCGATCCAGACAATGATGAAGAGAACAGTCTCACCCTTAATTCCTCCCTGCCGGCAGCCTCCCCGCACTGGATAATGAAGTGGTTGATGTGCTCCATCGTTGACGTGTCGTCTTGGCCGGAGAACTTAGTAAAATTGGGCACCTTGTACCGATTTGGAAGAGGAATCAAGTCATATGCAGGCGGGTACGGGGTCCGATAGGAGTATGTGTTGACCTTGGGTTTGATACCGAATTGCTCCTTCATGACTTCGGCAATCTTGCCGACCCAATACGCATCCTGCTCCTGCCGACTCATTGGCTGATTGTCGACTGGTGGAGTCGGCTGATGCGCCTCTTGGAGATGTGCAGTAGTCGTGGGCGTAGCACCAGTCATCTGGACGCTATGCATCGGCTGACTTACCGATGGGTAGATTGGAATGCTTGGCGGAGTCGACTGATGCGCCCTTTGAAGATATGCAGTTGTCGCAGGCGCAGCATCAGTCATCTGCACGTTATGCATCGGTTGACTTACCGACGGATGATTTGGCATACTTGGCGGAATCGGCTGAACTGTCACATTCATCGGTTGTTGTACAGATGATCCGCCTTGGATGTAAGCTGGGCCTCCATAATAACACATCGGCGCGCCAGGCTGCTGAGCTGGTGGTTGATTGACCCATCCAAGATTATAAGGCATCGGCATATGACTTGCCGATGGTTGATAGCTGACCGGAGCAGCCGGCTCTTGAATTCTAGAGCAATTGATCACCAAATTACCTTGGGGATACGGAGCTCCAGCTTGAGAGTTTGCCGCCAGAGATTGACTGCCGGTGGTTATAACGTGTTGCATCGGCACAGAGCTTGCCGATGGTGGCATCAGAGGTATCTTGGGGATTACTTGGAGATCGTCTGATGACACTTGTATGGTTGGAGCAGGCGCAGAGTTGTGCATCATATGAGCCATCGGTTGTGGCTGTACTGCTGATGCCGTAGAGTTCTTCCAGGCTGAACCGTCTCCCTGCACCAGATTAGAGCCAGCATATAGATTTGGAGGCATACCATATCCCCACCAATTAGCGGGGGCTGGTCCTGAAGTTGCCGACGCGGCTGGATCTGCATTGGACCTGGTAGTGTCGCCAGCGTTCGGTCTTGGTGATGTAGCCACATCGGCAGACGGTTCCACAGGGGTGGAAAACGCCATTTGGGCCGCCGATGGGCTTGCAGACGCCAATCCAGGTTGATGGTACGCTGGACCGGCATATCGCGGTGCATGTCCTTCTTTGAATGTTTGTGCGACGGCATTGTAGACAGTATTGGACAGCACGCTGGAGTGGTTAATTAAAGCTTGACTTACAGCGGTGTTAACCATCTCTTGTAGTTTACCAGGGTTGACGTCGTACGTGACCTGCCGTGGGAACGGCGGATCTTGCTTATGAATTGCTTCGCCGCTCCTGTTGAGGCTGAAGGATTTGAGATACAGCTGCCTGTATTCCTCCATAGCCCGCTCCATGGCCTGCTTCTGATCATCTTTCAGATCAGCCTCAGACACTTCAATGACATTCCTCTGATTAACATCGGCGTGATCATCCATGCCGGATGTATAGATTTGTATAATCAGGTCCCACTGGGCGTGCCAAAAGAGGTGTTGACACAAAAAGCGTCAGGTCTGTGAACACCTCGGGCTATTACCCAAAGCTCGATGTCGAGGGCGTGCCAGTCGATTTGACCAATCAATCGACAAGGATGATAACTATGACAAACTGAACGAGACGACAGCGATGCGCCCGGACGTCAAGGCTCAGATTGATCACGGATAACTTAGAGCAGAGCTAGACGAGGCAAACAGCGATGCGCCCGGATTGCCAAAGCCTAGAGGTACTCCCACACGGAACTAACAAGGATTTTGACGGAGATCAAGATGATGCAGCCCGTCGAAAGCTTGAAGAACTCGTTAAAGCTATAACTAATGCATAATAAGGATAAATTGCGATAAAAGTAGGATAAAAAGTAGAATTGGTTTGTTTTTGAATTGGATTCATTTTTTATTCCATAGCCCTCGGGCACATATTTATACTCCCGCATGGAGAGTTGTACAATGACACGACACACATCTTTCCTAAAACAAACTCCTACTTTAAAGGAAACTGACTCGCACAGGAGCCGGATAACAATATTTATTTCCTAAACAAACACACCTATTTTAAAGGAAAATAAACGACTCATGCAAGAGTCGGACTCAACTACTATAATAATACTGGTATAAAACACCAGTTTCCTTATACTCTTCCTCGATGGAAACTTTCCATCGGCAGACTCCTGCAACTTCCTTCTTTGGCCACTTGTAGTCCCCTGCTGCCGCCAAGTGCTAAGTCACGCCCATCGGCATCGGCAATACTTTCCCGGTCGGCAATCGACAGCATCTCTTCGTCGGCAATCGGCAATAAGCCTTTATCGGCAATCGGCAACCATCCTCCATCGGCAATCGGCAATTAGGGCTCTTCATTGGCAATCAGTAATAACAGCCCATCGGCAACCACCAATTGACCTCTGTCGGCAAAGATCACCCAGCCTTCATCGGCAACACACTTGGCCTTCTGCAGCACTCTCCCATAGGCCATATTAGCTTATACTTTACCGATGCCGATGGAAAATAGTCACCGGCCAGTCAAGCTTCGACCCATTTGACACGTCGAAAAAAACGGTGTCAACAATCCTCCTCATCATCATCTGCATCTTCATCTTCCTCATCATCATCATCTGGAGCTGAAGAGAAGTGAATACCAAGAGCTGAGGCCCTCTTGCTCAACCTCCTAGTCTAGGGCTGCTGAATTTCCTCCTCCACATCATCATCCTCATCCTCAGAGTCATCACC
This sequence comes from Microstegium vimineum, assembly GCA_022036555.1. Lineage (NCBI taxonomy): Eukaryota > Viridiplantae > Streptophyta > Magnoliopsida > Poales > Poaceae > Microstegium > Microstegium vimineum. The sequence goes on along the minus strand of CM039132.1, from coordinate 54,883,143 downwards.
ATCATAAGTAGACTCCTCACTGAGCTGTGGTGGTGGTGTAGGTGGAGGAATCTGATTGAGGCCCTGCTCCTGTCTGAGTTGCCTGATCTCCAGCCTAGTCTGGTAAGCATGGTCATTGTCATAGCAGATGCCAACAAGAATCTTCTTTAACAACCTGCCAAGCTTACCCTTCTTCCTGCCTCTACTAGCTGCTCTGCTGGAAGACTCAGGGTAGTCTGGGTCTGCCCTGGTGCTCTCTCTGGGGGGAGTGTTCACCTCCTGAACTGCAGATGAGTGAATGGCCTTCTCTGCCCTGAAAGGCTCATGAGTTGTATCCTTGTTGTAGATCCGGTCAGTCACCATCTCAATGATGAACATCAGATAGGGGGCATAAGGAAGCCCCTTTCTGGCATCCTCTGCTGCAATGCATATCTCATCCCACAAAAACCGAGCCACTGAGAATGGTGGTGCTCCACCTCTCATTCTCCTAAGCACATTCTTGGATGTAGCATAGAGATTTGAAGCAGATCCCATCTTGGGATAGAGAGTGGTCCTGAAGAGGTTGTTCAAGATATAATACTTACTCCTCAAACCCTTCACTAGACCATCTGCCTTATGAGGCTCAATGTAAAGCTGTGAGATCTCCTCATTGGTCAAGCCTCTCTCATCATGAATGTTCATGCACTCCCTGTCATCCTTTCCAAAGCCTAGGAGACGGGCAAAAGTCACATAGTACAACTTATAGTGCCTGCCCTCTGTCACAAAGTTCTCCCTGTCAAGATAGTAAGTGGAGTAGAACTGGTAGATGATCTCAGTGTTCCAGCCATTTTGGAAACCCATCTAGTGATACATGTCAAGCTGCCTGCACTGGTCAATGACTCTGTCAAACACAGGATCCCTTTTGAGCTCCAAGTGCTCCCAATCAACATATTTCATCTTTATGATCTTGGGTTTATCAGCTTGAAGAAGGACTGTGGTGTAATAGTCAGAATGGAAAACATTCCAAAACCTGTAATCCACACTCATATCCTTTGGCTCATCATAGGGATTGAAGGCCCTCTGCTCCTGGACTGTCCTCCATTGATTTTTATAGATTGCTCTGACTCTGCCAGGAGTGTCCTGAGGGTCTTTGACTAGCACCTCCTCAGGATGCTCCACAAGGTGAAAAGCATTGAAAAGACCCAAGTCTGGAGGTGTCATAGGGCACACATCATCTCTGATTGTTCTCCCTGCCCTTTGCAAAGCCTCCTCTTGAGCTATCCTCTGCCTGGGATTTAACCCATCATCAGCCAAGGGAGTACGAGCCTTGGACCTTGGCCTCTTTCCTCCTCCACGACTCGATCCACCGGCGTCCATCTATGCATTTAAAAAGAGAAAAGGTTAAGTTGTTGCACTTAGGCAGTGACAAGAAACTCTAGTGAAGAGATTGAACCAAAATCTAGGGTCAATAGACGATTGTAGGAGCAATTGCACAGGTGCTGTCACCAGGGGCCCGGCACTGCCGGCCTGGTGCAGACAACACCATGGCATTCTCTATCAATCCTCCATTGAAACTAGGTTTTGATCAAATCTAACTACTGGAGGTACATCACCATATATAATGCAACTACTAACAACCTAAAACTCATCTCAAACACCGTGCATTGCATAGATCGAACCAACATAGGGTTTCATATTATTACCTTTGAAATAGAGGGAAGGAGATGAAGAAGGTCGGGCTTGAATGAAGCTTGACGTAGGGAGGAAGATCCTCCACACCTCCTCCAATGGCAGCACCTCCAAAGGGGCAGTACTGCCGGGGGGAAGAGAGGGACCTCCGGGCTCCCTAGGTCTCCTTAGGGTTGAGAGAAGAGAGGAAAAGGTGTTCTGTTGGAAGGGTATGACCCGGGATGGAGTTCCCTCGGGTTGGGGTGAGAAGATAAAGCAAAACCCGAGGGCTAGGACTTGGGCCCGACAGGCTCGGGTCCTTTAAGTCCCGGCACTGCCGGCCTTAGCCCGGCACTGTCCGACACCCCGGCACTGCTGGCCTGGGGCCGGCACTGCCGGCCTGGCCAGGCAGTGAGGCACTATGCCACTGTTATACTCTATATTTATGCAATTGTGGACACATACCCCTTGCCATGTGCTGGTCAGTAAGCAAATCATCAATCATACAATGACCAACACATTCAAGTTTCTTTCGAAATTGGTTTTGAAACACATAATTGAAGCTTTCAAAGTTTTGCCTAAGTCGCTAGATGGACAAACAAATGTGTGCTATAATTCAAACCACGTTACAAGAGTCAAGTATATTCAGCTCACTACGCAAAGCACAAAACCTTGTCTCATCTAGAGGCTTAGTGAAGATATCAGCTAGTTGCTTTTCGGTGCTCACATGGCGAATTGTGATATCTCCTTTTAATTCGTGGTCTCTCAAGAAGTGATGACGGATGTCTATGTGTTTGGTTCTAGAGTGACTAACCGGGTTGTTTGCAAGTTTGATGGCACTCTCGTTATCACACAAGAGAGGCACCTTGGTGAATTGACATCCGAAATCTTTTAAGGTTTGCCTCATCCAAAGTAGTTGAGCACAACAAGCACCGGCTGCAACATACTCGGCCTCGGCGGTGGAAAGGGCTACACAATTTTGCTTTTTAGAACTCCAAGACACTAGGGACCGTCCAAGGAATTGACACGTCCCCGAAGTGCTTTTTCGGTCTACCTTGCAACCGGCGTAATCGGAATCCGAATACCCAAGTAGATCGAACTTAGAGCCCTTAGGATACCATAAGCCAAGATTAGGAGTGAAAACTAGATATCTCAAGATTCTCTTAACGGCCACTAAGTGGCACTCTTTCGGGTTAGCTTGAAATCTAACACACATGCACACACTAAGCATTATGTCCGACCTAGATGCACATAAGTAAAGGAGAGAGCCGATCATGGAATGATATACCTTAATGTCCACAGATTTCCCTCCTTCATCAAGATCAAGATGTCCATTAGTTGGCATGGGAGTCTTGATTGGTTTAGCATTTTCCATGTCAAACTTTCTCAACATATCATGGGTGTACTTGGTTTGGCATAAGAAAGTCCCTTCCTTGAGTTGCTTGATTTGAAAACCGAGGAAGAACTTTAGCTCACCCATCATAGACATCTCAAATCTTTTAGTCATGATCCTACTAAACTCATCACAATAGGATTGGTTAGTACTACCAAATATTATGTCATCGACATATATTTGGCACACAAAGATATTATTATTGACTTTATGAGTGAAGAGAGTAGGATCTGCTTTGCCTATTTCAAAGCCTTGTTTGATCAAGAATTCCTTAAGGCATTCATACCATGCTCTTGGTGCTTGCTTAAGCCCATAGAGCGCCTTATGGAGCTTGAAGACATGATGAGGGAACTTTGGATCTTCAAAACCCGGTGGCTGCTCAACATACACCAACTCTTGGATAGGGCCGTTGAGAAATGCACTCTTGACATCCATTTGTTGAAGCTTGAAGTCATGATGGGCAGCATAGGCCAAAAGCATTCGAATTGCTTCAAGCCTAGCTACCGGTGCATATGTCTCTTCAAAGTCTAGGCCCTCCACTTGAGTGAAACCTTGAGCCACCAATCTTGCCTTGTTCCTTGTCACCACGCCTTGCTTATCTTGCTTGTTGCGGAAGACCCATTTGGTTCCAATCACATTGGTATTTGGTCTTTCCACAAGTGACCAAACCTTGTTCCTTTCAAAGCTATTTAGCTCTTCTTGCATAGCCATCACCCAATCCGGATCATCAAGAGCTTGCTCAACCTTGAGGGGTTCCAAAGAGGAGACAAAAGAGTAAAATTGACAAAAATTTGCCAAATGTGAACGAGTAGTTACCCCCTTCGGAGACTCCCAAGTATATTGTCGACGAGATGATCCGTTTGAATTGTTTGCCTTAATCTTGGGTGTTCTGTAACTTCTTGTTGTCTAGCTTGGTCATCATACTCATGCTCTTCAAATATTGGTTGTAGGTTCCTTGGAGTGGCAGGAGAGGGGTTAGCTGCTGCCTGTCTGCCTAGTCCGGCAGTGCTGGCCTCTGGCCCGGCAGTGCCGGCCTCAGGGTCAGAGCCCTGACCAGGGAGCACTGCAGGCCCTTCTTCATCACGTCTTGGGGCAGTAGCTTCTTCTCCTTAAGGTTCCACATCTATGGCCTGAACTTCTTGTGGCCTAATATCACCAATAGCCATATTCTTGATTGCTTCACATGGTGGTTCCTCATTTCCTACAATGACTTGATCAATTTGCTCTACTTGAGAGCCATTAGATTCGTCAAATGTCACGTCTATCGCGATTTCAATTTTCCCTAAGGTCTTGTTGAATACACGATAGGCATGCTCATTTAATCCATAGCCAAGAAGAAAACCTTCATCAACTTTAGGTGCAAACTTAGAGGTTTTGGGTTTCTTATTAAGTATGAAACACTTGCACCCAAAAACTCTAAAGTAAGACACCTTTGGTTTGTTACCGGTTAGGAGTTCATACGAAGTCTTCTTCAAGATTTTGTGTAGATAGAGTCGGTTGATGGCATGGCAAGAGGTGTTGACGGCTTCGGCCCAAAAGATATCCGAAGTCTTGTACTCATCTAGCATTGTCCTTGCCATGTCAATGAGTGTCCGGTTCTTCCTCACTACTACACCATTTTGTTGAGGAGTGTATGGAACTGAAAACTCATGCTTGATGCCCTCATCATCAAGAAACTCCTCCACTTGAGTGTTCTTAAATTCGGTTCCATTGTCACTACGAACTTTCTTGATTTGGAAACCGAATTCTCTTTGTGCTCTTCTAATGAAGGTTTTCACCTTATCTTGCACTTGTGCCTTATCATACATGAAAAACACCCAAGTGAAACGAGTAAAGTCATCAACAATAACTAAACCATGTTTGTTATCGCCAATGCTTATGTAGGCCACCGGTCCAAAGAGATCCATGTGAATTAGCTCCAATGGTTGCTTGGTGGAGACAATACTCTTTGGTGGGTGAGGTGCACCTACTTGCTTTCCGGCTTGGCAAGCGCTACAAATTCTATCCTTCTCAAAATGAACATTGGTTAGTCCAAGAATGTGTTCATCTTTTAGGAGTTTGGCCAAGTTCCTCATCCCAACATGAGCTAGTCGACGATGCCATAGCCAACCCATGCTAGATTTTGCCACTAAACAAGTCTCAAGCTTAGCCTTACTTTTATTGAAATCAACTAGGTAAAGCTTGCCCTTCAAACGACCCGTAAAGACAATAGAGGAATCCTCCTCTTAAAGACGTTCACACCCTTATCTGTAAAGAGACAATTGAAGCCCATCTCACATAATTGAGAAACGGATAACAAATTGTAACTCAATGAATTTACATGTAATACATTTGAGATGGAATGTTCAAGAGTAATAGCAACTTTACCAAGTCCAATCACTTCCCCTTTGGAGTTGTCACCAAAGATGATATTCTCACTTGCATTTGAAGTTGGGGAATATGATGAGAACATACTCCTTTCTCCGGTCATATGATTTGTACATCCGCTATCAAGCACCCAACTTGATCCACCGGAGGAGTAAGCCTACAAAACAAATTAGTTCCTAGATTTAGGTCCCCAATCAATATTGGGGCCTTGCATGTTAGTCACAAGAATCTTTGGAACCCAAATACTCATGCTTCTCTTATCATGTTTCTCATCACCCACAAACTCTGCAATGACTTTACCACGGTCATTGCATTTCAACACGTAGCAAGAGGACAAACTTCCTTGAGGTGACCTTGTCTTGGGTTGATATGCAAACTTGTATTTGGCCACCCAGATTGAGTCCTTGGGTTTCTGAGAAACCTGCTTTTGCTGGGGCATCCTCTTGGCATGGACTTTGGTCTGAGTTTGATCAGGTGAAGCATTGGTAGCCTTCCCTTCCTTGGGGCACGACACTGCCGGCCTCAGGTCCGGCACTGCCGGCCTGTGGTCCAGCAGAGTTGTTGTTTGTGCAGGCTTATCTGCATCAATGCTTCCCTTCTTCTCAAACTTGACACACTCAATGCCTTTGACCATTTTTTCTACCATTGGTTTTGCCTCCTTGAGTGTGACCAAACCCATCTTTGATTGATGGATGCCTCCCATTCTTGTATTGGATCTTCTTTGGCTCAACTTTGTCTTTGTCATTCTTCTTTGAAACTGAGATGACATTGTTGAGCCTTGCTATTTCTTTCTTCATAGCCTCCATGTTGGCAAGGTTAGTGGAATAAGCATTCATATCAATATTAAAGCATTTTCCACAACCTTGACTAGTGGATGGAGAAGAGGCATCATTTGATTTAGGAAGATGTGAGTTGCCCTCCCAAAGAAGAGAGTATTGTGCCTCAAGCTCTTGATGCTTTTCAACTAAGCCACAATACTTTTGCTTGAGGTCACCACACTCCTTCTTAGTGAGGGCATGAGCTTCTCTTTCCTTGGCCAAGGCTTTGGTCAAAGAGCTCACCTCACTCCTTTCTAATTCAAGGGCTTCCTCACTAGCAATGTAAAGATCCTCTTGTTTAATAAGAGTTTTCTCTCTAGATGCTAGCTCGGCCTTTGTTGCCTCTAATTCATCCAATATGTTGGCAATGAATATCTTTGTCTTAGGATCCATTTTCTTAGTTATTTCATTTATCTCTTCATCACTAGATTCATCATCACTAGAGTAATCACTAGAATCACTACTAGAGATGTCTTTGGGGAGAGGAGTTATGGCTTTAGGTTTTGATTTTACCTTCTCACCCTTTGCCATAAGACAAGTGTGAGGGAAGCTTTCATCATCATCGGACATGTTGTTGAAGAGCCTTGTTGAAGTGGATGGCTTGTGAATAGCAATGATGGCCATCTCTTCATCTTCACTATTGGTTGATTCATCCCAACCATGTCCAATGTGAGCTTCACCCATATATTTCTTCCCTTTCTTGTAGTCACCCTTGTCTTCTCTCTTGCCTTTGCCAAATTTGTTGTCTTTCTCTTTATTTGGGCAATCGGCAATGAAGTGTTCGGTGCTACCACACCTAAAGCAAGTTCTTGATTTCTTGATTGAGAACTTCCTCTTCATGAGCTTGTACCCATTCTTCTTTAGGCCCTTGTTGAACCTTCTTATGAATAGAGACATGTCATCTATGTTCTCCTCTTGTTCACCTTCACTTTCACCATCACTTGATGTTTGGAGCTTCGGGTTGATGCTTGATGGCCTTGGTTTCTTGAGCTTTGCTTGAGGAGGAATGCTTGCTATTTTTGGAACAGCTAGGGGCTGATTCCCTTGTGCTCTTGTTTGCCTTGAGAGACACATCCTTGATCTTCATGCCCTCCAACCTTGCTTGCATCTCTCCAAGCTTCTTCCTTTCTTGTTCTTCTTCTCTTTGTAGATCAAAAGTGATGATCCTTCCAAACACATCACTTGGTGTGAAGTACTCAAATCTCTTCTTGTCTCTTATCAATGTCACAGCGGTCTCATTCCTTGGGGAGTAGGCTTCAAGCATAATATTGACAACCTTATGATCATTGACCTCTTCACCACCAAGGCCTCTAATCTTTCCAACCATGGTCATCAATCTATCGAACATCTCTTGTGGCCCTTCACCTTCATTGATCACGAACCGGTTAAGCTTGGCCATCAATAGGTCGATCTTGGATTGCCTTACTTTTCTCACACCCTCATGTGCAAGATGCAAAGTATCTCAAATTTCCTTTGCAACCTCCAAGCCCATGACCTTGTTGTACTCATTGCCATCCAATGCACTTAGCAACACGCTAGTTGCTTGTGCATTGAGTTGTATGCAACGAAGCTCGGTGGTGGTGGGACTTGTGGGATCAATCGGAGGATCACATCCTTTGTGCACAATCTCCCAAGCACCAGGGTGAAGACCTACAAGATAGGCTCTCATCAAGTGTTTCCACTTGGCAAAGTTAGTCCCATCAAAGTGAGGCAATTTGCCCATGGGAACATGGAATAATGGTTTATGATCATGCTTAGAAATGGATGAATAATCAAAGAATATGGTGGAGTATTTCTTGATGCCATCATCCTTGTTCTTCTTCTTCTCATCCTTCTTCATGGCCTTGGAGGCTTGATATGATGCATCATCATCACCGTCAGAGCTACTTGAATCAACCTCCACATGAGAAGCTTGCTCTTTGCTTTTCTTGAGCTCCTCCTCCTTGGCCTTGAGCTCTTTCTTGAGAGCTCTTACTTCTCTTCTATGAAGCTTCTTGGCAAGCTTCAAGCTTTTGGCTTCATTGATTGCTTTTTCTTCTTTTTGCAATTTCTTGCATTCTCTTCTTAATCTTCTAGTTTCTTTTCTTCTTGCTATTTCTCCAGTGGATATACCAGCAGTGGTCTGGTACTTGTTCGCGTCGGCACTTTCATCGCTACTTGAGGTCTCATGCAAATCCACCTCCTTGAGATCAACCATCACGACCTTACCCTCTTCGGCCATTACCTCACACGGTTAAGTGCTTCTAGAGGTAGCCTTGCTCTGATACCACTTGTAAGGACCTGATTGGCCTAGAGGGGGGTGAATAGGTCCATTTAAAAATCAACTCGACACTTGCTGTCAGTCACAGGCTGGCACTACCGGGCTCAGGGTCGGCACTGCCGGGGTGGCCGGCACTGCTGGGCTGAGAGCAGCAGTGCTGGTCACCTGAATAATTTTCAACACAATTTAAAAAGTAAAGATTGAATGTGAATTGTGGCTGAATCAAAACCTTCCTAGAGGTGTAGGAAACCTCTAGCACCACTTGAAAGTGGTAGCAAACACACCCTTGGAGTAGATCGGATCTAAACCCTAGAAATCACCTTGCACACAATATATAACAAAGTAAAGTAACAAGCACACGGTGACACAAGGATTTATCCCGTGGTTCAGCTCGCCACCAAGGTTTGCCTATGTCCACGTTGTTGAGGTGCGCCACACAAGGCTAGCTCTTTCCTCGGTCTCAAGTCAAGAGAATGAACTCTTGAGATGAGGGGCAATGTATTAGCAATATGATGGTTTTACAAACCTCCCTTGGCTGCCACACAAGTTGGCAAGCTCAAGAGTGACGCCTAGCCAGCTAGGAGCAAAGCTCCAAGAGTAACAAACTCAAACCGCCGGCCACCACGCGAACCAAATGCTTGTAGGAGTTGAAGATCCGAGGGATAAGCTTCTTCTCAAAGCTTGGAGACTCAATCTCTCAAGAATGATTGGAATCAAAGTGGGAGAGAAGGAGAGAGAGCACCAAGGGAGAAGTGAGAGCAAGAAAGGAGCTTCTCTTTCTGTTTCTGCGAAGTGTGAATGAGTGAGTGGCAGAACTAGCCGTTGGGGGGAAATGAGGAGGTGTTTAAGTACCCCTCACTGCCAACGAGCAGAACAAGTCGCGGCAGTGCCGGCTTGTAGCCCGGCACTGCCGGACTAGGCAGAACAACAAAGGTGTGATCTTCAAAAAGCTGGCTGATTTGCCCACTTTCTATGTGGAGGTGTGAAGTATATAGATAGATGTTGCATTTGGTTCACTTGTTGGCATGCGTGTTGAATTCCTCTTAATAGTACGACATACCTAACTCAATTTTAAAGTATAAAAGAATTTAAACTCCTTTGAGCTTGTTGTCATGTACTTTTGTAATTGGAGGGGTCCACCAACCTGTTCATCAACCTCCTTAAGTTTAACCTGCTTGTCATACTTGTAAAGTCTGATTAGTTCTCTAATTGCATTGTCATGTCACCAAAACCCACTTAAGGCTTGATTGCACTTTCACTGTACCTATAGGCCGACCGCCCTGCCCCGGAGCCGCCTCACAGCCGGTCTCCTCTAGAAGGTTCTCACTAATCTAGAGGACACATCTAAGTCGTTTGTGAAGTCGGTTTGATTCAAGGGCTCATGTTGATCCCCTGCACTATAAAAGGAGCCCACACCCCCTTCCCTTAAGGATCCAGAAGAGCCCCAAAACCTAATTTACTATCTCTTTAGCTAGGGTTTCCACTAAAAAATATAGATTTATACGTGGTTTAAATTTGTACGTGGTTTTATATCTAATTCAAATGTTAATGTTTAAATTTGTACGTGGTTTTATTTAAATGTTCTAGCATGGATGTTTTATATAATTACAATTTTTACAGTTGTATCTTTTGAAAAGTAATAGGGGATTGACCATGTTTGCTAGATATTTGATCACAATGGAGTTGACGGAAACAATAAACCATATTGTAAAGCAATATATTTTGCCAATTCCAAAGTTATTCACTGGAAAGCCCATGTTTGTTGGGTCTAAAGGCAATCCAATTCTAGTGAACTTAATTGGGGTTGTGTAAGGGGTAGGTCAAACATTTGAGTTTACTATTTAAATTGTACGCCATTATGACATTCTACCAGGCAAGTTGCGAGTTGTTAAGGTATATCGACTTTGGTAGTATAATCTATAGAATTCTGTCTTTGTCATTTGAATATGAAAATGACTTTTGTAGTGCATGAATGGTGTTGAACTACCAATTGATGACAAGGTATGAGAGAAGCTTGAAGAGAAATGTATTCAAGCAAATGAGTTAAAGCGTCCATCTTGTGAGTACTTGTTGGCACAAATCACATGTCTAGTAACAAATCACATGTCTAGTATTATCCTGGCCAAAAACCATGATAATTTGGGGTACATATAGGATAACTAACTTGCTATTAAGAAAGCCATAACATATTTCAAAGTAGATGTTAAATAGATCCTAAAGCAAACAACATAAGCTAATTTAGGAGCTAAAGCAAGGAGATAAGGTGCTAACATATGCACCATACTACATCTAATACATAGAATAATCTCAGCAAAAAAGCTTATTATTGTCAATCTCCCTATAAGTCTCGTGGGGAGCCTTTGGAGAGATTTGAACCATGCCAATCCTGGCACGAAGCTCCTGAAACTTGACCCACCTAAGAACTTGGTTAGAAAATCAAAGCTGATCTTGCGTGTTTGATGTAGTTAGCTCTGATGCTCCCCTTATCAAAGTAGCTTCTAATGAAGTGGTACTTGACCCAGATATGCTTGTTGTGCTCATGGGAGATGAGGTTCTTCGCCATGGCCAAGGCGGGCTTGTTGTCCACCCTGAGCTCCACTACTTCTACGTCTTTGCCAAGGAGATCGCCTAGCAACAGAGCCAACCAGAGAGACTGAGTCGAAGCAGAAGTGACAACGATGTACTCTGTCTCGCATCGCAATTGGACAGAGCCACCACTTCCTGCTTGACCGTCTGCTAGCTAATCAGACACTTGTAGAGGAAGAATAATGCCCCGCTAGTTCTCTTGCTAGTGTCGATGTCGCTGGCGTGGTCGTTATCACTGTACTTGATGAAGTGCGCCGCATCAGGGAACCTCGGGTAATGCAAGCCAGAGTTAGAGGTACCCATGATGTAGCAGTGAATCCTCTTCACAACCTGTTGATGCTCCATCATTGGTTGATGCATGAATTGTCTGACGTAGACGACGACGGACGCCAAGTCCGACCACGTGTGGATGAGGTACCAAGGTTACCCACAATGCACCAGTACCTTGAATGCCTCCACCTAGACCTCATATCATAAAAAAAAAATTTATATTTTTCTCTATAATTTAGATCAAACTTGAGATGGTTTGACTCTCCAAGATTCTTAGAACATCTTATAATTTGGGGTGGAGTAAGTAATTTACTACTCCTTATCTCAAATTATAAGTCATTCCAAAAATCTTGGAGAGCAAAACATATAAAGTTTAAGAAAAACTATAAAAAGTATAAAGATTTATGACATTAAATATATAATTGATAAATAATCTAATAATACTTAGATTGTGTTTGTTTCGGTCCGTCAGCAATCCGGTCACGCCGTAATCCCATACCGGCGTAGGAATTTGTTACCGCTATGGATGAAGTGCAAATCGTTAACTGCGGCCGGCCGGCTTTGGGTCCTCTCCTTTTTCTTTTTTTTTTTTTCGATTCAGACTTCCTTCATTTATCAATGAGTCTCAGGGTTACAGTCTTCAGCCATCAGGTGATCAATGCAGGTTGGGGCCATATGCCACTCTCCCAACCTGACGTCACATGAGACTTGCTTAGCTAACAAATGTGCTACTCGATTACATGATCTGGGAGCATACATCAAAGAGAAGGCAACAAAACTTGTACTAAGTTCTAGAATCTCGCTAAGAATCGGCGCAACATGAGATCGCTTGAAGGTACCCTTTGCCCACAGATTGGCCAACATCTGACAGTCAGTTTCCACTTGCAGATTCAAGGCACCCTTCAACCTTGCTAACTGAATGCCATCCCTGCACGCAAGAGCTTCCATCATCAAAGCATCTAACCCATGGGGGGTACCATTGGGCCCGGCCCCCTTCAAAACCCCCGGCTGCGTTTCTTAAGACAGCTCCGGATGCTCCCTGACCATCTTGTAAGCTGAAAGCAGCATCTACATTGCTTTTTAACCAGCCTACAGGTGGTGATTGCCACCTCTGCCGCCCAAGACTGCATTTCATTGGCTTCATTTCCTGAGAAATCCGCCATAGATCATGCGCCAAGTCCACTGTCCATTGTACAGCAACTCTGATTGGAGCCTGAGACTCCCCATGGCGGCGTTTATTTCTCTGTGACCATAGCGAATACATACCAATGATCAGTAGGCACCTATCCTTATCTGAGCAGACCTCCGGACAGAGAATATCAAACGCCCAAGACCCAGGATGCAAAGCCGGTAATTTAGTACCCGTAAACAGCTTGATATCATGCCAAAACATTTTAGCTATTGTGCACTCAGTGAGGACATGCTTAATTGATTCACTATGGCGCAGACATCACAAAAAGCCATCGGCTCAATATGGCGCTGATGCAACACTGCTTTTGCCGGTAGGAATTCATGTAGCACTCTCCACCAAAAAACCCGAACCTTTGGTGGAACACTAATACTCCAAGTCTTTTTCCATACCACATCACCTGATCCTTGTGGCTGCAATAAATCCTCACTCAACTGGTCATCAGCTAGCTTTCTGTAAGCTGATCGGACAGAATACTCTCCATGTTTCTCTAGCTCCCACCCCCAGCAGTCTTCCTGGTTCAGTCTGACAGGTATGCTGAGGATAGCCTGTGCATCCACAGGTATGAAAGTCTCTCGGATCAATTCCTCATTCCAGGTACCGACCTCAGTCAACAGATCAGACACCATGTGCACTTCTTGGTCATTCATCGGGGTAAGTGGTCTAGCGTCAAAATGCATAGGAATCCACCTATCGAGCCAAATATTAGTTGAATTACCATCCCCAATCCTTCTAATCATATCTTTACCAGCCAAGATAGCTCTCCATGTATGGCTAGCGTGCTTCTATCTTGTACTCTGCATAAAATCTGATTCATGGAAATAACGCCCCTTCAGCACTCTAGCACAGAGACTGTCTGGCCTTGTGGAAAGACGCCATCCCTGTTTCCCTAACATGGCTTTATTGAATGTATGTAAATCCTTAAAGCCCATGCCCCCCTTTGATTGTGAGGCGCATGGTCTTCTTCTCCACTCCACAGATTGTGAGGCGCATGGCCGCATGCAGACCTTTACATTTTCGTTACCGTGTGTAAAACAAACATATCTAGTAATCTATTACTTTATTAACATTATCTTTCTTTTTTTTATTACATTGCCACCTTAGTATTTAGTATCATAAATATTATTAATATTATCATAAATTTAGCCAGATGCACCAGTGCGTTGTGGAGTTTCAAACCAAGCTAATATATAAGGAGAGGCAGAGGAAGGCCAAAGTTGACATGAACAAAGACGGTGAATAGGGATTTAAACACTTGAGATATATCTAGAGATAGAATTGCCCGGAAAACAATTATTGAAGTGTCGAAACCATGACTTAGGTATCTTGTTGGGTTTTAACTCTAGCCTACCCAACTTGTTTGGGACTATAGGCTTTGTTGATGTTGATGTTGATATGATTTTAGTCAAATTTGAAATACTTTATCTCTCTAAATTTTTTAAGACGTGTTATAATATGAGATTGAGGGATTACTGTGCTGTGCTTCTATAGGTACTCGGTTTCGCACAGCGGGAAGGCAACCTACCTGATGGATGCTCGTGGCCGACGAAGGAACCGACGACGACCTGGCCACTCGGCCAGCCGTCGCCGTACTCTCGTCGCCGCCGCCAGGAAAGAAGGCGACGAGCCGAGGAGAGAGATACGGGAGGAACCGAGGAAGGTGGCAGTTTTTCTTCAGAACGAACTGGGTAGCCAAACCCAACATCAATCAGTACCGAACCGACGGAGTAGAGGTCCACTGCCACTGCCATGGGCCATCTCAATAAGGCCGAGGCCCACTGGGCCAGATCGCCGCAACCGCAATTGCCTCGCCTCCTCGACGACCGACGACGAGTCCGGTACCGGCGGCGACGTCGGCCGATTTGCTCGCGCCTCACCTCACCGGGCAGTAACACGTAATAACACCCATCTCTGTCCCGTCCCAGGTAACACTTTCCTCTATCCATGATCTCTTTTTTTCTAGGGAAAAATGGTAGGTTCTCTGCCTAGTGATTTATGCAAGAATACAAGAGGTTTATGAAGAGGGGAGGTTCGAATTAAAAAAACAAAGAGATCAAATTGGCACACCAATTTTGCCTACCTGCCTGCCTGCTGTGCCTCTGTATCTCCAGGACTCCAGGCACCGTGTCATGTCATGTTTGATTTTAATATATTACTCAAAAAAAAATGTTTGATTTTAATACAGGGCAAAGTTTTCTCTCATTTCCTTTTTCGTGGGTGGTTCAGTTCAGTGTATGCAGCCCTTTGATTAGTAATTTTAGCTTAGCAGAGGTTGATTGGGACACGCAGCAGGAGTTGCCATCTTGTCCGTACGTTCTCATCTGAACTTTGTCATAGCAATGTTGTTCGTTCTACTAAGAGTAACTTCAACAGTTTGATAAATTTTCTTTGGCAAATGTTGTTGTTTGTCAACTCCTAAAACGATATGGGGAGGAGAAAAAAAGGTCATCTCCAAGAGTTTGACAAAATTGACTTGATAATTCTCAAAATTGTGGACCCAATTGTTTTGGCTGTAATTTTTTTTTTCCACGGTATCCGGTTGCTCGCTTTTCTTCGCGCTTGCTTCGTCTCCACCAGTTCGCGTCGTTGCGCAGACGATTCCTGCTCCGGCCATGTCCCAAACTTTCCTTCCAGCCGTCGTGCACTGCAGATCGATCTCCAAGGTTCATGCCTTGCAGATCTCTCTCATACCTTCATCATGTGGAATCGTTGTATGAGGGCTTCCAAATCAAGTGTACAGATCGATCTCAGCTGCACATATGTCATTTGTAGGCGTGCATGCGTGGGCTTCCAAATCACGTGCATGAAAATAGAGATCGAGAGCTTCTGGGCTTCTGGCTGGCGCCGGAGCTCCGCGAGGTCGCTGTAATGCTGGCGAGCATCGCGGGCGCGAGCGCCGCGCTGTGGCCGTGCGCCAGGCGGACGGCGATGGGGAGCACCTCGTCCCCCGGGAGGATGTCGTCAGAGCCGGAGCCGGAGTCGGGATCCGACGGCTCCGGGAGCACTAAGCTGCTTGGATCCGACGCTGCGTGGTCACGGCGGCGCTACTGCTCGGTGTTTCTCGCGGGAAAGAAACCCGGCGGCCTGGGAACATATCTCGCGAAAGGAAAGTATTGCGTGAGAGTACCGCGGGACCGCGAATGCCAAGCGAAGAGCAGGCGCGCATATATGCGCGTAAACACCCGGTGTTTGCCAAGTTGATCAAAATGTCAATCCCATTTGTCAAACTGTTGGAGAGGTGATTTTGTGAATTTTACCAAAAATATAAGAATGTCAAACCTATTTGCCTAACTGTTAGAGTTGCTCTAAGCATTTCCTTCTGAGATCTCATCCTCGCAGAGTTCAGATCTCCTCGTCAAAGCATTATTATGTTCTGCTTTGATTTTTTTGTTGAGGTGTTCGGCTTAGCCTGTAGTTACTGCGCTCTTGCAGGATCATAAACAGGGAATGGACCAATGCTGAATTCATGATGATAACATGCATCTCCTTTTTTTTTCTTGTAGTACTAATCAACCTAGAGATGAGATAAGATAAGCACATGCCTTCAGTTTGTTTCTGATTTCTCACATGTTGCTTGCTTGTATTGCGCATTACGGTATCTATCACCTTCAGTGCTCACTCTTCTTATGCCTCAGACCTCTGCGTAGTTCAGTTTCTGATTTTGCTTCAGTTCTAAGACATCCTTAATCTGAACTCTTCATCTGTATGCCTGATAAGAGTTGCTATAGATTTGTCCTTCAGTTAAGGCACAAATTAAAAGTCTTTCCTCGGTATTTCCAGTAATCAACATTGTCCTTCTTTGAAGGACGGCCTTGGTGCAAGCGGTAGAGCTTTACCGTCTGTGACCAAAAGGTGTCCAGGGTTCGAGCCACAGCCTCTGCACATTTGTACGGGAAAGACTGCGGGCTATTTCCCTTCCCCAGACCCCGCAGTGCAGGAGCCTACGGCACTGGATACGTCCCTTTTTTAACATTGTCCTTCTTACAATATAATCTTTCTGAAGTTACCGGTAGTAGAAAGAAATTTCAAACTAATTTTAGTCAGCTGTCATTAATCACGATCAATAAAAAGCTGCATCATTGTCCTCATCCTATATATAATTGCCATATTAATATGATGTCAGTGTGAATGTAGGGGGCTCTTGCTTCATTGAAGCCACTCTGTAAGTACACGTAGAGCTTCAATGCATTTGAGTCATTAGCAAAATGTTGTTCAATCAAAGCCCCAACATTTTGACTATTATGTGCATTTCTGTGAAAAACAAATGGGCCACAACCTTAGTTTGCGATGAAGATGTTTGAAAACAAATCAGAAAACTGTATGTACCACGTTTTTTATATTTTACTTGGAGCTATGGACTTAATTACTTATACCCAATGACACTGTTATATATGATGCAACCAATTCCCTTTCTATTTTTCTAAACTACGACGTTATTAAAGAATTTATGCATCTTTTTCATCTATATAGGTATCGATATTTATCTGTTAACATTCTTTTATAAAGTCATGGCACTCAAGTTGAATTCTGACACGACATGGAACTAGCTCAAAAGTGTACTAGTTGAGACATTGCCATTGTTCCCCTACTCTAATAGATTGTGCTGCTGCTTGTACAGTGTGCTAGATCGTGTAGGTTAGTGAGTTAGGTTAACTCCACTGTACAATTTCTTGGCAATGTGCAAAGCTGGTCATCTCACAAGGTGTGTGTTTTACTAGTTAAATAAGTTTAAACATATAAATTTGTTACTAGTAATTTATACTAAAGTGGGCTCCACATGTAATAAAGTATATAGTATCCTAACTTTCCCTACCATGTTGGAGGGTGGATGCAAGAGAGTAGGTGGTGCATATACTATTTATTTATCCTTGATACCAAATGCAAAAATAAACAACATGTATAAAAAAGCTTCTAACCTTGCACCTATACTATTTTTCTTCTTTCTCATTCTTCAGTCTTCACCTCCTTAGCAAACATATTAGACCTGTCCAGTGTCCACAGTCCTTGTCTCCTTGAAGGGTGCTTCAAGGCCATGTGCATGGATAGATTAGGTGGCATATTATTTGGCAGTCTAAGAATAGAAAAGGTCCTCTAGGTCTGAGTTCTCTGCTGGTTTACTTTAATTATAAATTTGGCAGCTTTAAATTTTGGCTCCTGTTTTGCTTTTACCTGTTTATCATATTGAAAGTTGTGACACAGGAAAGGGATTCCGCGTGAGCTGAGCTGCTTTCCCTTTCTCCCATTTGTTTTATTCTTACAAGAAGAAGCCTGCAAAAACGTTTGATACAAGGATACCCATCTTTTTTTTTTTTGGCTTAATCACATGGCACCACTATGATGACTCTTTAACCAAAGCCTCATCGATAATCAGCTCTGTTATACTAAGCCTTGGGAGGCGAGTTTTGGTTCCTTGTGGGGTGCTCTTGAAGCAAGTACAGCAACCCAAACTCATTTTCTGACAATAAATATCTCGAATGAAAGTCGCCACAACTTTGTTTTATCCTTGGTGACTTCAGAGTACAAAAAATGGATTCTTCAAGATATTGGTGTTGTCGTTTTATGGATACCTGTTTGAATTTTGAACACAAGATCGTTCAGAGTGTATAGTTAGATATTCTCACTTCTAAGCCTTGAAATACTTTATCAATTATCATAATTTGTTCTGTGTTTGTATTCCACAGCCATAAACGAAGGATTTGGGATAATTTAATAATAATTAACAAGTGTACCATGTTTTTTTAGTGTACTCTTCCTTCATGATGTTTCTTTCTAGTGGTCCTTCAACATCTGAATACTGGCTGCTTCGAGCCTCGAAATTGAGATATAATGTTTGAGGTAAAAGATGGCAAGGAATCGAACGATGTGGGGAACTATTTTGTCTGACTCAAGAGAAAAGAGAAACTACTTTCAAATAATGTAACGATCAACATGATCATGATAATGGTTAATAAAGTACTATGACATGCCTATACTTTTATTTTATCTGACCATCATTTCTGCACGATGATATCGATTGAACAAGACTCGGTCTTTCTAACGAAAATTGTCCCGACATTCCACTATCTCACTTTGGTAGTAAAGTGACACCTTTAATTTGGCAACACATTTTTCTTATGGGTGTAAGATCTTTTTATGGGGTATTTTCCCCCTTATCATGAGTATTCTAGTTTACTCTGAAACCATGATCATCTTAAGCTGGTTGTAATTAGACTATTTGTTAAGCCATCATATATGCTACTTTCCTGCTCTTAAAGTTTCTGTAATAATACTCTCCTGCCATTTTCCTCTCTGATGATTGAAAGTGCATTTTTCCTAGTATTTAGCAAACTGGCACTCTTACAGTGCCTAATCTGTGTAACAAATATTTAGCACTTGAAATCCCTCAGTGTTAGCTGTCTTTCTTGCTGTCTTGTTTTTTTTCTTCTTTTTTTAGCATTCTTGTTGTCGTGTTGTTCACCTAATAAGGGCCAGGAATAGGTTGTCAGGTTATATTAAAACTCAAACTGTGGTCTGCATCACAACCGGTGAATCATCATTTTTTTTGTTGAGTAAGACCATTTCAAAATGCTAAGCCCCAGAACAAAACGAATAAGCCATTAAATTTTTTCACTTTCTTTTTCGTGAGGTCTTCGAAGTTTTGTTTCTTGTATCTACTGCTCCCTTAGTTCTAAGTTATAAGTTATTTTGATTTTTTCATCCATTTAATTATATATGTAGACATTTTCTTATATCTAGATGTATATCAAAATAGAAGTATTAAAAAAATTAAAACGAAATTTGGAAAGGACAACGGACCAGTATCTACCACTGTACGTTTTGGAACTGCCTATTCTCCATATCAGCTTTTTGAAAAATGCAATAAATGCAATAGCTTCTAGGAGTACGTTGTGTATCCAGCTTTTGATCTGCTGCCCACACATTTCCATCTTTTGCAGCGGATGTTGCGGAAATTTGCTCCAGCTGCCGTGCAACTCCAGAGTTTACTCCTGCATACAGGCCTACAGCTGTGGACACTGTAAGCTTTTATTTTTCCAAGGCAAGGGACAGTTGAATTGGGCTCTCTTTCCTGCTCCAGTTATTTACTGTAGCATCATGTCCACTTGCTATATTTGAAAGAGTAAAATACAGCCGCGTCTCTAAACTTGTATGTTGCTGCGTCATCTAGGTCACTAAACTCATAAATTGTTTTTTATCCTCAATGTATCATCTTGGTTACTAAACTCATAAATTGTTTTTTGGGTCCTCAAACATTTATGTCATCTCGTCTCTAAACTTGTCTGACAGTGTCATTCCGGTCTCTAAACTTATAGATCGACCATTTATGTTCTCAAACTTATTGAATTATGTCATCCCAGTTTCTAATCTTATCAAAGTCCAAAAAAACCCGATGTAATATAAAAAATAGTTCATAATTTTTTCATATGAACTCAAATGAAGAAGTTTTGTATCAAAATTGTTGCCCTCGTCACGATGTACAATTTTGTAGTTGGAAATATTTTTAAATTAAAACTTTAGCATCCCAAAATATTTTTTGTAAGTTTATAGATTTTGAAATTTAAAAACTAAATTTATCAAATAATCTTGGATATTAAAATGGTATATATGATTACAGCTCTCAATATGAACTTTGTACTTTGTAGTTGATTTTTTATTTGAAGTTGTTTATTATTCTAAATTTAAATTTAAAAGTTTATAAAGTTATAGATCTCGTCGAGGGCTACAATTTTTATATAAAATTTATCTTCGTTCGAGTTCATATGAAATAGGTATAAATTATTTTTTATGTCAAATTTTTAGATCACCCTAGGACCGGGATGATACAACTGGACAAGTTTGAAGATCTAAACGGTGGATTTATAAATTGAGGGATCGGAATAATATATATGAACAAGTTCAAAGATATATATAGTCGGTTTATAAGTTTAGAAACCGGGATGATATATCAACGCAAGTTTAGGGACTATCATACACATACTCTTTTGTTAATTTCCCTGAACATTTAGAGTTCGTATTCCTCTCTATTTTTTCTTTTTTAGACATTTTCTGTCTTCGTAGTTTCGTAATGCCACACTCTGCTATTTTCTTAAGGCCTCCCACCCTTTTGTCTGGATCTCCCTCTTGGTTGGAGTCATATTGTCAGCAGAAGCATTAGTTTTGTTTTCTGATTGAGGGCACTCATATTAAAATGGATCTGCATATATAAAATAAAACTATTGCCTTGTCTATTCATGCATGCACATGCACCCATTGTTTTATGATAACGAGGATTTCAAGCTTTTACAGTTCCATCCAGCATACCAGCACACCTCATTAATTTGACTGTCTTTTTTTTTTTGCCTTTTGAATTTACTCTCCAGCTACTACTGATTTCCCAAAAGGCCCAGCTTCGTTCTTATCCCCTCAGTCCTCAGTTGGACAGCTGTGTGTGTGCATGGCAGGGCAGGTTGTCCAACCAAAACAGGCACAGGTTCAGGTTCTGCAAATTTGGGGACGCGTGCTGTTAGTAGCATAATGTACTCCCTCTATATTTAAAAAGTTATCGTTTAAGACAAAGTTTTAGTCAAATATTGAAAATATAAATCATAAATAACTTTTAAGTTGTTGAGTTTGAAAATGTGAAAATCATATCTGTCTTAAAAAATACTTTCATACAGGTATACATATATTATATTCCAATAAATAGTTTTCAAAAAATAAACGATTAAAGTTATACTTTGAAGACCGCGTCGTTTTCTAAAACGACAACTTTTTAAGTACGGAGGGAGTACATGATTTTTGTTTGCACTGGTATTCCCCATCTCCTAGAGCTTTTCTTGAGAAATAAATAAAAGAGGGAAGTAACGAGAATCTGGCTTTTTACGTGAGTTTGAAGGCTCAAAAAGACGATGAACATTGGGAAAGCTGCATAGAAAGATGGGAAATGAAACGCTTTATTAGGTCTACTAATGGGTATTAGTACTAATAATAATACTAATTGTAGAATTATCACATATCAACCGCATGAAAACAAGCAACCAAATGCTCATTCTATATCTCAATAAATGACCATTTAGAATATATACTACCATTTAAACTATAATAATATCGGATGTTAAGAAAATCAATTATTGCTTTAAAATGCATAGTTACATTTTCCCCATTTTATGTACCTTATTATTATTACCGTTTTTAAAAATATATTAGCAAAAGGATGATAATCGGACGTGTGCAGTGTGTACATAATTTCAGTTGGAAACTGCATGGTACAATCCCCAATGTGATTCCTTTTCTCTCACCAGCTGGATCATCTCTTAAATATATCAACATGCAAGAAAAGACTTAAAGGTAAAAAAAAACAGAGAGTATTCAAATCTGAGTTGCCAACTTACCATGCGGTTGTTTTTTTTTCCAAAAAAAAAGATATTTCTATTTCACTCTTGTTATTCTTTAGCACTCGATTTAGACACTGTTGTTGTTTAAAGAGTAGTATTTCTGTATATCCTATAAATTTATCTAAAAATTGTTTGTCCCATTCGCTGCTTTACTGTTCAATGTAAAAAAGGGAAGTTATGTTGGTCTGCAGTGTAGGACACTTTTGCAGTCCAACCAATCAGATGGTTGGTCAAATGAGAGAGAGAGGAGAGGGGATCGCAGAGCAGCAGGAAACCCGCCATTCTTGTGCCAAAATCTCTCTTTTATTTTATTTATTTCTGTCATTTGCCCATTCAAAATCCTACTATCTCTGATGACTTGGGTATAATACTGGCATAACCCAGCTGCTGCTTGCTGGTGCCTGGTAGAAACCGGACACAGACCCAAACTAGAATAGGTGTCTGTTGTTGTCTGCCGTTGCCGTTCTCTGTTCAAGTCCAAGCAAGCAAAAAAACAACAAATTTGCCAAGCAAGCGAGCTCCAAATTGCAACCAAGAAGAGAGAGAGAGAGAGAGAGAGCCCTTTGACATGCAGATGGAGGGAAGGGAGGGTATTGCAGTTGGCCATGAATCGGGCGGCCATGGCATGTTCAGAGCAGCAGCAGACATCGCCATGCCGGACGCGCAAGAAGAAGCGGGAGCGAAGGGGTACCAGTCCTCTCCGTCGACGTCCCTCACGCCGTCGCCGCCACCGGCTGCGGCTGCCCACGCCGGGGACGCCACCGCGACTCCGCTTGCCTGGAGCTTGGGCGGCGACGAGAAGCCGAGTGGAGCCGGCGCGGGGGACAACGGCATGCAGTCGCCCGGCGGGCAGAGCGAGCACGCCAGCCTCAGCTCCGGGCGCCGCCGGGGCCGGCCGCGCGGCTCCGGGAGGCGCCAGATCCTAGCCACTCTAGGTCAGTATTCTGCCTCTGAAATGCAAAGCTTCCCTCTTTCTTGCTCAGCAACCAGAAATTTCCAAAAAAAATTTCATCTAGAAGACTAGATAGAATTTCTTCTATGCCATGCTTGCTCTCTTTGTTTGATTGATATCTGTTGCATTGCTTGGCTGGGGTCCAGTATGGGTGTTGGGTGATGTGTGCAGTGCATGTGTGTGATGCGCCTTTCTTTCACACTGAAGACAAGTCAAATATCCGTTACCACTTCTGTTCATTATTGTCGCATTCATCACTGTGCTCTGTAGTACAACTGTTGAAGCAGCGATTCATATGTTTTTATCCCCTTTCTTCCTACCAAATACCAATATTTGTGGTTGGGAGATTTTTCCTCGTCAGATTACCTAATCGACCTAATCCTTCCTTTGGCGTGGTTTAGTTAAATTTGTTATATGTAGGAGTATATATATTGGCCATGAATGATTAAAGTCTGTTTTTCTCATCACCTCCTAACTTATTACATAAAAAATGTTCATTTCTACTGTGTATGTCTCATTGGTGTTCTTCAAATGCAAAAGGGGAATGGTACGCGCTGTCAGCCGGCGGGAGCTTCACCCCTCATGTCATCATCGTGGGTACCGGGGAGGTAAGAAACGTACCTCCATCTCATTACAGCATCTTGTTTGTCTGCATGCAGCTAGAGCTATAGTTTGGCATTTGCTTGGCGAGTGTGCAGTGTGTGCTTGTCTTAAGGGTCTTTGTCCAATTTGTTGGTAGGATGTGGCGGCGCGCATCATGTCGTTTTCTCAGAAAGGTCCACGCTCGGTCTGCATCCTCTCTGCCAACGGGTCGATCTCTAATGTAACACTGAGGCAGCCAGATGCATCTGGTAGCACCTTCACCTACGAGGTACGGGACTGTCAAAGCCTTAGTAATTTTCCATCAGTAAGGGAATCCCTCTGGGAAAATTCGGTGTATATGTAGTTTTATTAGAATTGTCTAAGGGTACAAGAAGGATAGCAGCTTCCATCTCTATGATTTTCTTTTTCAAAGACAGGCAACCTTAGTTGGATCTATCATGTTGTGGTGATATGAAAAAAAATCTCAAACACTCATCCGACGGAGAATCACCGGTTCGAGTCACATTCTTTGATTTGATTCAGATAGATAAGTCATCAACAGCCAAACACTGTCATAGATTCAACAGCCAGGAAACTATTGTGTAGGAAAAGACTCCCCTTGAACTTTCTTCTATGCCTCTTCCATTTTCTTCTATGTGCACCGTCCACCTTTTATGTTTGTTATAGGATTGATTTACTTCAGGCACCAGAAACACTTGTAGTTGTAAATTAGACTCCATAACACTACATGAAAAATCGCCAAAGGTACAAATTAATGGACATGGAACTCGTGAAGTCACGCATATGCATGAGAAGTGACAACATAAGTCTCCGAGTTGTTTCGCTGCGGTAGTATCACGAAGATGTCGTACACAACACTGTCCACATGTAAAATTGAGTTTTATGCTCCTCATGTTCAAGCGGCACTGGTGTGTTTTGTGGTCTTCAGGGCCGTTTCGAGATTCTCCAGCTGATGGGCTCCTTCACAATGGCTGAGGAAGGACGGAGGAGGACCGGCGGGCTCAGTGTTTCCCTTGCTGGCCCTGATGGCCGTGTAGTAGGCGGCGTAGTGGCTGGGATGCTGCGTGCTGCAAGTCCTATACAGGTAAAACTAACCGAAACCTGAACTAATTTCCAAATGCAGCCACAGACACACTGAATGAACACACTGTCGATTCAGTACCATCAGTCTGAATTGGCATTGGTGATTCTCTAACATAAACCTTTGGCATGGCAGGTGATCGTCGGAAGCTTCCTGCCCAACAGCCTGAAGCAGCATCAAAGGAGGATGAACATGCAACAGCAACCCTCCCCCGTTCCAGCATTACCAGCACCTGTGGCCGCGCCCCCACCGGTGCTCACCGCAGCCACGCCGATCTCTCAGGCAGGTCCCGGGAACGGGTTCCATGCACCGCCGCCACCCTCGGCTACACCTCCCCAGCCGCCCCATGCCAACGCCATGAACCTGAATGTGACCGGCTTCACCATGGTTGGCTGGCCTGCAAGCTCGCCGCAGCCCTTGGCGTACAGGGCTTCACCTGACATCAACGTCAGCTTGACTCCCCAGGAGTAGGATCACTGGTCGTGGCAGCTCGTCTTAGGTTTATTTTTTGGTTCACCCTCAGTGCTGACACATTTTGGGAGGGAGGGAGGGAGGGAGGGAGGAGGTAAGCTAGAAAGCCTAGAATGATGAACTCATGTTGAAATAGCCAAGATAGATTGTGGCTGATGCTCTGAACGAGAATGAACTAATCTGTGTTACTTAGGTAGGAGGTGCCAACTTGCTGGGTTACTGCTGTTGCTTTTGGCCATGACTGTGGCAGTTGATTTAGTTCTAGTCCTTTTCAGTGTTTGTCTTTGTGCCCTGCAGCTGTGCGTTTTCAGTGTTTGCTTTTAACCATTCTGTTCTGTTTTTGGTGAATCTGCTGGTGATAGAGGAATGCTAGTCTTTTATGGAGTCCAACAAGTTCGACTCGGTGTGTGTTCAGTTAGACACTGCTTTGCTGTACATTTCTTGCGAAAAAACCTGCTTCTTGAAAATGCTGGATTCTGGTTATGGTTTTGGTAATATATATAATGCTCACCTAGGCCAAGTATTTTTTGTCTCCCACAAGATGGGAATAATATTGGGCCTAATATAACCCAGGAGAGGCCCTAGATCGGAATAACTTCAGCCCAAGTTTATGGTGCAAAGACCAGCCTCGCGGCGTGGCTCTTCCTTGTCCCGGTACCCTGTAGCCTAGCCGCCTAGGTAGCCTTATTTTTGCTATTTAACTTTTGTACCAAATTGGCTGCCATAACCAGTTTTACCGCTTTCATGAGCCGCTAGCACGCTAATACCTTTTGCTCTTCAGTCAATGTCTGTATGGATATGGATGGACTTCCTGATTTTTGCAACATATGGGTATTTTACTTTTTTCTTCTTCTCATAAACCATAGCAAGACAAACTGCTATTGCTTCTGCTATCTCAGGGAGCTATGAAAGTTGCATAATCTTATGAGATAATCGGATTTTACTATGTAAACACATGACTTTATATGTTGCCAAGCTGATAAATTAACCACAAGGTGTATGGAATAGTGGGATATTCAAGTTCGTTTCTGCCACAACATCATCGAAGCATTCATGAATTAAGTCTTGTTCCATTAAATGGGTGGGGGCACGTGCCCCGACTCCTTGTGTACCAATTACTTATCCTCGTAGCACCCAAAAGGCATGATCTTCCTCATCAGCTCCGCGGGGGGTCATGTTTGTGTTCTTTCTATTAGTGAGTAACTTGAACTACTATCAGCAATGGAAGAGTCCTGATGACGACGATCCCGACGACGACGATCCTCTAAGAGTTGGTATCTTTGCTGCTCGAACATGTTTCAACTAACGCCTCGAACTACTACACAGCTACAAGCACCTTGCTGAACTAGACGAGGTGTAGATCCGAGTCATAGGAGCAGCATAGGTCCGAGTCAAAGGAGGAGAGGTTCATGATAGCACACTCTAGGTCCAGGATAGAGGATGCCCAACGCTCGCCTCATTCGTTGCTGCGTCCTTGGCGACCTGCTTCCACTCTGCTACAATGCAAATACAATATGAGTATGAGTTAATTATGTTAGTTTACTATAGTTGATAATATGTATATATCAATACCATAATCGCATGATAATTATGCAGTTCTCATCCGCCACCGCCCTAGTTGTACTACGATCTCATCAAATTTGAGTCGCAGTCTCTTACTGATAGACAATACATCTAGAGAAAAAGAAAACATGTTGTGTTTGGAAATCGAGAATTTGAGTAGGGGCATGTGCCCTCGCTCCTTGTGTACTTGGTCTATCAAGACATGCTAGTGCTAAAACTCATGATTTAGCTTCCGATGTTACTAATAACTATAACTGAATCAATGAAAATTTAGTAACATATGAAAGAGCTAATTCTCATGATTCGGCTTCCTATGTTATTAATAACTATAGCCAAATGAAAATTCAGCAAGATATGCAAATGCTAATACTCATGATTCGACTTCATAAGTTACCAATAACCATGACCGAATCAGTGAAAATTCAACACCATATGCAAAGATTAATTATTACAATTCGACTTCATATTTAACTCATGATCGTAGCTTAATTAGTGAAATTTTAGCAAGCATGCATGTGCCATCAACTAACAATTTAGCATACGATTTATTCCCTAAACCTGGGAGTATTAAGTGGCAAAATTATTTTATTAGAACATACAATGTTTTTTGTGCTCAAACTAGGAAATTTGATAAATACTATTTTGAAAAGTGAAAGAAGGTCAAGAGTATCCAGATCTTGATGAGATTGAAGCTAGAATTATGCAAGAAGAAAAGGTATTGTTAGCTGACACCATTGGCAAAGAAAGAGTTGATTCGGATATAAGCGAGTGTCCGACTGACAAAAATGAACAAAACAATATCCATTCTGAATCAATCTCATCTTAAAAAACAAGTATTGTTGTAGCAAAGCATGGCAAGCACAAGAAATTAGCTAGACTTAACTTTTCAAGAGCCAAAGGGGATGTGTATTTATCTAGTGACTATCGTGTTGTTCATAGTCCACAAATTATAGATGAACCACGTTCGATTGACAAAGAACACAGAGTTACTAAGGATGAAACCCCTAGAGACAAGGAAAAAGTGTCATAGTGCTAGCAGTTGGTGGCTTATTATGGTGTTGGAAGGATCAACATCACTCAAATTAGGAACCTGCACTTCTCCGACATGATCAACAAGGTATGAAATACTTGTAAATTAAGTTTTAGTCTAACTTTGGTTTCCCACTTTACCATTCTCTACCCACAAAAAGATAGCAAAAAAACATAATGTATGTATCTCAATGCTAAAAAATACTAAAATAATAAAAAAATGAGACAATTCATTCTTTAAAATATATAGATAACAAAAATGATAAATCCACGGTTGACATATACAACCATGGGTAAATGATAATTTCCAATTGATATGAAAAATATTATTATTGTATTTTATAAAGAAAAATTCATTTACCATTATTCATAATCATCTACCTAACTATAAAGAAAAAAAAGCTAAGGATGGCTATGCGCAGCAAGGCCGCGTAGTTTTTCTAGTTTTCATGAAGCTTTTTTTTCTTTTTATCATTAAGCATGGAGCTTTGTTTTAGAAAGATGTCATCTTTGGTCACTTTACATGAAGCTTTGTTTTATTTATCATTAAGTCTTGCCTTTACATTGTCTCACTACTACAAAATTGATTTGTGGCAATTGGAGGATTTTTTTTAGAGACGGGTCAATTTTCAGCCGCCTCTACATTGACCTCCAAATTGATCATTAAGTCTTGCCTTTACCTTGTCTCACTACTACAAAATTGATTTGTAGCAATGGGAGGATTTTTTAGAGACATTTCAATTTTCAACCACCTCTATAGTGACCTACAAACTAAGCCGCCACTAGAAATGCATTTGTAGAAACATTTGTTGTGTTTCCAACGGTGTCTACAATTGCTTTAGCCGCCTATATAAAATAAGAGCTACATAATAGATTCAAACTTTTCGAAGATCTCAGATGAAAAAATATCACCAAAACAAAAGTTGTAGATGTTGCAGAGTTATGGAACTTTGTAGTCGACATTTTTTTATTTGAAATCATTTATGCATGGAAAACTACTTTGAATTTCTCATATTTGCAATTTAATTTTTTCAAATGACCTCGGATGAAAAAGATACAAAAATCAAAATTTGTAAATCTTGAAAAGTTATAAAACTTTGTATTTGACAATTTTTTTAATTAAAATTCATTTAGGGTCTCAGATACAAAACTAGGTAAAAATAAAATGAGGAGGTCAAATATCTCAAATGAACACAATTATGTTATGGATGGAGTGGCCAGGGGTT
Organism: Microstegium vimineum; assembly: GCA_022036555.1. Lineage (NCBI taxonomy): Eukaryota > Viridiplantae > Streptophyta > Magnoliopsida > Poales > Poaceae > Microstegium > Microstegium vimineum. The sequence continues at coordinate 54,854,338 of CM039132.1, read as the reverse complement.
GAATGCGCAAGGTGTGAGGTTACGGGTTGGATTATCCGTGCCTGCAAAGTGCACATTTTTCACGCAAAAAATCAAGGCGGCTGGAGAATTGCCTCCACATATCAATCTTAGAGCAGAGGCTAAAGAAAAATATAAAAATCGGATGGTTTTAAGAATTAGTAGAATCTAAAAAAAATATATTTTTTAATAAAGCTCCTACGATTTTGTTTTTGAGAAATAGCTCATACAATAATTAAGGGAGATCAAATTAATAAAACTTTTCCACTACGAGCCCGCCTACAAAACTCAGCAGGTCGGGAGTATTTTGGATCGGTATAATTGAAGTCATCTGCGCCCAATGCAAATAAACTTCGCCCATGAGGCTAAATAAACTTAGCAGGCTCCTAAATTGGTTGGGCTCCAAGCATGTAGTCTGGAAAGATATACGTTGTCCTCTTTCTTCTTTACACTTTATACCACCTCGGCCCCTAAAAGCGGTTTAACAACGTTCATATGCCAATGTGCGATTACCTTTCCCAGACTACGTGGCAAGCGTGGTTAGCAATTTCATGTTGTGTATAGCTTTTTGTTTCCAATTATTATTATTTTGCCTCAGAGAGAAATATGGTTTCTATTTGGTAGTGAAGGGATGACCGTTTGGTGGGGCCATGTGCCAATGATGACAGCAAAGTTGACAAGAGACCAAAGCAGAGGTAGGTAGGCAATGGAAGTGCATTGTCCAACTGATCGCGTGGTGTGGTGACAGGTGGTCCTGCTCAGCGGTGGCCGCTACTGTTACATACAGAGCTACAGTGTATGCAGCCAACTCTCGATGGACATGGTGTGGTGCATGTGTGAGGCAGTTGCTCGTGTTTTTAGGTTAATAGGTCGAACACATCGTTCTTTGGCGGCTAGCCATGTTGTATAATACCGAGATGTGCTACAAATGGATCTTACGACTTAGTAACTACATGGTTTGCCGTGGATTGCAACAACTAGCTTGGCATAGCAAGGCTTGGATGGTTGTTTTGTTGTATTTTTCTTTTTCTTCTCTATTATATTAGTATATGCCTGATATTTTCTTGTCATTGGCTTTTCGTAAAAAACAAAGGGATGTTCTCATTAGTGGAGTGGTCTTTAGTAACCATTTAGAATCATTGACGACTCAAATTCTATATGAATTGTAAAACTTCAATTGTCGGACCGACCAGTTTCACCAAAAAAAGCCACTGTCCTTTGTTTTGGTCATCCGGAGAGCTTTGACGGCGGGCTTGATAATCCAAGTTCAATTACTCCAAAAAGACCGGGAAAAAATGCATAGGCACCACATGTAGTGTGCACGAACATGAATTTCCATAATTGGATTTGAGATTGCTAACCACACATTCCACGTGGTCTGTTGGCGGTAACCACACATTAGTTTATGAACGCTGTTAATCTAATTTTGGCAGCCGATGTGGTAAAAAGGGTAAAGAAAAAACTACCTCCATGTAGTCTGTAGATCTAGAGTAAGGTTTGTAGGCTTTCACCAACTTAAACTACTGGGCCTAGGTTGGTTTTCTACGGTCCCTAGCCCACTTTGGAAGCCTTATACAAAAAGACTGATGGACAATAAAAGTTTGATATTAGACTATGGGGACTGCAAAAGTCAGTATGCATGGAGCGGAATAAAACTCAGCACTTAGAAGGCCCCTCAACCGGTTTGGGCTCCAAGCATGATGCCTGGAATGATATACGTATTCTACTTTTTTTCTTTATCGTTTGTACCACCTCGGCACCTAAAATCAGTTTAACAACCTTCATAAGCAAATGTCTCGTTGCCATTACCAGACTGTGTGGGAAACTTGGTTAGCAATCTCAAACTCATTCAAAGATTTGTTAAAAATCCAAAAAAAGCATACTACATGATGAGAACAAGGATCCCTTTTTCTTAATCTTCTATTCTTTTGTTTTTTGAGAAAAAAAAACAGGAGCACTTAGTTCAAAGAGTTCACTTTATTTGTTCTGATTGCATCTTTGTGACGGTTGGAGCAGTGAATATACGGGACTTTGTTTTGGAGTACAAACCAGTTATATTATATAGTCTGAAAGAAAGTCTAATTAGCTTTGCAATATCCTGTTATTTCAATCGTTTTCAGTCACCGGTTTGATTACTGTGATGCTAATTCTCTAGAAAACTCTGTTCCATAAAAAAATGTTGAATCTTGTGATATGGGTTTGTACTTTCTTGAGCTCTGAATTTCCGTTTGATTCAGCAGCAGCGTCCAAAAGCACAATTGCATGGGCTTGTGGACTTTTTGTATAAGGCCTCCATAGTGGCCGTAGAAAAACAACTTAGGCCCAGTAGTTTGAGTTCGTGAAAGCCTACAAACCATACTCTATAACTACAGACTACATGCAGGTAGTTTTTTCTTTACCCTTTTTACCACATCGGCTGCCAAAATTAGATTAACAGTGTTCATAAACCAATGTGTGGTTACCGCCAACAGACCACATGGAATGTGTGGTTAGCAATCTCAAATCCAATTATTGAAATTCATGTTCGTGCACACTACATGTTGTGCCTATGCAATTTTCTTTTTGAACTTGGATTATCCAAGAGACTTATATTAACGAGATGGTACCCCATGCATTACTGCAAGATCTTTAAAATATTATTTTAAAAATGCAAATTGAACTTGTATTATCCAAGTGTGACTTATATAACGAGGTGGTACCCCGTGTGTTTCTGTGTAGAATATCATTTCAAAAGAAACTGTAAATTTAGAAAGTATGAAACTGGTTCAAGTCATATAAGAACAAATTGTAAAAATAAAGATAAATGCATGGATGATTATCTTGTGTAGGAATAACATAAATGTTTACATAACTATATCTACATATGGTTTGAAGACCGCCCATAGATTTTAAACAAAATGTGAGATTATAAACTATTAAAACAAATGAAGACTGGCACACTAATAAGAATTTAAACATATATATGACTAAGCTGTGCGACCATGTAAATTGAATAGTCATACATGTCATGATTAAAGTAAACAATATTCAAGTAGTATTTATTTTGAAAAAAAAATGAGGCAAATCAGGCACTGTTTAGGGGTAAATGAAATTAGGCAAATCAAGACCCACATACTTCTGTTACAAATAAATAAAGGCCGCCGCTGCCTGCACAGCTAGTGCGCTCATCATACTGTGCTTGTGCGCTGCCGCTAGCCTGCACCTTGCACATTGCACACGTACGCCCATGCCGTTGCTCCGACGACGGTGAGGGACGATGGCGCCGCCGGTGGAGGGGTGCGCAATTCCGTGGGGGGTGATGGCTGATGCGCCCAGCCAAACCATGACGAAAATGAACTCGGTGAAAAGGACATATGGTACTAATCCTAAACTTAAAAGCTCATTTGTAAGCTCAAGAATTGAATAACCCGTCTTGTAAAATTAAGCTTTTTGATTTGATTTGACGGGTTATTGGCAGGCATACAACTCGATCGTTTTGCATTCCTAATTAGGTTTTCTTTGCTTCACCAACAGAGATTAAAGAAGATATTCTTGCCTTGCAACAGATCGATCGTATTTTCCATGCATGCCCACCACAAAGCTGGCTTTTACCTTTATATGCCCTGGCAGAATCTGTTCCTAACTTCATGTACGTCGCGGGACAACCGATCACCGAACACTGCACACGTATTCTGAATTTCTGATTCCTCACGTTATTATATATGCGATGCTTCCAGATGCATATTGCCAACTCAAAAGGTGTGGTCGTCGATCTTTGGGTGAGCAATTTTTGCATCAGCCGGACGGCCGGTGGTGGTGTTGTGAGACTGATGGGAGTCGATTGCTCTCGCTCGCAACATTGACAGCAGCTAGCACGAAATTTAGAGGAGAAGAAAGAAAGAAGAAAGAAGAAGCTAGAGCCTAGAGATCGAAGAAGCAAGCATGGCGGAAGCGATCATCGGGCCTCTGGTGGTAAAGCTGCAGGAGCTCGCCGTCAGCGAGGCGCGGGCGCTGGTGGCGGTGAACGACGACATCCGGAGCCTCCGGGACAAGCTCATGTGGATGCAGGCCTTCCTGCGTGACGCCGACCCGCGGCGCCGCGTCGTCCCCGACGAGGCCAGCCGGGTGTGGCTGCACCAGACGCGCGACGCCGCCTTCGACGCCGAGGACGCCGTCGACCAGTATTTCCTCCTCGTCGACCTATCCAGGTATCACACTTATATACACGTGTCGTGTGCACGTGACGTGTTAAATCTGTGTGGGTGACTTTTTTCCTCCAACGTTTCTGAATAAATTAATTTCAATAATCACCTCCAATATTTTTTGTTGGACTAAACGTTTTTAAAAAATATCAAAATTTTATGACAACTGATTAATATCATTAAATATATATTTATAATAGTTTTATTTGATATTTTAAAAATTTGTATTTTTAATAAGTTGTGCCGGATATAAAAATATTGAATTAAGGCATCTCTAAAAATAGAGAGACGAAACGAGTATTTTGTTGTTGCGCCCCGAGAAAGATTAGGTCTACTTCGCTATTTTTTTGCATCGCCAATTAAGTTTAGGGACGTGTGATGATTATCTTAAAAATTTAAAGACATTTAAGGGCCTGTATTAACACCGTCTGACAATTGTAGGAACCCACATATATCACTTTAGAAGTTCATAGACTTGGATGACACACGACTGAAAATACATCAAGTTTTCATGACACTTGATGTATTTTTACCGTAGAAACTTTCTATATAAACATAGAATATTACATATCTACTGCATAGATATACTCACAAGGATTCCAAAACCTCTTCATTTTTTATTTTATGATTTTCTATAAATTACTATAAATTTTAGAAGTTTCATTGACCGGGAGGACAAAAAGGTCATTTTCCACTTCGGTTCCACACTTAACGTCCAAAACATAACAGAATACCGACGGAAGAGCACGTGGGTAACGAAAAATTGGCGCGATGCTATACAGGTGAGAACAAACTTTTCAGGGTTATGTAGGAGTCCATCATCTTTTTCAGGGGTATATAGGTAAAACCCCCTCCAAATGACTGTGAGCCGTTCATTTATTTAGATCGGATGGTCACGATCACCTATTACTTTCTAGGAGGTAATAGCTGAAATGTATATTTAATTAATTTTAATTTTATAAAATAGAATAAATGAGGAAACTTTTAAATATAAAAATCTCTTTTCTAGATTTGATTGATGCATGCGTGATCTCTGACTGATATAGTTAGTCTTTTTTATTCTATAACCTTATACTTGATATATTCTTATTACTATATAAAATAAATTTTCCTTTTAACTTGAGAAGAAAATTTCAAATTTCCTTTTTTTACAGAAAGGAATTAGCATATGGCTATCAGTCTCATACAAGATCATTACCAATCTAGAAATAATTCGATGCTCTAATCAATGAATAATCAAGATACATAAGAAGAGAGTTAGAGACACCTCTAATCCTGTTGAATTAGAGCATTGCTTGATCAGTACAAGCATATATGATTACCATGAAATAAAAGTTTTTCAGATTTGGAAATATAGTCTTGCATGATTACATAATTTATTACACAAATTTCAGCTGAAGTGAGTATATCATTTCCCTCAGGTATCCAAGCTGGACACGCACCATTATACGGTTCATTGCTGACTTTACTACACAACTACGTGTGCGGCGCAACCTTTCTAACAAGATCAAAGCTATCAACTCAAGACTTGAAAATATAATTAAGAATAAGGAAACATACAAGCAAATCGAGGACACCAACAAGACGGTTGTTCCATGGAGAGCTTCCACGGCCATCTCTGTTGCTCCAACCAAATTGTAAGTTGGTATAAACAATTATATGACTTTGTTTGTCAACACTACTTCAACAGTACTTTTCAACGAACGACATTGTTTTTCTCTCACAACAAATCAGCATAAGCCAAATTATATTTCTTTATTTTGTTATGTTGATAATAGCATGTGTGCCTTATCCTAGACCTAGAGGAGTGATAATATTGGTGTTCAACTTTATTCTTGGTTATATAATCCCAACTCAAGCTTCCTAACACTAGTTGATGTCTGAGTATGGTTCTTTAGTTCTATTTATTTTTCTTCTATTTGGTATGAGGAAGATGCCTACACACCAAATGCACATGTACATGAGTTTTTTCCACTTTAGATTGACTATTTCTATCTTTTTAGGTCAATGAGATATTAACCTTTGGTCTCTGTAATAATTAGGGATGCCCACATCCAAGTATTTATGTTTGAATCAATACACTTTGATGTGTGAATTCTACTAAAGATGTAAATGTAGAACATAATAGCTTTGTCCTTTTAGTGCTTCTATATATCGGCATGCGTTTACTCATATCTTGTTTTTCTTGGTATTGAATACCCAAGAGCTAGAATAATGTTCTACACACATCCCTAGTGAAAAAAATTTCAGTATCAATTACGTAACTTGATTCAATTCAGTAGTACAATACATTTGGTCTAGTATAGTTCACCAGTGTTTCGTTGAGTATCATACATTTGTTATTAGTATCATGTTTGAATTTTTTTGAAAGTTTATACTTTTAAAACTTATTGCTTTTCTATGCAATAACCTTTCCATAAATAATGGACTACAGGGACAATTTGCTGCAGCCTCCTCTTGTTAGTCGTGAAGACAAGCGTAGAGAGCTCATTTCTGCTCTGCTTGATGACACTGTAATCGATTCTTCTGTGCCGAATAGCACTCCTTGTCAAAAGGTTATCTCTGTGATAGGGCCAAGTGGAGTGGGCAAGTCAACTCTGGTGAGAGATGTGTATGAAACGTTGGAAATCAAGAACCATTTTGTTGAGCAGGCTTTGGCGACTTTCCCACCTTACTCCAGTGCTTCAGATATCCTGAAATTAATCCTTAGGGATCTCAAAGAAGAAGACTTCACATTATCTAAGACTGAGGTCACCAATGAGCTTGATAAGAAACTAAAAGGGAAGCTGTACTTGGTGGTGATAGATGGTGAAGTGAGTTCCACTGATTGGAAAAATATCTTAGGTGCCCTCCCTCATGTAGTAGGAAGTAAAGTTGTGAGAATGTCAAAAGAGACCCTAGAAGATCCACCAACAAACTATAAACATGTTGTCATCTACCTTGACCGTTTTGATAACATTGCTACGACAGAATTGTTCCAGCAGAGAGTGTGCAGGAAAGAGAGCAATCCCGACTACAACAAAGCCATCAAAGATGGCGTTCAAAACAAGTACCAGCAAGACATTTTTGACACAACTGAAGGGCTACCATTAGCAATTGTTCTTCTTTCAGGCCTTCTACGAACAAAGGAGTTTCCAGTGGAGTGGAAAGCTGTATTTGATCATCTTAAATCCAAGCAATCAAAGAGGCTTGATAGCATACTGTCCCTGTGCTTTGATGATCTTCCATATGACATAAAATCTTGCTTCCTCTACTTCGCTGCATTGCCAACAAACATGCTGATTGAAGTGCAAGATTTGGTATGCATGTGGATGGCAGAGGGTTTTCTGAGGCCAAAGGAAGGGTTGACAATGGAGAAGGTTGGTTACCGTTACTTGAAGGAGTTGATTGCAAGGCATTTAATAAACCTAGAGCCTATGGATGAGAATACCCCCGAGGAGGAGCTTGTGACCATCCAAAGCAAAGTCCATGCATTTCTTCAGGTTGAGGCACAAGAGGTAAATTTTGTGGAGATCCACAACAGTGATGACATCCCACCTCTGTCAGCTGCTCGCCGCCTCAGCTTGCAAAATCGCATGGAGAAGTATGCTGCACTAGCCAACCCTATGCCAAAGCTTCGATCCATCTTGTCTAATTTCGAGAAGGAAGAAACAAGCAAGGAAGATGAAGCCGCCGACGATGAAGAGGAAGCCAAAGTGCAAGAATCTCCAACCTGCCTACATTGCTCGCCACATGGAACCACTACCAAGTGCAAGGAGGGTGATGCCAAATATTATCTGCGGCAAGTTTTGCAAACATCCAAGTTCCTACGTGTGATTAACCTGCAAGGCCTTGAAGTTGGTGACAAGTTACCAAATGAAATTGGTGATGTTGTGCACCTGCAGTACCTTGCTGTGACATCCTGTTCATTGAAAGAGATACCACCATCGGTTGGAAGGCTCTCTAGTCTTCAGACACTTGATGTCCGAGATACAGAAGTTAAGGAGCTACCGGTGCCATTCTGGGAGATTAGAACCCTAAGGCATGTGTTTGGTCATCGCCTTGTCTTGCCGAAACGGGTTGGCGACTTGAAGAACCTACAAACTCTTGATACTGTGAAACCTGATGATAAGTATGGTTGGGATAGAAATACCCTTTCAAAAATGGTATATCTCCGTTCCTTGTTCATTTGGGAACTCTCCAAAGGTCATGAGAAAGAGCTAGTTGCTGCTCTGAAAAAACTGAAGTACCTTGTCACACTGACCATACATGGTGATAGTATTCCATCGGCTGTGTTCACTACTAAATCGTCGCTTCGACGACTTGAGGTGGTGGAATTGGATGGGATGCTTGACATGTCAAGTGTACCAAAGGACATGGACATCAAATCATACTTGCCTAATCTACTTCTTTTGTCATTAGAGAACACAATGGTCTCACAGGACTTCATCAACAAGTTGGCTGAGTTGCCCTTCCTTGCTAGTCTCACTCTGGATGGTGGATCATACAAGGATGAACAACTTGTATTCTTTGCTGCTGGATTTCATAGTTTGAGGAGGTTGACGATGGACTTAGAAAAACTGAAGAAATTGGAAATTCATGAATCAGCACTGCCCAAGCTTGCAGATTTTGATATTTTAAACCACTCTAATGATCTGAAAATTGTGATATGGGGTAAGCACGACGTCGTTGAGAAGCTCCTTCGTGAGGATAAAGTACTCTCCAGGAAAATCCAACGGACAACGAGGACCAAACGAGCTGGCGAAAGGAGCTGAATGAATGGATACTTACTAGCTGCTACCAGCGGCGGTAAGTACTTAAGTATATCAAGCCTGGCAATGTAACTTTGTGTGCGCACAATTTAAGATTTAAGCATATATACTATGTATTATTGTAACTTTTCAACCTAATGGTGTTCACTATGTACATAATGGTGTGACAAAAACTAGTTAATTGAATGGCCCTGACAGGTAATAAATGTATATGCTTGATTGTATATATACTACAAACATTTCAACTGCCCCCTTGAGGTCTTGACCTAGGTAAAACACCTACAATCATTTTTTTTTCAATACACACCTAGCGCCTTACAAAAATTATGTGATTCTCAGTTTATATCCACATTTTTTTGGGGGGTGGGGGGCAGAGCTTCATTACTTAAATTGTTTCATTACAATCAGACGGGAGACATCTCTGCAAGAAGCTAGGGGGTGAGTCAAGCCATACATAACACTACTACAGAATCGGCAATCAGTGCCGGTTCAAAACTCCCCTACAGTGGCGGATTTTGAACCGGCACTGACGAATCGGCAGTGATGAGCTCAAGCCATCACTGCCGGTTATGCCAAACCGGCAATGATAGCTCAAGCATCACTGCCGGTTCGTGTTACCAACCGGCAGTGATGCGTGAGCCATCACTGCCGGTTTGTGGCACCAACCGACAGTGATGCTTGAGACATCACTGCCGGTTTGGCTTTGAACCGATAGTGATATTATTTTTTAAAATTGCATTTTTAATTGTTTTATTTTCATCTGGGGTTTAGGGTTTATGGTAGAGGTGGTGGGGTGGGAGATCGTGGAGGTGTTTGCTATCGAACCATTTGATATCGATGTGAATTGAAGGTGGTTGTGGACTAGCGACAATACAAACCCATCACACATTTATAATAATTATTACAAAACATCCAAACAAAACTTAAAGTATCGAATTAATTGTCGCATTACAATAGCCTTTCGAGGCGGTCTTTTCCGTAGATCTTCTTGAAGTCCTTGCTCTTCACAATGGATAGACATCCTTTTGCATACACTATGTCGTTCAGAATAAGAGCTGCTATCTCCTCTTGAAATCCTCTTATCTCAAAATCCACCAACCTATTGTGGCCCCTGTTCTTTGCGCTGTAAATTGATACAAGATGATATTGAGATGCACATACGTAAGATAAAACAATAGAATTAAAATGCGACGCGTACGTACCATGCCATCTCCTATTCCTAGTTTTGCGCCAAAGTAGGCAAGCATTTCCCACATCACATAGAACCCACACTCGTTGTTCCCCATTGGTTGATCTAGGGTCTTGACCTTCTTCATATACTCCGTTATGAATGGTTCTCTCCATTTCTTTTGTATCTTAGGCTCCACATTTCTCCAATCAGGTAACGTCTTCATTCTATGTGACAATGTAAATGAAGTGTGAAGGCTGAGGACCTTATTAATTACAATATCATATGTGATTGAAAAGTGTGGTGATATTGGGTTCACTTACATATTTAGCACTTTGACTAGGGGTTCGATAAGTTTAAGTGGCTTCTTTTTTGAGTCCCACACCTCGATAGTTGAATTTTTAAGACTTATATCTACGAGGACGTAATGGTTGCTGCAATCACAAGGTTCATGTTATTGAATGATATATCAAGAAAAAAACACTTAAGTAAGGGTCGAGAACACATACTCGTAATTGTAGGTTAGTAGTGCGTTTGTTTTGCCGACTGAGAACATTCTTTCAAACTCTATCTTCAAACTCGCTGAGACATACGGATCTTGGAGACCGGCTTTGCATGTGTTCTCATTTACATAGATGGGGTCCAAGAAGTCACAATTGCTTATTCGTTTTTGAAGGCAAAATTTTGCTACAGACCTGCAAAATAAACATGCATGGATATATTCAAATGCAGATCACGTAGTTTATTATAACGTTGTTAGGGTATGGTACTTACATAGTCCATAACATCATAATCTGCACATCCAACGAGCGTCGTTGAAAGAGTTAAAAGTGTTCTTCATAATCAATAGTATGCACAACTTCTTCAAGATGATTAAAAATAAAACATGGAGGGATGCATACTGCGAAGTTTGCATTCTTGTCTTTGCTTCTTTTACTATCTATGATGTAATAATCATGCAACTGTCGCATGTTTGTTGGCAAATTTCTATACTCTTCTTGGCGGGCGACCATAGGCACGCCTAGTTCAAACTTGTATGCAACTTCGGCCTTTTGAAATTCGGTATTTTCAAAATAGAGATTCTCGGCATCCTCCATGCTTATACCCAGTTTTGCGGCCAAGTTTTGTATCTCTAGCTGCTGAAAGGTGTGCATTTCTCTAGCTCTTTCTTGGTTGCTCGGATTTTTGCTTTGCCTTTCAAATTGGCTCTGTTTCTCAGGTATATAAGTCAATCATTTATACAAGGCAAGTTTGGCGGCCTTTTCTGCAATCTGAGCTTGTAGAATATCGTCCTTAGTCGGCACTAGCGGAGGCCTTTTACTAGTCATCTTGGGATCTTTACCAACTGAAGCTGATGACCTCCTCTATTGCGAAGTCGAACCTGATCTGGAGCTAGGGGGCCGTCGAGATCCCAGTCCTGGGGACTTTGAAGCTGGTGGAGGAGGAGGAGGAGGAGGAGGAGGAGGACTCTTCTCCTTTGGCGGTGGGAGAGGAGTCTTCTCCTTTGGCGGTGGAGAAGGAGTCTTCTCCTTTGACGGTGGAGGAGGTGTCGGTGGATCTTGACGAGGAGAGAAACCTCTTGGCGGAGGCGACCGGGATGATTCACTGTCATCATCATCATCCGAAGATGGCTGGTCGTCTAGCTTGATGAAGCGTTTGCGCCAGGCGACATGAGTGCCCAAGTTGTGAACTAGACGTGGCCTATCTTCCTCCACTGGAAAATCAATATGTATCTTATTGTACTTCTTGTCCAATATCTTATCAATGCTGACCCTGGCATACCCGAGTGGCACTGTCTTGCCATGAATGACGTTCTCTCCTATAGGAAATGCTTGTCCGACCGCCACCTTGTCTTTGGTCCACTGCTGGCGGATGTACAACCTGACATTCACAGGTTCTGTGATGTCGTCCACCGGATGAGGAGCATTGACCTCTTCTTCGTCAGGCATAGGGGTTGAGCCACAGCTACTACGGCCCTTGCCGGGCACTGGGCTATTCAAAACCGGGATTGTATGCGGCCCTTGACTCGAACACATGGATTGCATAGCGCTCGCCACTTGAGCAGCTATCCGTGCTTCAAAGCTCTGTTCTAGCTCCTGTCGCATCCTTTGGAACTCCTCTTCTCTTTGCGTTCTAGCCCTTGCCCGACCCCTATAGGAAGCGGATTCACTTTCAAATGCTTTCTCCCAAGGAATTACCCTGGCTCCTCTAGTGCGACCGGGGTGCTCCTTGTTTCCAAGTGCTTGCGTGAGCACGTCATTTTCTCTATCCGACCTGCGGGCCCCTTTATGCACTTCCTCAGTGATCGTGGAAACCTTCTGGAGGAGATCATTGACAGGTTCAGTCCTGGCGGAAAGGCTCCCGTCAGGATTGTATCGTGCCCCCCTTGCGAGTAGGTAGTTCACTGATCTGGGCTGTCAATCGCTTGTCTGAGGCGTAACGCCGCTCTGCTCTAGTGCTTCGACTTGGGCATCCCAATCCGGAATCCTCCTTACGTACCCACGCGATCCTAGGCGGTGAGGATTATTTGACCTAAGCGAGTTTGCTTTGTTTCTTTCGCTTGATGCCTTGGCCTCATCGGATAGCTTGTAAGCCTTGAACTCCTCCCAGAAGTCCCTCTGCTTGTTGAATTCACCTCCCGCAAAATTCGGTTCTTTTTCCTCCTTGATGAGCTTATGCAACTTTCCCTTGAAATTCTTGAAGGAGTGACCCATGATTTCCTTGGCCCTCTTCTTGACTGTCGCTTCATCACAATCATTAGGGAAAGTGAAATACCCTCTGAGCTTGTTCCAAACTAGTTCCTTCTCAACTTCTGGAACCCTCCACGGGTCTTGCTCACTTCCATTCCACTTCCTGTATTTGATCGGGATGAAGTCCCTTACAAGTGCCCCGATGGTACTCTTGTATGGGCCCAATACTTCTCGTGGCTCCACCGGCTCCCCTATTTGATCGAACTGAGAGATGTGCCAGTGTCTAGTTGTCTGAGGGAGCTTTGTTGCACCACGCTTAGTCCTTCTGGAACTCTCACCAGTACTTGGACCTTCCGGCGGAACCTGCTTCAAAATTTATAAATAAGTCCCTATCAAACTTTTATGGCTATATCTACCGTGTTTTAGGTATGACCTAAGTTATTACCTCGTCTCTTTGGCCCTCTTCTAGGTTTAGCATATGGCTAGGGCTCCAAGGTCTTTGATCCCCTTGCTGGTTGTCATCGGCTCCTTGGTCACGTTCAGCACCGCCACCACTAGTTCCTTGGTCATCGGCTTCGGTCGCAGGGCGACGGGTGGTGAATCGGCGCTTAATTGTCATGTTTCTGGACATGAATTTCGATTATTGGTATTAGCTCATAGGTAGATAGATAGACTCAAAAGCCATACATAAGCCATACATAGGTATTATCTCTATCTCTCTATCTCTCTATATCTCTCTATCTCTCTATCTCTCTATCTCTCTATCTCTCTATATCTCTCTATCTCTATCTTTCTCTCTATCTTTCTCTCTATCTTTATATAGAGATTAGTATATAGAGATTAGTCACAATATAAAGCCATAGACAAGTATATAGAGATTAGTCACAATATAAAGCCATAGACAAGTATATAGAGATTAGTCACAATATAAAGCCATAGACAAGTATATAGAGATTAGTCACAATATAAAGCCATAGCCAAAATCTTCCAAAATATTCCACTAATCTATATCTCTAAGTCATGCTATATCTCTATCTCTCTATCTATAAAGCCATAGGTACAAGTCACAATATAAAGCCATGTATATATGATATAAAATTTTGCCATCTATATATAAGTCATGCTATACAAAATGTGCATACATCTATCTATAAGGCATACATCTATCTCTATATATCTCTATCTCTCTACATGTCTATCTCTCTACAAAATGTATCTCTATCTATATCTCTAATCTGTATCTCTATCTCTAATCATCCTCTCCTTCTCCTTCTCCTTCTCTGTGGTTCTCTCTCTCTATATTTCTCTATCTCTATCTCTATCCCCCCTCCTTCCTCCCTATCTCCATGACCAGCAAGACTCCAAGCTCTGTATCTCCCTCCTTCCTCCCTATCTCCATGAAAGCAAGCAAAAGCACTCTGAATCCCATGTAGACATTTCATCGAACACTTTTGGTTCGTGGACATGGAGCTCACCGTGTGGAGGTTTGGGCCAGTTTCCGAGCTCCTGCAGGGCGGGGATTCCGAGCTCCTGCACTGGCTTCGAGCGTCGGCGTGCTCGGGTGTCCTTCTTGGTGGCGGCGTGCACCGGCGGCGTCCAATGCCGGGCTGGAGCGGCGGTGAGGCTGGAGCGGTGGCGTGAGGTTGGAGCGACGGCGTGTGCTCCTGCGGCGGCGGCGGCGTGTGCTCCTGCCGGCGGCAAGTGCTCCTACGGCGGCGTGTACTCCTGCGGTGGCGGCAAGTGCTCCTCGGGCTGGAGTCTGAAATGGCTAAGTGTGGAAGGGCGCGAGTCTGAAAATTTCAGACCGCGCCCTTTCCCTATATACTCGGTCAGATCACTGCGGTTCTTTTTACAAACCGGCAGTGATGTCCCCTATCACTGCCGGTTTGTAACAAGAACCGGCAGTGATCTGATCGCATCACTGCCGGTTTGTAACAAGAACCGGCAGTGATAGGGGACATCACTGCCGGTTCCTTACAAACCAGCAGTGATTTTTATTTTTTTTAAAATTTTCACTTTGCTTTAGAATTCAAATTACTCCTGATTTTTTACTAAAACTTGAAAAACTCTAAACATAGAAGTTGCATACTTTTTAATTCTCTACAACTTTTGCTGAAGTAGTATATTCAAATTCTTTATAGTTTTTGAATTCCCTTTTGAATTTGAATAAGGGTTTAAAATTCAATTACCCCTTTGTAATTACTCCAAAAATTTGAATAGAAGTTGAAAATCTTCCAACATAGCTTTTGCTAGTTTTGAGGAGCTCTACATTATTGCTTATACACTCAAGGTCTAATTATTTATAGTTTTGGAATCCCTTTTGACATGGCATACATCAATCAACAACGTGGTACAACTCAACAATCTCTAGAACTCCATATGATCTCAAATTACTAAAACAACATTTCATTAAGGATTACATAGTTTATGATACTCTAACAATTCACGGTGCAGGCACGATGATGGCCTCATCATGATCACTCCGGAGGTAAGCAGGTTCGTCACCCTCTTCAAGGACATGTAGGGTAACGTCCGCCCCAAAAGGAGCCATTTCTTCATAACCTTTGTACTCTTCTTCGTCTGTCACTCCATCGACACCTACAATCTTCCTTTTGCCTTGTAATACTACATGTCGTCTTCCATTTGTATTGTTATCCCTTGCATAGAAGATTTGCAAAACATCCTTTGCAAGGACGAAGGGGTCATCTCTGTATGCTGTCTTGGATAGATCAACGGTAGTGAACCCATCCTTGTCGGTGTTGATTTCATTCAGCCGGACCCACAGACAATGGAAAAGAGCAACTTTCAACTGATGTCCATAGTCTAGCTCCCATATCTCATCTATGAAACCATAGTATGTTGCCACCACCGTGCCGTACACATCGTGGGCGTCGAAACGAACACCACTGTTTTGGTTCGTGCTCTTTCCGTCCTGTTTTTTTGTGTTAAATGTAAAACCATTTATTTGATATCCTTGGTACATCATTAGCGTAGTCGAAGGTCCGGGGGCTAAGAGATCTAGCTGACATCCCGTCACCTTTCCTAGCCTTTAGCGTCAAAACTAGTCACCGAATTCCTCCTTATGTTTTTTCTCAAGCCAAGCCTGTGACCTCCCTATGTGCTTAATTTGCAGAAACCGCTTGTGCTCATCAATGTATGCCATCACACCGTCGGCCTGCTGGAGAACAGCGAAGTGTGCTTGTCTGAAGGAGACGACTTCGTCCATTTTGACAACTTTCTCACCTATTGTTCCTTTGCCCCCTAGTCTTCCATCGTGATGAGATACTGGAACTCCAACCCGCTTGATGTCCAGATAATATGTGGAGAACTCAATAGCCTCCTCTGTTGACCATCCTTCTACCATGCTCCCTTCTGGTCTGAATTTATTCCTAACATACCGCCTGAAAACTTTCATCAGCCTCTCGAAAGGAAACATCTGGTGTAGGTACATTGGGCCAAGGGATTTTATTTGATCCACAAGATGAACAAGTAGGTGCACTGAAATGTTGAAGTAAGTCGGTGGGAAATGCATCTCAAGCCTGCATATAATCTCGGCTATCTCCTGCTTCAGGTGGTCTAACCTGTCCACTTCAATGACCTTTTCAGAGATCACGTTGAAGAACGAACACAACTTTATGATTGGAGCGCGGACCTTGTCGGGGAGGATACCTCGCAGGGCAACTGGGAGCAGCTGAGTCATTATGACATGACAGTCATGGGCCTTCATAGAACCATAGTTAAACTTAAGTTCACTCATGTTAACTAGCCTCTTCGGGTTCCCACAGTAGCCACTCGGTACTTTGAGATCATTGAAGAAAGAAATAAGCATTTCTTTTTCCTCCTTTTTCAGTGTCCATGATGCCACCGGAAGTTTCAAGTGGTCATTCTCAAGAGTTACTGGGTGTAACTCCTTCCTGAGGCTCAGGTGTTGCATGTCCAAGCGTGTCGCGAGAGAATCCTTGCTTGTTCCCCCGGTGTTCATCAACGTGTTAAGTGTGTTACCGCACACGTTTTTAGTTATGTGCATTGGATCAAGACAGTGACGTACACTCAAAAGTGGCCAATAAGGTAGTTTTCAGAAGATTGATTTTTTCTTCCAGATACTATCGGTTGGCGCTGCTACTGCCCTGTCCCCCTTCCCAAGGACAACATTTGTGAGTTTGCTTAATTGTTGAAGCATATGTTTCCGTCTCGATACTTTGGAGGTCCACGTTTCTCAGTAGTCCTATTAAAATCTTTTGTATTCCTACGGTAAGGGTGATCACGACGTAGCAACCTACGGTGTCCCATGTAGACCATCTTCCTGTTTTCTGGTAGATGTGTAGCATCAGTCTCGTCCAAGCACTCGACACACCCAGTGTATCCTTTTGTCTTCTCTCCAGACAAGGAACCTCGCCCTGGTAGGTCGGTGATTGTAGCGATAAGTACAGCCTTTACCGTGACATGTTCTTTCTTGTACTCATCCCAAACATCCTTCACACCCGTCTCCCACATCTGTAGTAGTTCATCGATCACTGGTTGTAGAAGCACATCAATATCATTATCAGGTTGTTTTGGTCTTTGGATTAGTAATGGCATCTGCACGTATGACCGTTTCATACAAAGCCAGGGTGGAAGGTTGTATATACATAGCGTCACTGGCCAAGTGCTATGATTGGTTCTCACCTGGTCAAACGGGTTCATCCCATCCGTGCTCAAAGCAAACCACAGACGTCTTACCTCTGCACCGATGTTCTTATAGAACATAGTGTTGATAGTCCTCCAGTCCGACCCATCGGCGGGGTGTCTCATCATTGAATCTTTCTTTCGCTCTTCGCCGTGTCAACGCAACAACTTGGCTGACTTCTCATTTGCAAACAACCTATGCACTCGTGGAGCTATAGGAAAATACCACACGGTCTTTACTGGCCCTCCTCTGGTCTTGCTTCCATCATTTGATGGTCCTTGCTTGTATCGGGGAGTTTTACACTTGGGACACGCATCCAAGTCTTTGTATTTCTCTCCACGGTACAATATGTAGTCGTTGGAACACGCGTGGATTTTCTCAACCTCGAGGCCAATTGGGCAAATCATTTGCTTCGCAAGGTAAGTCTTTTCTGCTAACTCGGCCTCTGGGAACAGTTTATGTAGTATAACTAACAAGTTATCGAAGCCTTTATCACTCAACCCATTCGTTGATTTGAACTCCAATAGCATCATGTTGGCTTCCAGTTTGCTTATTGGGCAGCCCGGAAACAATGGTGTTTTCGCATCCTTTCTCATCATCTCTAGTTTTTTCAACTGTGAAGCACTAAGGAATCCCCCATACACATCATGTAGAAGCTGTGAAATACCATCATTTTCCTCAGTGTCGTCAGCTAATGTATTCACAAACACATTATCATTGGTAGGCACATCTTCTGTGTAATCATGAATAGGCAATAATGCTACACTAGGCATGAGCACATCATCATTAACATTTTCACCAACCTCCCCATGCAAAGTCCAAATCGTGTAGTTTCTCATAAACCCCCTTGTGATCAAGTGCAAACATATATGCTCCACGTCGCCCTATTTTCTCGTATTCTTGCAGTCTTTGCATGGACAGAATAGAAGATGTGAGTCCCCAGCATTGACTCTAGCTCGCTTGATGAAATCGTCGATGCCCGTCAAGTACCGTGGGTCTGTATGTGACAGATCGTACATCCACCCTCGATCCATGTTTGCACTGATAAAATAAGATGAGCAGAGCAGAGGAAACATAGGAACATATTAATAGAAGCATTTTTGAACAATATTCTTCGATATAATTTGAATTTGGTCGCGCTATAAAAATAAAGAGAACAAATAGATAACAATGGAATCATGGAGTATTAAATGTAAGTATTAAATACATGTATGGAGTATTAAATCTAAGTAATAAATACCGAATCTATTCCACATCCTATCATATCTTTCATGCATGTATTGAGTATTAAATGTAAATAATAAATATAACTAATTACAATTTTTATCCATAATTTTCGAGACGAATCTTTCGAACCTAGCTACTCAATGATTATACAATAATTACCCAATAAAAACAAAGTGCTACAATTTTTCTAAATAATTTTGGATCTAAAAGCTACAAAAAATTGACATAAATTGCAACATCCCTGTTCTTATTATGAAAACTAGCATAGCTCTAACACAAATTGACACAATATAAACCAACAATGCTAAAGAATTATGCTTGTTACTAACCAAGAGCAAGAAAATATGAGGATCCAAGAGTGAAGAGGAGCCAACAATGGAGATCAAGAAATCCACCAGCCGCAACAATGGAGAGATGGAGCTCCTCACGCACTGTTCTGCACCGTTGGAGCAGAGGAGGGACAGGAGCTCGCGTGCCTTATATTGTACAACGTTTCACTGCCGGTTGGAGCTACGACCCGGCAGTGAAACACCACATCACTGCCGGTTCGTGGCTCCAACCGGCAGTGATAGGGCCGAGAGGCATCACTGCCGGTTTAAGCCACGAACCGGCATTGATGTGGTGTTTCACTTCCGGTTCAGCCTTTGCCCCCAATAATTGGGGGTCTGTCAGAGGAAGAACCGGCAGTGAAGGGGCATCACTGCCGGCCCAAACAAAACCGACAGTGATGGACCGACAGTGATTGTTGATTCTGTAGTAGTGTAACTTTGCCTATGATACATGCTGAGCAGTGAGCAGTGAGCACACAGATGAGCCTCAAAATTTGTCGATCTCCTGGTGCGTCACTACACTGAAGGTGGTGAACGCCATCACCATCTCCTCTACGTCCTCCATAATTGTAGCAACTTCTTAGCGGAACTTCCCTCGGTGGGCTCGGTTCCTCCATAGCGAGACCAGCTCCTCGTCATCATCTGTCTCCACTAAGATGTGTTTTTGTATTCCTCCGGGATTAAGTGAATACCATCCGTAATGCCTCCACTTCTGCTAGCAATGTTGAGCCAACTAAATTGATCCACACCGCGCTGAGTCCACTCGAAAAATGGGAGTCCCAAGGTACTTCTTGCACAATGCCTCTTTTAGTATATTGGTATGGCTTGCTTTATCTCACCTGTCATGGATTCATATATCACAATTAACACTGAAGAAAATGGCTTGTTTAGAAGTATTTACCATGTTGCCTGATCATTCCTGATAGACACAGAGAATGTCTGCTAGACACACAGTTGTCCCCTTCGCTTTTTAGAGTGAGTATTCCTGTCCTTAAACTCTTAAAAGTTCACTAGGTTCAAATATGCACCTCGATTTTTTCCATGGCGGGAGAGAAGAGGGGAAGAAGTTGACCACCTCGGGTACATTTGGGTTCGCCGAAACTTCACTGACGTGGAGCTCCGGTGATTCGGTGAACCCTAGCGCACTGTGGCGGGGTGGTGGGTGGCAGCGGGGCGAGGTCGAGGACGAGCTTGGGGAAAAAGAAGAACACCGCAGGAGCATGCTCATTGTGAGCAGAACCGCGGTGAAGAAGACCTTGGTGAGGGAGGGAAGAGCCATCATGTGAAGAAGTACTACTACACAAATAATTTTTTGAGGCACTGTCCAAATAAGTAGGATGGCTTATATTTTTAACAATCAGTATGCCAATTGAACTATTTATATTGTAAGTTATGAAAATTTTCAACTTAATCTGTGAATTGAATACTTATCATTTAGTGCATGTGTACTGAATTATGTTGCAAAATTTTACAATGTCTACCGAATTAGCAAATAATAGTTTTCCGAGTTGCATATGAAACTTTTTATGTAGTCCCTTCGGTAAAGTTTTAGATTCACCATGTATTATAGATCATCAAATTAAAAGACAAGTTTTTAATTATTTTTTTTTAAAAAATAGAATTGTCTGTCTTCTAAGCATCATCCTTAGATAATGTATTTTATTAATCCGGGTCTCTATATTCATGAAGTGTGTCAGAACCATACAAGACCACTTAAATTCACACCTTAACAAAGAGAATAATAATAAAAAAAACTACACCCTCGGAGCATCCTGTAAGTTTTTTTTTGCCCCTCACTTCTAATGATTAATTTCGGGACTATGTTTTTTTCGAAACTGAACCGGCAGGAGAGCTGCCTGTTGTATTAAAAAGGAGGTAGCCTAGAAAGGCACTATACAACCATGTACAAAACCAAAAAAAAGTCCAAAGTCCTCGATTTTGGAGAGTTTACATCAAGCGTGCATTAATAAGTTTGAGACGTGTTTTGCCCCCGCCAATGCCCACAGACCAGCTTCATCCTTGATTTTTTGGAGGAGTTGTGTTGGTGCGGACTCCTTGTGCTCGAAGATTCTTGCATTTCTTTCGTTCCATACCTTCCAACAGATGAGAATGATGACGGAACGGAGACCCCGTCTTGCCGTCGAAGGTGTGTGATCTATGTTGTTCCACCAACTGTGTACCGAGTCTCCTAGCACCCAGGCAGAAGGTCGCAGCTGCTCAATACCCAGCCAAATTGCAATCCCCTCCTAGATAGGTCTAGTGTAGCGACAGTCTTGAAAAAGATGGACGTCAGATTCTTGACTACGTCTACACAGAGGGCACACTCTGTTGTTCGGCCATCTCCACGCTTGCAACCTATCAGCGGTCCAGATTCTATTTTGGATGGCGAGCCATGCAAAGAAT
>CM039132.1:54214378-54232826 GCA_022036555.1 Microstegium vimineum | reverse complement strand
TTTCAGGAATCTTAATAATGCTACGCCGATGGATGGCTACCCGATGCCCGTTGGCGATTTGCTGATCGATGCTGCTGCTGGACATCAAATTATTAGCTTCATGGATGGTAATGCTGGGTATAATCAAATATTCATGGTTGAAGAAGACATATCCAAGACTGCTTTCAGATGTCCTGGTCACGTCGGTTTATTCGAATGGGTAGTCATGACATTTGGCTTGAAGAATGGCGGTGCTACTTATCAGAGAGCAATGAATTTCATCTTTCATAAGTACATTGGTACTATAGTTGAAATCTATATTGATGATGTGGTGGTTAAGTCTGGAAATTTCAATAAGCATCTTGCCGATTTGCGAAAAATATTGGAGTGCACGAGGGAGCACGGGATGAAGATGAATCCTAACAAGTGTGCGTTTGGTGTATCGGCAGGGCAGTTTCTGGGCTTTATGGTGCATCAAAGAGGCATCGAGATTGGCAGGAAATCCATCGATGCAATCAACAAAGTGGATGCTCCTACAAACAAGATGAGCTGCAATCTTTGATCGGCAAGATTAATTTCATCAGAAGGTTTATATCTAACTTATCTGGTAAGATTAAATCTTTTAGTCCATTATTGAAGCTGAAAG
Source organism: Microstegium vimineum (assembly GCA_022036555.1). Classification (NCBI taxonomy): domain Eukaryota; kingdom Viridiplantae; phylum Streptophyta; class Magnoliopsida; order Poales; family Poaceae; genus Microstegium; species Microstegium vimineum. The sequence continues at coordinate 54,232,201 of CM039132.1, read as the reverse complement.
CCGATCAAGAGTTTGCATGGAAAGAAGAACAGCAGTTGGCCTTGGAGGAGATCAAAAAATATCTGGTGAACCCTCCAGTCTTAGTTCCACCTCGACACGGGAAGCCTTTTAGGTTATATTTGTCTGCCGATGACGGTGTTATCGGGTCAGCCTTAATTCAAGAATTTGAAGGGAAAGAACGTGTAATATATTATCTGAGCAGAAGGTTGGTGGATGCTGAAACCAGGTATTCGGCCATAGAGAGATTATGCTTATGTTTATATTTTTCTTGCATAAAATTGAGGCATTATTTATTGTCGGCTGAATGCACTATTATCTGCAAAGATGATATGGTTAAGTACATGTTGTCAATGCCGATATTGAGTGGACGAATCGGCAAGTGGATTTTGGCACTGTCAGAGTTTGACCTAAGGTATGAATCGGCTAAGGCAGTTAAAGGTCAGGTAATGGCCGATTTTGTTACTCAGCATTGCAATTTGGTGAGCTCTGTAGAGATTGCTCCTTGGACTTTATTCTTTGATGGGTCTACGTGTAAAGATGGAGCAGGCATTGGTATTCTCTTAATTTCACCCCAAGGACGAAAGTATGAGATCTAGTTGCCGATTGTTGCTACTTCAACGAACAATCAGGCTGAGTACCAGGCTTTACTGAAGGGGTTGGAACTACTCAGGGAAGTACGTGCTGATGCTGTTGAAATCTTCGGTGATTCCATGTTGGTGATCAACCAATTGATTGGGACGTATGAATGTTGAAGTGAAGCTTTAATTGCAACCCATGAGAGGTGTTTGCAATTGTTAAAAGAGTTCAGAGAGTACTGCCTGGAGTATGTTTCTAGATTGCATAATGAAGAGGCCAATCGGTTAGCATAGAATGCCTCAGGGTATCAGCCAATTCGAGAAGTCATGACATCGGTAACAGTTGCCGATGACTGGAAAAAAGAGATTGCCGATTACTTAAGGGATCCATCTAAGAAAGTTGAAAGGCGTCTAAGGTTCCAAGCCACTAAGTATGTACTCCTTGACGATAGGTTGTATTATCGGATGATTGATGGAGTCCTGCTTAGATGCCTTGGTAAAGAGGAGTCAAGGGAATTGATGGGTGAGATCCATGAAGGCGTGTGTGGAGCACATCAATCGGCATTCAAGATGAAGTGGATGATTAGGCGGAATGGATATTATTGGCCGACAATCCTTGAAGATTGCTTCAATTATTTCAAAGGGTGCCAAGATTGTCAGAAGTTTGGTAATGTCCAGAGGGCACCTGCATCGGCAATGAATCCTATAATCAAGCCTTGGCCATTTAGGGGATGGGCTATTGATCTCATCGGACAAATTTATCCGCCATCAAGTAAGGGGCATAAGTTTATACTTGTTGCTACCGATTACTTCACTAAATGGGTTGAGGCAATTCCTTTGAAGAAGGTGACATCGGCAAACATGGTGGATTTTGTTAAAGAGCACATTGTTTACCGATTCGGTATTCCTCAAACTATTACTACCGATCAAGGAACCATGTTCACATCGGGAGAGTTTGATGAGTTTGCCGCTAGTATGGGGTTCAAGGTATTAAACTCTTCTCCTTATTATGCTCAAGCCAATGGTCAGGCTGAAGCGACTAATAAGGGAGTTATTAAGCTTATAAAGCGCAAGATTGAGGAAAACCCTAGAAGGTGGCATGTGGTGTTAAACGAAGCCTTATGGTCATATCGGATGGCTTGTCATTGCGCAACCAAAGTCTCGCCGTATCAGTTAGTCTATGGACATGATGTTGTCCTGCCTTGGGAAATTAAAACTGGCTCTAGGAGATTAGCTTTTCAAGATCAATTGACGACCGATGATTATGCTACTCTAATGAAAGACGAGTTAGAGGACTTAGTAGGCCACCGGTTAAGGGCATTGATCAGCATTGAGGAAAACAAGAAGAGGGTTGCTAGATGGTATAACAAGAAAGTTAAAGTAAAAGACTTTGCCGATGATGATTTGGTTTGAAAGTTGATTTTACCGATTGGGACTAAGAGTTCTAAGTTTAGAAAATGGTCTCCTAATTGGGAAGGTCCTTATCGGGTAAAACAATCTGCTCCTGGCAATGCTTATATTCTAAAAACTCTCGAAGGAGTTGCATTCTCTAGAGCGATCAACGGTAAATACTTAAAGAAATATTACCCTAGCATATGGGTAGACGCATAGTGCTCAGTTGAATGCCGATGAAAGAAAGATTATATAAGCATCGGTAAAAGCGTATTGACATTATATTACAGGAGCCAAAATCAAGTATCAACATTACATTTGCTGATACAATGAATAAGTTATAACAAGGATTGAATGGCTGATATCGCACGCAAGCGAATTTGCTCTATCTCATTCATCTCCTTGGCATCGGCATCGGCAGAGCCCTCGACTGGCTTGATCTTCTTCTTTAGTAAAATGGCTTGTCGAGCGTTCTGGTCCCTTTCTTGCCATAGAACCCTGATGGTATCGGACAGTTGGGCTTTTTGCTGATTGGCTATGTTCAGGGCTTCCTCAACCCTTTGTAACTCAGCCAATAGCTCTTCCTTCTTTACCGATAGCTGAGTGATTTCTTGATCAAGGTTGGCGCTGGAGACTTCTGCTTGGCTGATGCTCTTGTGCTTTTCATCGGCAATACCTTTGAATTTGAGCTTCTCTTCCTCAGCCTGAGATTGGGCGACCCTATCAGCTATGCGACGGGAAAGCCTCTGGTATTGGATTTGCTTACTGTCAAGAAAGGTTGCCTGGAAAAGAGTTTCCTCCATATCGGTAGGGAGATGGCCTTGGATATCTTTGAAAGTTATCCTTGCTGCGGTTGAGTCCTGAATAAGCTGGGATGTGTCCTGTTGCAGCAAGGAAAGCAGCGCCTCAAGCTTGGACTTGATCTCTGCCGATAGAGTTGGAGCAGAGCTTTCTTCGTCCTCATCGTCATCGGGAATATCGATAGCAAAGGAGAATAGGTTGTCTGCTCGAACGGGGCCTTCTTGGTGCTCCTCCTTGTCCTGAGGGTTGATGCCGAAAGAAAAGAGGCTATCGGGGGAATCTTGGGCCTGAAAAAGAAGAAATTAAAATGTGCCGATCATAAGATTGTACCATAAATTTTAAGGTGACCGACTTACCATCTTGAAGCGAATTTCTTGCCCGGGACTCGGCATACTGGATGGTCCAGCTTCGTCCTGAAAATCGGCAGTAGTTGCCAATGAATGAGCTTCTGCTTGGGGAGCAGTTGTTGCCGTTGGTGCTGGCGACGTTGTTGCTGGTGTTGCCTCCGCTGTGGTGGCCGGCTCCTGTGGTGGCGACACCGTTCTTTCATCGGGGATTTCGGCTGGTGCCGATGCCGATGTCGCCTCCGCTGCTGCAGCAGGTGGAATTGTCTCCTGATCAGGGACATCGTCCAGCGGATGATCAAGAATTGGAGCCGTTGACGGTCCTGCCGATGGTGCATCGGTGGTTGGTGGTGCAATTGGAGCCGATGGCGAAGATGGGGAAGCCAGCCTCAGACGCCTTCTCTTCCTTGGCGCGACAGCAGGAGATCCAGCCCATTTCGACGAAGCCTGGGGGCATCGGTGGGGTGCTTGTCTACTTGGAGCAGCTGCTGATGAGCTCATAGCCTGAAAATATTTAGTGCAAGTTATACAAAGTAAATTATGCCGATGAAACGATATGTAATCGGTACAGGTGAAGATGAGTTTACTGTAAAAACCCGCGTCAGGGAAGCAACAGCGGCCGATGTAGCCTTGGTTTTTGCAGGCGTCGGTGTAGGTACCTGCTGAGGAGTGAAGGCAGCTAGCGTGGGGGCCTTATTGCCGATGAGTGAGATGGGACTCATCATCCGAAGATTGAAGGGCTTGCCACTCTTGCTCATCGGGGGAATTGGATCGTCAACCTGTTGAGGATAAAGGGGTCAGATGCCGATGGTAAGAATAAAGTAACGAGGAATGCATCGGAATAAAAACTTACCGCATCGTCAGGAATGACGTGATTGACGTCAATTATGTTCCGATAGTAGTGCGATGACTTGGCAAACAGTTGACACCTCCATTCTTGCCACAAGACTTGTACTCATTTGTGATGAAGGAGGTTGGTGACCAGGAAGACAGATCAAGGTCTGATACATCGGCACTGGGAGGGAGATTGACGACTTTGTTCCAGTCTAGCGCACTAGAGATTGTCTGTCTGGGCTTCACCACTTTGGAGTAGCAGAGCTTAATCGGCAGTTGGCCGAATGCCAGTTGTCTCCCTGCTGCCGATGGGTAGTAGAATTCAAACGATGGAGGGGTATTCTTCCCGGATCCGAAGATGTTCACTGGGATAGCACGGGGGACAATACTGGCCTTCATGATTGTTTGGTTCTGAGGCACATTCCCATCGGTAAGATTGAATAGCAGCGGGAATTGATTGTTCTCATCGACATATGGCCACCAGAGCCGCTCTAAAGCTGAGATTCCATTGTAGAATTTCTGAAAGAATAGACCGAATTGCTCCGCATCGGCATCGGTCCCTGGCAGCACTATAATGGCCTCTCCGAAGTTGAGTGGAGGGCGAGTTGTCGATTCATCATCCCTACACTGGTAATCTTCCGATATGTCCCTCGGGAATTGTTGAGCGAACAAGTTGAACTGAAGCGCTTTCTGCATATGTGCGTTCAGCCACATGTTGATGAACCACCAGGGACCACCCCCAAGATTGCCGATGGGTTCACCTAGCAGTAACTTCTGGGATACTTGATGTAAAAGACGATATACTGATCCGAGAAGGTATCTGCCCAGGGGAAGCCTTGTTCCATCGGCAAGGAGTTCAGCTGCCGGAAGGTGCATAATGGTGGGTCCAACTGCCCTGCTGCAGAAGATGAATTTTTCTAGCCACATATTCAGAAATGTGGCGTGCTCCCGCTGGTTTACCGATCCTGTCTTCTGGTACTCGTGGATATAGCCTGTCCAGCCGTCGATGTTCCGGGTGTTCACCTTGTACTCAGCTTTTCTGTTGAACAAGGTAAAGGTATCGGCAGAGGAGACGTCCAAGCCGGTCAACATATGGATATCGGCAAGGGTAGGGGTGGCTGGTCCGTGTCGGAAAAAGAAAGCGTTCATGGTGTCCGACCAGAAATAGGAGGCAGCTATCAGCATATTCTCATTTTTCTCCATATCGGCAATGGAGAGCCTAATGCACTGGTCCAGATTGCGCTCTTGCCAATAGACTTGCTGCGTCCTAGCGACCCTAAGATACCAATTCTTCCACCCCTTGGTAGGCTTGGGCCATGACCGGAAAGCATCCTTCCATAGTCCTAAACCGAAACATTCAGATCTAAAAGGGATCCGATTGGTTTCCGCGTTGATTATGTAACTGGGATCTGGATTCCCCATTGGTCCTAAGCAGGTAAGCTGGACTGTTCAAGAGGGATTACTACCTTGTTGTACAGTTCCTAGGGTTCGGAGAAAAGAAAGGAATGAATCAGAAAAGAAACATATAAGATTATGGATTCGTACGGGAGAAGAACCAGCAGGAGATTGGATGAGGAGGAGAGTAGATTTACCTTGGGGATGTCAACTTGGATCGCCATTGAAGCAGGAGGAGTTTTTGCGGTTCGTCCTTGGATTGGAGAAAGCACTGTTGCTCGGGCTCGAACAGGTGCCCTTCGGGGGCGTCGCCAGAGGTTGAAGACGAAGGCAGGTGTGAAAGTAAAGTGAACTCGGGGTGAAAAGGCAGATTGGATCCTAGTAACTTTTATAAGCTTAGCCAGGGTTATTTTGGGATTTCGGGTCACACTATGCAGGAATGTGGAGAGGCCTGCGGTGGATGTGCACGGCAATCAAGGAGATTTGCAACTGTTTGTGCTATAATCGAGGGATTTTATTATTAAATTGTGGCTCTGCGCGCGGGGATCGAGGAAGTTGTGCAGTTATCTCGAAGACAACGGCTACAGTAGAGAGAATTTCGGCGCGTAAAGTATTATACACTCCGAAACTGGGGGGCATGTGTTGACACCGTTTTTCGGCACGTGTCAAATGAGCTAAGACTTGTTGATCAGCAGCCATTGTCCATCGGCATCGGGAAATCATGAGTCAATATTGCCGATGAGAGTATGCTACGAGAAGACTAAGTGTGCTGCCGATGAAAGCCAGAAGCCTCAGATGTTGCCAATAGGAGTTGAATGGCTCACCAGAGGGCGATTGCCGATGCCGATGCCGATTGCTGGCAGGGATTACAAGTTACCAGTACAAGGTTGCCGATCGGGGAGCATTGACGATGCCGATGGGCATGGGGTGCCGATGAGTACAGGGTGACTTGGCGCTTGATGTTAGCAGAAGACTACAGGAGGCCAAAGAAGGAAGTCGTGGGTTGAAGGGATCTGCCGATGGAAAGTTTTCATTGAAGGAAGGACATAGGGAAACTGGTGATTTTATACCAGTATTATTATAGTAGTTTGAGTTCGGCTCATGCATGAGTCTTTTATTTTCCTTTAAAATAGGTTTGTTTATTTAAGGAAATAATATTATTGTTTTAGATCCGACTCCTGCGGGAGTCAGTTTCCTTAAAGTTAGGAGTTTGTTTTAGGAAGGGTACGGGTCGTATCTCTGTACAACTCTCCATGCGGGAGTATAAATATGTGCCCAAGGGCTGCGTGTAAACATATCAATCCAATATCAAACAAACCAATTTTATTCTTATTCTACTTTTTATCGCAATTTATCTTTATTGCATTAGTTATAGATTATCAACGAGTTCTTCAAGCTTCGACGAGCTGCATCAACTTGATCTCCGTCAAATCCTTGCAAGTTCCGCATGGGAGTACCTCTGAGCTTTGGCATCCGGGCGCATCGCTGTTGCCTCGTTCAGCTCTGCTCTAGTTATTCTGATCAAGACTCAATCCCAGCATCCGGGGGCGTCGCCGTTGTCTGGATTGAATCTTGTTCTAGTTATCGTCCTTGTCGATTAATTGGTCAAATTGACTGGCACACCTCCGGATATCGAATTTCGGGTATAAGTCCGAGGTGTTCGCAGATCCTGACGCTTTTTGTGTCAACACCTCTGGACCCGCTCAACTCGACTGAGCTCAACTTCTGGCCCTTGAAGAAACAAGGGAACCACCGAAGAAGAAATCGGAGCCTTGCCCGAGATATTCAACTCAGGTACCTCAAGAAGAGGCATACCATTAGGAGGACATGCACCAACAAATTCGGAAGCACCAGCAACGTTGGAAGCATCAGGAGCACAAAGTCCTACAAAAAACAAAACAAGAAGAGTTAAGAGAAAAGAGCAAAAATCTTCATCAACAGGACAAAAGAACCCTACCGTCCCGGGATGAAGCAGGAACATCAGAAGAAGGCCTAAGGAAAGCAAAAACAAATATATTAGGCAAAAACAACTAAGACCTAAAACACTATAAAAAAGGGGGGCCTTGACTTACTTGATTGATTTACTGAAAGAAGCAACAACTTGAGCAAAAGAAAGTTTGGGAATATCAAAAGAAAAATTGTCATCAAGCAGCGAGGAAGAAGAGAGTGGAATAGCCAGAGGCATAGGAGCAGCTTCATTAGAAGGTTGACTAGCAGATGGCCTACGACTGAGAGAACGCTACAATAAGAGAAAGGATATAGAAAGAAGTTACAAAAACAATAAAGGAACTAACAGGCAAAACAACTCGGCTATGAACAAGAAACCTCACCTACAATAACGTTACTTGTGCGGGTGAATGGGCGAGGAGAACGACGACGAGTAGTAGGAGGAGGTTGAACAGGCTGAGCAAAAGACTCAGCTTTCCTTTTCCTAGAAACCAGTAAGACTTGAGCTAACCGAGGATCAGGAGAATACAGTACATACCCTTTAGTATTACATAATCCAGAGATCAACCTAGAATAAGAGCCTGAAGCTACAGTAACCTCAGTAGCAGCTTCAACAGGAACATCGGCAACAGACCCAAAAGGCAAGTTAAGCCTAAAAGAGTGACCATAATCCTAAGCAAAAAAAACAAAAAGCAGGTTATCAGCAAAGCTTAGTAAAAAAGAAGTCGGTATGAACTAAGATCACTAACCTGAGGAGGAGGATTTCCAGCATCATACTCTAAAATCTGAGGAGGGAGAGCAGACACACCACTCAGACCCTCCCCAAACAATCAAATATATCCTCATCTGACAACTGAGAACCAGGGATAATCCGAGAAGGATTAGAAGAACCAGTGTACTCAAAACCAAGATTCTCCTTCTGCATGAGAGGTTGAACTCGGCGACGATAGAAACTGGCAACCAACCCATTGCTAGTTAACCCAGATTGTTTCAAGAAGCTTATCCAGGTTAGTAGAGGCTTTATAGCCAAAGACTCAGAAGGAGACAAAGACTCATACCCATAGGGAAGAGAAGTTGGAAGAGCAGCAAGATCAGAAGCAAAGTAAGCATCAGGCTTAGAAATATAGAACCACTTATCTGCCCAATCTTTAACTGATTCATAAAGGGTAAAGGGGAAGTAAACGGCCTTCATGCCCTGACGGAACTGAACGGCGCAACAGCCAAAGGAGCGAATAGGCTTACTCTCATGAAATCGAAGGCAAAAGAAATGACAAAAAAGAAGAAGACAAGGAGGGATACCAATGAACGCTTCGCACAAATGCGCAAACGAAGAAAGAAAAAGAATCCTGTTAGGGGTAGATGATGAAGCTGGATTCCGTAAAAACGAAGGAACTCCATCAGGAAATCTGACGGAGGAAAGCAGAGTCCGGCACGGACAAAGGGAACAAAAAGAATATACTGATCAGGAGAAGGGCTGGGAATCACATGCTCACCAGGAACGGAGTAGCCAGAATAAACCCGCCCCTGAAGCAACCCATGGGCAACAAGCAGATCCAAATCCGCCTCTTGAGTTGATGGTTTAGGAGACTGCTTCATTTGACGAGACATCTCGATGAACTCAGGATTCTCTATATGATCCAAGACAATATCTTCATCCACAAATCCAGCCTTGTTCTTGCTCCTATTCTTGTTCTTCTTCACCATCCGGCGGATTGAAGACAACCAGAGCGGCGGCGGCAGTTAGGGTTTTGCAAGCAAAGGGAAGAGTTTTTTACCACAAGGTAAAAAAGAAGAGATAATAAAAGGGTAGATTTATAAGGAAGCGTTACCTACAGCGAAAAGTACAATAATTGAAAAATACCATCAATTACGGAACGGAACCTAAAAGCAGTTAGACAACACCTCCTTTTCAGAATACACAGACAGCTCGCAAAAGAACCCGATCATTGCAAGCAAGACAGATACAAAAACTCGGAAGATTGAGACAACAATTCTTTGATTCCTCATTTCTCAAATACAAGTCTCGAGTACAGACTAAATATAAAGTTACAAACAGACAACTGCCGAAAGGAGCTAGTACAAGTCGGTAGCTAAGAACCCGGTCGAATTCGAGGTTAGGACAACCCGAACCAAGATTCAATATTGACAGACAGAGCCAAACAACTCGGATTTGTGCAATACCCAGCAGAGCAATGCACACCCAAGCTGTCAAAGGTAGCAGAAGTGGAACCCGAAAGCCATTCAAGATTTGTAGCGAGAGACGCAGTAAAACAGTAGTAACCAAATTCAAGTCATACAGATCAGCATCAGCACGCACCAAAATAACACAGCACAGGACTGTTCAAGGAATGCTTCTTCAACCAAGACCGTGAGAACAGTCAGAGGCACTGGATTAGGACACTGGTAGATCGGGCAACGCAACATGCGACAACCTCACCACAAGATCTACATTATTTGCCTCAAAACCGCTCATAGCTTGGTCTTACCCTGAAACCAGATGTCTACTAGTTTCTATCACAAGAGCAAGACCATTCACTAGATTACAACCAACAAAGAGAAGAAAGAAGCCCGGGGCTCGTCAAGCTCGCCCACTACAATATCCATGATACAACAAGGACCTCTTATAAGGAAAAACAGAAGATATGTGACAAGGAAACCATACTACAACTATTTATAGAAAAACAATGGGTGCACATACACCAAGTCCATAAAGAAAGGACAACATCAGCAATAGTACATAAAGAGAGCAGTAAAGGCAAAAGATTCTACAAGGACTACATTGATGAGATACAAACGGCTACAATAAAAGCAGTACATCAGAGTACTAGATAGAATATCCAGAAGAATATTCCAAGGACAATCATACAACCAGGGACACTTATTGGATACCAAAAACAACTCAGTTAGCGATCTTACAGATACAACAACCAGAAGCTACCAATACAAGGCCAGTACGAGCCTCATCTACAACAAGAGATCACAAGTGACAAAATATAAAGGCTAAAACCAAGGACAGATCAGGTCTACTACCAAAGAAGACCCAGCACTTGGTAAAAAACTCACAGAATAAAACAACCCAGAGCTTCCTTAACGCCTGAAGAAAGTCCTAGTTCATAGGCAGAAAGTCACTCCTAGCAAATGAGATTGGACAGCTCCAGCTCTAGCCTTTCCAGCAAGAGTTCGGCGCAAGCATGCACGACCAATCTTGAATACCAACTCAGGAGCAGCAACGGTTACAGCCCAGAGCTCAGCAGACAGATAGAGAAGGCATGGAAGCCACATCACAAGACTTCTTCTACCTCCTACTCCAAACTTCCCAGGAAAGTCTAACCGAGGAGTTAGTCTACCTCCAACTCCTTTCACAAGAATTCTTCTACCCACTCAAATACCAGAAGACGGCACAAGCCCGGGGGCTGCTCAGTTTCACTCAGCAGCATGATCACTAAAAAGAAAGAGGAGAACTCTAGAAATCAAACTACCAGTACAAGTACAACGCAATATATAGCAAGGAAGGACCACCAAAAGCCAAAAGTCACGAGAAAGGAAAGCAAGAAAACAACAAAAGCTGACCAAAGCAAACAGTGAAAGCAAGATTCCACACATCCGTGAAAGCACAATACCTACCCGTGAACAAAATCAGAAAGAAGCAGGGTATTTCAAACCTTTCTGCCGAAAAAGAACTCGGAGAAAGCTCGGGGGCTAGAAATACATACCACACAAAGTTTTTCTCGGATCCTCCGAATACTTGTATTACCAAGTAATCAGAGGCTCGGGGGCTACACTCAATGAGTGCGCCTCTTGTCCAAAAACAAAAGGCGCAAGAAGACTACAAGACAAAGACACAAGAGATCATCCTATGATTTTGCTTCAAGAAGAATTCGGCTTGCTCTCAAGACAACCCGGCACTTTGAAGAAAAATCATGAGATGCTCGGGGGCTTGTCGATGGGATATCCTATAGGGTGCCCATAGACCGGCTTACCTGAGCTTTGGGCCTTTTTCCTCTTGGCCCATGAAAGAAGACAGACGAATGAAACCAAATTCTACTCGGTAAAGACGACAAGACCGAAGCGCAGCTTAGGACTCTAAGTTTGTAACCGAGTAGGAGTAGAGCAATCCTCAGCCAGACCTTGGACTATAAAGGGCTGGTGAGGGCACCACCCGAAAATCATCTGAACATACTACGTGACACCCGATACGTAGAGCGACGCACGACACCTTGTACTACAAGAGCAATAAATGGCGACTCAACTGGACATAGGGTTATTTCTCGACCGTGTCGAGGGCCTGAACCAGTATAAACCGTGTGTCCCTGCGTGTCCAACCACCAAGGTTTCACTATTCGCCGAGGCACGAACTACTATCTCGGGTAACCCCGTGGCAAGCTATCGGTGGTAAAACATCGACATATGGGTCCCATCTGTCATGTAGACGCGAATAGACATGCCCCGGGCACTACTACATAATCTATTTTGCGAAGCGGACGTTTTCGATTTACCGTGGCAGGCAATCGCGTCCGCTGCGGTTGAAAGGTAACGGTAAATCGTGACTTTACCGCAGCGGACACCTGTGTCCGTCACGGTAAATCGATTAACCGAGGCGGGCATGTTAGTATGTCCGCCTCGGTTAAACGTTTCCAAAAAACAAAAAAAATCCAAAGCCCACCGGAGAGCCCGTTCCCGAGCCCACCAGCGAGTCCAACCCTAGCGCCGCCGCGGCCCAGCGCCTCAATCTGCGCCGCCGCCGTGGCTCCACGCGACCGGCGCCGCTGCTCCCCTGTCGAGGCTCCGGCGAGGACCGCGCGCCGCCGTAGCACGCGCGCCGCCATGGCTCCACGCGCCGTTGAGGACCCCGCGCCGTCGTGGCCCGCTGCTCCGCCGAGGACCGCCCTGCTGAGCCCCGCGCGCCACTCCACAAGACGCTCCGCAGGCCGCTCCGCAGGCCCCCGCGCGACGCTATGCACGCCGTCCCGCGCGCCGGTCTACGCGCCGCTCCGATGTGGCCCCGCGACCCGCGCCGCCGCTGTAGCAGCTGCGGCCCCGCATGCCGCTCCGCTCGAGACAGAACAAGCTGTAGCAGCCATGGCACCTCCGCTCGATCTCGGCGGCTTGCTGTGTGGACGTGAGAAACTGAGAATGAGGGAGAGAGTAGTACACGGGGGAGGGAGACAGAAAGTGAGAGGGGGACAATGAGGGAGAGAGTAGAAACTGAGAATGGCGGCGTGGGAGGGAGAGATGGAAGTGGGGTCTGAGTACCCCCAAACCCTAACTCGATATATATACTAGAGCGTGATAATGGGTCGGAATTTGGGCTGTTTGGGCCACTTCTTTACCGCGGCGGACAATATAACATGTCCGCCACAGTAAATCGGTTTACCGCAGCGGACAACTTAAAATGTCCGCTGCGGTAAATACCCTATTTACCGAAGCGGAGACGTTAAGATGCCCGCTGCGGTAAATCGATTTACTGCAGCGGGCAAAAGTGTCCGCCACGGTAAATAAAAAAGGTCCGCTGCGGTAAATCGAGGACATTTACCGTGACGGCAAAATATGTGCCCGCTGCGGAGGTCATTTTGGTGACGCTGCGAAAAATCATTTTTGTAGTAGTGGGGGTCCAATAAATATATGTTTGGACCTGAATAAGACCCGCCATATAGAATTTTAGAAAGTAAAAACTGTATTTTGAGATTTTAATGACCTAGATAACTTTAATCACACCACCGGTAATTAAATTTCACTCAAGATATGATGCCGCGCCGTTGTATGTTGGGCCCGTTTACACGGCGGCCTTTAAGTGATGTTTGTCAACTGCTTGCTACGATCGATAGCGTTGCCGCTGGTTCCAGCCGCCCCATTAATTACTTGCACGGCCAAGGAAGATTTCTTTCTGCTGGTGCGAACGATCGAGAGCCTGTTCGATGATCCCGTGAACGAACGGAGCAGCGCATGCAGCAATGTCTGGTCAGGTCATGGCGTAGCGTCGTCAAGATACAAAAAAACGGGCTGTGTGGCGATCGACACACGCGGCTCGATCGCGTCATTTGCGTGGTAGATCGAGCGTCGTCCGAAAGCAGCGTGCCAGTAAACCTCTCTCCGTCGTACGTGTTCAGTCGATCCAGCAGTAGTCTCATCCAGTGCATCGATCATTGCATATTGGGCTCTCGATCGGCTCTCGCGATCGTGCCATAACGGACTCCTCTCCTATCCATGGTTGGCCGGAGAGAGATGACGATACATCAGCGTACGTGCCGGCGGCGCTGGACGGCACAGCCAAGCTGCCGATCGAGAGTTCTTGCCCAGGAAGCATTCATATCCAAGCCTACTGCACGCCTACCCACAGGCTGCTCCGAAAGCGTACGTACGTATCCGCTGTGTAGCTAGTGCAGATCGTTAATGCTCAACGAACTTGCATATCCAAATAATCGCATTAATTAACTTCGTATCTGTCACGATGGAGCAATAATTTCGACATTATCTCGTTTCCTTGCGCTAGCTGTCGAACGAACATGTACAGTTTCTTTGCCACACGGAAATCATGATATGTCGTTCTTTCTGCTAGATATATGATAGGAGAAAATAAATGACAGATGAAAATGTTCAATTTTTGTTGTTACACGAAATTTATCGATAACGTCCACGTTATCCTTTCCTCACGCTGTCAAACATGCATATATAGATACGCAAAAACAAAAGAAAAAAAATATGTACATAAGGTGAGGTTTTTTTTGTGCATAACTAAGCCAACAGAACTATATATACTACAAGTGTCATATCATGTCATGAATAGAAAATATTGTGCTACATACTCCCTCATCCTGAAATATAAGGTGTGCACGCATTTTTAAATTTTGTTATCTCTAACCAACAATTAGTCTAATTACATGATGATATAGGAAATATAAGTCCCTCCGTATCCTAATTAGATAATATTTTGGACATCGACACAGTCTCCCAACCACAACTTTGACCTCTTGTTTTTATAAAAATATTTATGGAATAATGATATATGTATACTTTTATGAAAGTATTTTTCAAGACAAATTTATTCATATAACTTTCACATTTGGAATCTCAACAACTTAAAAATTATTGGTGATTTATATTCCCAATGTTTGACTCAAAGCTTGTCCAAAATGTCATCTAATTATGATACGGAGGGAGTATGCACATATTTTAAAATTCAAATTTTATTATCTTTGGCATAACCCAACGAAACTACTACATACACTTGGCATATATCATAATTAGGAAATATCGACCCACACTGTCACACCCCAAAATTTCTATTTTGGGTTGTGAATAGAAAACACTAGATAAAATAAAAAGATTTATGTTTTTCCTAAAATTGATAAGAATTATTTAGGTTTTTAGTAAATAAAAATGTGCAAAATGTAAATTTTAAAAATGTTTTCAATTGAATACAAAAGGGGTGTTGCATTCACGCCTTTGCATTTAAATTTAATTGAGTGATAAACAATTTAATAAAACTCAGTTTTTGGTCCAAAGCAATTTTGATCTATTTATAAAATAAATAGAGTTTTAAAAGATTTTCTTAAAAACAACTTCAAAGTTTGATTTTCAAAACTCAGAAAATGATTTATAAAGTGTTTCAAAACTTATTTGGATTCAAAAGGATGTGAAAATGGTTTTCAAAAAGAATTAGCAAAACAAAATAAAGGGACTTTCTTTCTTTCTCTTTACCCTCTCTCCCTTCTGGCCCAGCTCAGAAACGAGCCCAGCTCACCTCTCTCCCACCCGCACTTCCTCTTTCTCCACCTCGGCCCAGCTAGCCGGCCCAACAAATCCGGCCCACGCGGGCACACTCCCTCCCTTTCTCCCACTGCCACCACGGGCCTGCCGGTCAGCTCCTTCCCCAACCTCCCCTGCCTCCCGCGATGCAGCGCACGCCGGCAACCGCCCTTCCTCCATTCCCACTCCCTCTCGCCCCGCGCCCACGTCCGAATCGATCGGCCGCAACTGCACGCTCCCAAGCGTTTTAAAGGAGACCGCCCCTTTCCCTTCTCCCCCTTTGCTCTCTGTTCCGCTAAACTCGGCACAAGCACGCCGCCGCCGTCACCAGGAAGAGCGTTCTGGAGCTCCAACGTATCGGTGAGGTCTACTCCGAGCGCGGCGCTGAGTTCCTTGCCCCTGTCTAACGGGACCTCCGTCCCTTTCTTCCTTTCGATGACCGCAGAATCCCACCGGCGGAGCTCTGCCTCGACATCCGCCGCCGCACGCCGTCGAAGCCCGTGGAACCGCGTCGGCCCCCGTGAACTCCTCCTAACACCACGCGGTGATCCCCTCTTCCTCCCCTTATCCCTGTTTTCTTTAATTTTGCACCGACGAGGGAGCCGCCGTGGACACCTGACTCCAGTGACACACTGCCACACCCGAGCACCCCACCAACACCGCACGAGCACACCGCACCTCCCCGTGCCCTCAATTCGAGTTATAGCGCTCTGTACCGCCATTTCCGCACAGCACAGAGCCCACCGGCCAAGGCGCCACCGCGGCCATCCCGCACCGGCAAGCCGCCGCCTCAACCGAGCCCACCTTCGCACTCGCACGGTCATGCCGGTCCTCTCCGTGTGCTTGGTTGAAGCCGAGGCTGTCGGGAGCGTTTTCACCGCGTTCGCCGGCGAGCTTGTGTCGCCGGGATCCATGGCACCGCCATGCTCGCGCCGCCCCGTCGACCAAACCCCCCAACTCGCTCACGCCGTTTGATTCACGGCCAACGGCCGAGATTAGATCCACCCTGAACCGGTATGCGCCGGCGGTGGACTCGGTCCTCTGTGTCCACGCGCACGCAGGTCCACGCCCACGCGGTGGACCGCACCACTCACGGCTCGCCGTGTGGCACCACACGTCAGCGTGACGTCGACACGACGTCAGCGCTACCATCGCAACAGCCATGCTCCTTTGTAGTTTCCAGAAATAAACCCGCAATCCAAGTCAGTTCAATTCCTTTTAATTCCAGTCCTGTTTTCTTCTGATCTAGCACGTGAGCTTTCGGATAATGGAACCCGCACTCCAGATCCCTTTTCTTTTTCTGTTTTATTTATTTAAAATCCAAAAAAATGAGTTCCTTTTATTCACAGTTTTGCCATCCAAATTCAAAAGCTCATATCTTGTTCATTTTAACTCTATTTTGACCCAAACAAATTGCGTTAGGTTCGTAAAATCATAATCTACAATATAGAGTCCTTTAATACCATGTTAATAGTTTTGTAATTTCATGATAAATCCCTAACTTGATTAAATACTATGCAATTGCTTGTAAATAAAATAAATAGTTCTACTTTAGCTTTCAAATTCAAATATAAGTTTGACTTAATCCAACTTAGGTATTTCTCTGAAATACCTTATTCATCCTTTTTCATATATAAAACCAATAAAGCCCTTAGTTCTCTTTTTAAAAGCTAATCTTCTGTTAGTTGTATCTTGCAAACCGTAGCTCCGTTTTTGGTGGTTTTCGCGCTCACGAGTTCATAGCTGTTGACACCGTTTTTCGGCACGTGTCAAATGAGCTAAGACTTGTATTGATCAGCCGCCGTTTTCCATCGGTATCGGTAAGTCATAGGACAGTATTGCCGATGGAGGTAAAAGCTGTGAAAAAGGATAAGTGTGTTACTGATGGAAGTTGGGTGTTTCGGATGTTGCCGATGGGAGTTGGGTGGCTCTTGCCGAGAAGAATTAATTGGTGAAGTCACCAGAACTGCAAAATTGCCGACGAGGAGATGTTGTCGATGCCGATTGCCGATGAAAAGATGATGCCGATGGGTATGGAGTGCCGATGGACACAAGGTGATGTGGCAGTTGACGTCAGCAGAAGATTGCCGGTGGCGAAAGAAGGAAGTCGCGGATTGAAGGAATCTGCCGATGGAAAGTTTTCATCGAAGGAAGGGTATAAGGAAACTAGTGATTTTATACTAGTATTGTTATGGTAGTTTGAGTCCGACTCTTGCGCGAGTTGTTTGTTTTCCTTTAAAATAGGGGTGTTTGTTTAGGAAAATAATATTGTTATTTGGATCTGACTTCTGCGCGAGTCAGTTATTTCCTTTAAAGTAGGAGTTTGTTTTAGGGAAGGTACGAGTCGTGTCTGTGTACAACTCTCCATGCGGGAGTATAAATATGTGCCCAAGGGCTGCGTGTAAAAGATATCAATCTATCAAACACAAATCAATTTACTCTTATTCTACTTTTATCGCAATTTACCCTTTATTGCATTAGTATTAGCTTATCTACGAGTTTTTCAAGCTTCGACGAGCTGCATCACCTTGATCTCCGTCAAACCCTTGTAAGTTCCGCGTGGGAGTACCCCTGAGCTTTGACATCCGGGCGCATCGCTGTTGTCTCGTTCAGCTCTGCTCTAGTTATCCTAGTCAAGTCTAATTCTCGGCATCCGGGCGCATCGCCGTTGTCTTAATTGGATCTTGTTCTAGTTATCGTCCTTGTCGATTAACTGGTCAAATCGACTGGCACACCCTCGGAAATCAAATTCGGGTAATAGCCCGAGGTGTTCGCAGATCCTGACGCTT